>VDFB02049217.1:45284548-45720211 GCA_007258455.2 Sequoia sempervirens
AACCTCTCCAATCTAATATCTCAGAACTAGAGGACCACATTCCCCCAACCCAAAAGCAGGAGACCATGAAACGATCTAGTCGTTCAGCAATGCAACTGTCTCCCACCCTTCTGTTGTTCCAAGTAAATTGACCATTGCTAGGTTTGACATCCACAAGATTGAGAGCCGATATATTGTCCTGAAACAACAACGCAGAAGGCTCTAGTCTTGCAATACCACCCCGTTTCTCAGCTAATTCAGTAATAGCATTAAAGTCACCTGCAATGATCCATGGCAGATAGGGAAATAGGCTACGAACAAAATGGATATTTGTCCATAAAAGAAGTTTACCTTGGAACTCAACAGGAGCATAGACATTGGAGAAAAGAACAGACTCTCCCAACTTAGGACACAAAGAAACCATGGATAAAGAGGACTTGAAGGATAACCACCACAAAGGCTGAATCTTTCGAGGGTTCCAGAAACAAGCCATAGCCCCCGAGGATCCCTGAGCCCCAATACACTAGCATTGACCATTCTTCCACAACTTAGGCGCTAAACCCATCATGCACTCAACAGATAACTTGGTCTCCTGAAGAAAAAGAACATCAGGAGAATGACTTCTTACCAACTCACGAACAACTTTTTGTCTAGGGCCACTGTTCAAGCCCCTTACATTCCATGAAATAATGATCATTTCAAAGGAGTCAAAAAATGAGAATCCAGGGTCTTAATAGACCCTGACTCCACCAAAGTCTTCCCCATCATCTTAATCTTTTCCAAATCTTTCTTCTTGCCAAGTTTAGCGCTTTTCTTTGAACCCCCCTTCTTGCCATCCTTTTGCAGAATGCCCAGATGAGGAGAAGGCTTGCTACTCTTAGCCACATCCGAACCAACATTCCGTGCATGAAAAGAAGTGCCTCCATCCCCCTGCCCCAACTCAACATTTGGAACCAACATCACCTGAGCCCCAACCTGCACATCCGTGACCATAGGCATGGCAGACTCCTCCTATGGTGCAGGAGGAGTAATGGAAGTGTGATCCTCCAGGCCAGAACCCACCACACCTGGATCCACACTTATTAACCCTGGATTAACTTCTTGTTGACCCAAATCATCCAGGACCTCAAACCTGTTAAAAGTATCCTCATCTTGTCTCTCCATCAAAGTCCTCTTTTGACCTCTATTTTGGTTACGAGCCCTAACAGGAATATAACCCTCAGCATCCGTCCCCTCAACAAAAACATGATTCTTCCCCTTATCAGCATCAGGGGTGTTACGAGGAGGAGGTGGAGGTTGAGGCACCACAGGCTTAGCCTTCAGGCATCTACGCAATAGGTGACCATATTCATGACAGAGGCGACATCAGAAAGGAAGGGTCTCGTAATCCAATTGTTGCACCGAAGAATGGGAACCCGCACACATATCCAAAGCATCTAGCAAAGGTCTACTCAAATCAATTTCCACACAAATTCGAGCAAAAGTCATTACTTTCTTACCTAGGGTTTGTGTTGAAGACCCCACCGGCTTCCCAAGCATCGAAGCAAGCATGTACAAAACATCCTCACGACAACATTCAATTGGAAATCTGGGCAATCGAACCCACACTGGAACATGATTCGGAAGCTCCTTAGAGGGATTAAAGCCTGCATGCCATGGCTTGATGAACAACCCAACCTGGTTGTGAAAATAGGCCCCCCCTCAAAAACCCTATTGCGATCAACCAAGCAGATAAATGTGACCATGAAAAAATTATTTGCGAGTAGCGTGACCTCCATTTCACCCTCTGGCTCCCAAGTCCTCTGAGCCCAAGTTTCCACAAATTGTAGAGACACTCTCATTCCCAAAAATTTGCAATACAGAGAATGCTTTGAATAATATTCAATATCCTCAGCAATCATCTCAATCGGAATCACCAATTTAGGTCTCTCTTTGCAGTGCTCAAGGAAGCCATTAATCTTCGAGATCCAAGATCTAGCAGACGAATTTGATTCCATAGACCCTATATTCGGAGAGAAGAGGGTGTTTTCAAAAACCCTCGCTCCTTGTCTTGGCGATTTCAAGCCCACTGCAGCATGAAAATCCATGTTGGGTGCAACCCTAGATGGCTCACCCTGAGACATAGCTGCCAAAAGGCCCGAGATAGACCAACACAAGAAAGATCCGGCCCCAGGCACAACAGATCAGAGGAAACCCTCACACAAAGGAAAAATGGCCAAACACAACCAGACCAGAGCTTCAAAGGACAGCCGCAGCAAAAGATTAACCCCCACAGGCAGATCAGCCACTAGGCTTCACTGTGAGAAAGCAAACACAAGCTAGGACTCCGGGATACTAACAAACTCCTTAATAGTTGCAAACCAAATGCCATCCCAATTCTGGCATTTTATTTTATTTTAATAGGAGACAAAAATTTAATATTAAGGTTTGGGCCTTGGTTGTTGGCACTATAGGCAAGAAGCCCCACCAATTCACCAAGGAACCTCCCCTTAATATGAGGGTAAATAACAAACTCCATTGTTGACGCGGTAGAGAGCGACCCCGCGAGGTTTGAACCTTGGTTGTTGGCTCTACAGGCAAGAAGCCCCACCATTTCACCAAAGGGTCACCTGGTTCAATTAAGATTTGTAGTGGGACTATGATTGCACACTATTTAATTAGGGTTAGGGTTAATGTTAAGTTTGGATTAAAATTATTAATCTAGAATAAAACTTGGAGCTAAGGTTAGGGCTATGGTAAGTCTAATAGGGTTAGGCTTAAATTAGGGTTCAATAAAGGGTAAGGTACAATAAGGGTATAATAATATTGGTTAATTTTTAAGTCATGACCATGCTAGATGCCAATTTGGTTTAAAAGACCCCTTTTCGAAGCCCACAAGGCATTTATTTCTATATAGCTTATATATACAAGTTCAGATTTTTTATCATTGTGTTTGACCTCATGAGAATGCTTATGAGTAAAGTACACCTTGCAAATCCACCTACACTTGGAGAACCATTCAATCTCTCAAAATTTGACTGTTATTCTGGAATGATTATCAAATTGGATATGTCCAAAACCTTTGATAAGTTGACTTGGAAACTTCTATACCACATATACCTCTTGCCAACTTCAACTAGGGGAGTACTAATTGCATAATGAATTGTCTTATTTTTCAATTCAATTAATCATCCACCATAGGGTCTTCTTCACAGAGTAGGGGATTAAGTTAAAGAGACTCATTATCATGTATTTTTTCCATCAAAATGGCAGAGGCCCTTAGTACAAAACTTATACTAGCTAGTATGTTACAAAAATTTACATGACTACCAATTCTAGCAACACAAATAATGCATCTGAGTTCTGCGGATGTTAGGCCTTCTGAGATGAATGAGTTTTGGAGATGCAAATAAAAGTTAACTTTCAATTGTTTGGGTGCTTGATTAATGGATATCAAAATTTATTAATTTGAATGCGATATTGACTTATATATCATTGAATGAATTGTACTCTTGTTCTAATTCATTGGTGATAATAATTATTGGATCTGTGTAAAATATAGATATTTATATTTGACATAAAGAGGAATTATCTCAACATGATTTATCAACAAATTATTATTTATGTTCATTAGACTTCTTACACAAGACAATATATTTATGCATTTCTTGCAGAGAGTCTATTCGATTGATCATAAAGAAACTTTGAATTTGAAAAGAATAACTTGCATGAACCAAAATATTGAAAATCCCAAATAAAGAGATTGTCAGAGTATGTCTCATTTAGCTTTTATTTCAATCTCTCTCTTTATGTCTAGATTTCCCTAAAGTTTATCGATCATCTAAATAAAACGTTGATGGATATGTAACACATTTAGTGCACTCATGCCCTAGTTCATCAAATCTAGCAGAGAGCATGCCCATCTAGAGACGACCTTAGAATTTGGTTATGACTTATCCAAAGATAGTGATGTCGACAAAAATTCAAATGAGACAAGCAGATCTGGAAGCTAAGGCTATACACATCAATGTCTAGGTTAAACAATTAATACCCTAGACAAATATTAGTTCACATAGTGATGAGTCTATAGTACGAAATCATGATTCTAGATGATAGGCTTATAAATGTACTATCCTAGAAATGCATGAGCATTATGTGGTCACCTTGAAAGGAATAAAATAATTTGAATCATCAATTTCTTGAATCATTATGGTTGAAGTATCTGATGTGTCCACCACAATATTGAGTAAAAATTGTCACATGAAGAGTAGGTTCTTTAAGGGTAAAACATTTGCAATCCAAAGAGTAGCATCAAAATTTGAGCTACAAAGGATAATTTTAAATTTTATATGGTTATTTAAAATACTAGAAACTTTTGGTTGAGAATTTGTTGTGCCAAACTTTCAGCTTACACTTTATTTTGAAGGTAAGGGACAACAACAATAACAGTTAAATGCCTTAAAAACAAATTTGTTAGACAAAATGGGTAGATTTGAATTTTCATAGATCACTTTTTACATACTCTACAAGAAATATCGTAATCTTTATTTTCAACTGAAAAATGATCTGGCAAAATACATATCTATAAATTTATAAGTATAAATGTTTAGTTTGTAAATAAATACACATTGATTAGGGGTGGACTGCATTTTCTCTTCTTAAAAAAGTGTTCGACATGTCAGAATATGGGCATGGGCCATATTCTATTGAATAGCTCTGAAATTTGACACATAGTAGACAATCTTTACTTAAGTATTAATTTAAATTTTTAAACCATGTTTCCACAAAAAAAATATGTAGACCATAGCTACTCAAAACAAAAAGAATTTCTTACAAATTTTACTCATGAAGTAGATATTCTTGTTGTTGCAGCAGGTGTGCCAAATTTTGTTCGTGGTGATTGGCTAAAGCCTGGTGCAGTACTAATTGATCTTGGCTTAAATGCAGTAGAGGTATGGCACCTTCTAACTGCCTTTTTCAAAAAAAAATTGTAAGTAAAAGATGGTTAATATATAGCAAATTAAAACCATTACTTCCATGTTTGCAGGATCCTAGTACTAAAAAAGAATACTAATTAGGCGGTCATGTTTCCTGTGAAGAGGCTTCAAGAATAGCTCACTAATTAATCCTTTACCTTGTGGTCTTGGTCCAATGACTATTGCAATGCTTCTGTCTACTACTCTACAATTAGCAAAACGAGCATATGGATTCAATTGAGGTTTCTTATGTTTGATCCAAATTTTTTGTAACACACTTCACATTATAAGTTTTATGAGGCTTATAAATGAGTTATCTATTACGGAATGGAATAAAAAGATCATTTTCTATCGTAAGACATTTTTTGGAGACATTAGGCACCTATAAGAGGACTTATGACTATATGCTTTCATTTTCATTTGTGCAGAAAACTATAACATTAATACTTACATAATGCTGGCAACATGTAAATTGTACTTTCTTCAATGGCCTAAAAGTACAACTAGACCACCTCAAAATTTTGAAGTGAGCAAAATTATTTTGTTATAAGGGTCATTTTCTAATGGAAGACAAAGTTGATTCTATCAATGATCAAATTCCTTAATTTAGGTGACAAGTGTTTTATCCTATCAATTGTTCCTAAAACACAACAAATACAAACAAAACTATTCTAAAACTTTATGGAAGAAACTTCCCTGCTCTACGGCTATTGTTAAAAGATTGTAATTGTATTCTAATGAATATTGCTAATCCATTAATCAATCATTTCAAGAAGACTCTCAATAAAATCCATCATTCTACACTGCAATAAAATAAATCACAATGAAATACATATCGCTATGGACGTAGCCGTTGCACATTAAAGTGAGCTTGCTAGTTTTATTACCAATTAAACATTAAAGCCGGCGAAACTTCAGACCTTCACTAGAGAATCAAATAAGTAAAAGAAACAAATTTACATGCCTTTTATGAATAAATTTCAAATATGATCGGGCCCTCTTTCATTTGCAGAAGCAATGGGGATCGAAACAGCAATTACTGTGAATATTTTATTACTACTTCTCTTATCAGCAGCACCCGCTTGGCAACAAGCTTCGGCACACAGACATCAGCAGCCGCCGGAAGAGGAATATATTGAAGAATTGATACTAAGGCCACTGCCAGATCGAAAAGTTTTGGCTCACTTTGATTTTACTAACACTTTGCCTCCTACAAACATCTATGGACGCCATCACAAGATTTTTCCTAAAGCCATTTATCAGCTGGTAAGTTTACTTGTTTATTACTATTGTTTTATTTTACATCTTTAGTTTCAAAAACCCAATGAAACATATTGCAACAGTAGAACAGAATAAAACATTGCAGTGTAGCAGATATGGGGAAGGTCTACTGTCTCCGAGTTCAGAACTTCCCTTTTTAGTGAAGGATTTAACCGATGGTTTTAGGAAACTGTTAAATAACGGAATGGGTATTAAGCGTCCTCAAATTTAGGGTTTGTAGTAAGTATTTTGCCTCACATTTGAAACCTTTGTGGCTGAGAAGAGGCATCACAATTAGAGCAAAATGTAAGGCGTCATTTAATTTAGAAAGTTGATGTCATTAAACAGGAACCTTGGAAAATTAGGGCGAGAATCCGCTGTGTTCCGAAATTGAAGCCTGATATTCGACTGAAAGCCCGATTAGGTTAAATCTGAGTTTTTTGGTAAAGATTTTAATATTCAAATCTATACTTTAAAAAAGAGAGAGTTTTTGGACATAACTGTGTTTGTAGGGAGTGTTATTTTGGTTTCTGTTTTAGGTAATGTGCCTCCTAGATTCTTAAACCTGATTTTGCTCATTGAGATATTGTACCCCGGATTAGGTGTAGTAATTCAATCAATTTTAAACTCAGCATTTCTGTCAAAAATTTAAACTTACGTCTCGGCTACGTAAGTCTGTTGATTTATTACTTGAGTCTATCTCACTTGGTAACTGAGCCGGACAATCCTGATGATGTGGGGATTACACACAATCTCAAGAGGAATTACTCCAGCCCTGCAAACGGTGAAAGCCAATAGTCTCAACTCTACATATTCAACATGATAGGCTGCCCCCACTCAATTGGGCATTGGCTTCAAGTTATTAAGGAAATCTGGGAAGGTAGAAATCTGGAATAATAAAAAGCTTTGAAGTCAGTAATTGGCTTTATATTATAAGTCTTGGAAGTTTATTAAAGTTATTTTTCCGCAAACTTATTAATTCAACACCAGATGAATTATTTTTTTTCTGGTTAAAAAACTGCGTCCATTAACTATGCTTATCAAAAATTCAAAATATTACAAAGCTTTGAATTTTAGACTGGTCCTCAGCTGAGAAATACATGGCATTCATGGTGAACTACTCCTGGCAGCCCTAGTAAGAATATCCATAAATTTCAGCCTAGAGTGGTGAAAAAACTAAAACAAGGAAATTTAGCGAAGCTCCACGTTACCATACACAGTGCTGATATCATATAGACGATTTCAAGGATGGAATGTAATAGCTCACGGCTAAATTGCTGGGTCTGGTATGGATCCTGGTTTGGGTTCGTGGATCTGGCAATCTTTTTTTGGGTTTGGGTTCGTCTGTACAAAAAAATGTAAAAATCATATACATATATATATATGTATGCATATGTGCATATACATATGCATACATATGTACATGTATGTACATATACATACATATATATGCAGTCTAAAAGCATGAATGAAGGTCAGAATATTATATATATATATATGTATGTATGTATGTATGTATGTATGCAGTCTAAAAGCATGAATTAAGGTCAGAATATCACATAGTATCAAATAAACAACAAAACCACCATAAACTTGAAGGCTATTTAAAACATACATGATAAGTATTATAAAATATTCATTGTTCAAACTTCAAGTTCAATATGAAAGTAATAATATCAAGTTCAATTAGTTTTAAAATTTTAATCATCAAATGAGTTTTCTAAATCATCAATATCTTCATCATAATTGACATTAGATGATGGAGGAACATTAGATGAACCACAAGCAGTGCCAATGCCATTGCCACTTGCACTAAAAGTGTGCTGGCTTTCGGACTCTTCAAATGCAATATGTTGGGAAGTGGAAGCATCCAAGTCAGTATGCTCTAGCTCTATATCACACAACTTTGTGTCCCCTTCCTTGTGGTCATGTTGTTTGTGCAAAAGGAGATGCAAGTTGGAATGCACATATACTAAGTTCTCCTTTTTTTGAGTGCAATCTATTTTTCTTTATTGAGTGGATGAAAGTGTGAAAGATGCAAATGAAGAACATTATAAAAGATACTTAAAAAATAAAAATTTATTAAACTTACTTGTGATAAAACTTTGATTGCGAGGGGTTGTAGGTGTTGGAATTGTTGGCCATGGAAGTACCATCAACTATGAGCATCCTTCTTAAATTTATCAGGAAGAGCCTCAATACTTTGACCATTTGAGTGCACAAAAATTCAAAATCAATGAACTCACTTGTGACTATATATTGCAATTTAGTTTTAGGGAAGAGTCTATGGAATGCTACCTTGTACCCTTCAGCCACTTCAAAATCTCTATATGGGGGAACCCTTGTTGGCACAAAAAGAATTTCAACACTGTAATATTTTGAACTCAATGCAAAGGCAAGAAGATGTAATGGGGTGGTCATTGTGTTCCATCTTTCTTCAACAACTTTGTGCACTTGTTTAAAGAGAGTCTCTTCAAGGTCTTTCCCTTGCGCATTTATGATGCTCTTCATCTTCTCAATCATTGAGTTGATGCCATCATATATCTCTCCCAAGCAAGGCTTGTCCATGTCAATATAGTGAACTATGTACAAAATGGGCTCGGTGAAACTAAGGAGATACTCCACACAATCCCACCATGAGTCATTTAAGATCATCCACATAACTTTTGTTGCCCTATCAGAGTTGCTTTGCCTCCATATAGACCAATTTTGGCTAATCACCATGGTAAAAAGTGCCTCTCTAACTTTCACAAGTCGCCTCAAAACAATTGTGTTAGAGGCAAATTGGGTCTCTGCAAATTATGAAAATGTAAAATTTTATAGTATTTCACTTATCTTCAATAGCTCCAATTTAAAAAATGATCTAAAAATGCCTTGCAACATGTGGTGGTTGGCGATGAACATTTGGATGTCCTCGGCCTTTGCATACAACTCTTTGATTCAATTAAATTTTATTTCCAATTTTTTGTAGCATAAGATTAAGAGAGTGGATCACACAAGATGTCCAAAAGATATGTGAATATCGTTCCTTAACCAACAACCCAACACCTCTACAATTCTTTGCATTGTTCGTTATGACTTGAACAATGTTGTGGGGTCCCACTTCCTCAATGGCTGCAATGAGAATATCAACAATAAATTGGCATCTTTCACTTGCCTCTCACAATCCACAACTCTCAAAAACATTGCCCCTTTAGGGGACATTGCTATGACATTGATCAAGGGCCAATTTTTGGCTACTTTACACCCATCGGAAACAATGAACACACTTGTCTCAACCCATGAACCCCTTATGATTTTCAATGAATTTTCAACGATCTTGACCTCTTTTTCCAATAAGGTGCCACTCACCTTCTCATAACTTGGGCCCTAGTACTCTTTTGGAGCCTCATTGATATTTTTCACCATCTTTTGCCAATATGGTGAATGAACAACATTGAAAGCCAACCCATTTGCATAAATACATCTTGCTATGTGTTGGTTGGTAATGTCTCAACTATCATTTTGAAATGTAGTTTCCAAAGGTCCTTTGGTCTTTTGTTTGTAGTGGGTTATGGTGAATGAACACATTGAAAGCCAACCCATTTGCATAAATACATCTTGCTGTTTGTTGGTTGGTAATGTCTCGACTATCATTTTGAAATGCAGTTTCCAAAGGTCCTTTGGTCTTTTGTTTGTAGTGGGTTCTTCACTTTCAAGATGAGGAGTGGACAAAAATGGGTGGCTTTCTACCACAATATTGGGATTAGATGGGGGCATTGGGGGCTTCATTCCCGTTGCCCTTTTTTATTAAGGGGTGGCTTGATTTACGGCCTGCCCGTTCATCTGTGTTATTGTAATCAAATCTTGACAGGGCAGATTCAAATAATCTCCCAAGAGTATGCTTAAAACAAATTCTAGAACACAGAAAAGAGGACGTATAAAACATAGAATAGAAAGAACAAATTTCTGAACTGTAGATATAATGCAAATTAATTAATTGATTTAGATTCTCTGCAAAGGATAGACAGATCTCACATAAATATGGAAGAGGTAACTCTTGGATGAGACACGTCTCATGAGAGGACGTGTCTCCACAAGGTTGAGACACATTCACTCATGGGATGTGTCCCATTAAGTACGTATGAACTAAATAATTAACACATTTAATATTTAGTTAGATCCGTAATCATAATTGCAAGATTCGATAAATAATCGAACTTCACAATACACATATGATAATATTAATAATAGATCGAATAAGAGTTTGTATATATTTGATTGATGCTATATATTAATTCAACACTCCCTCTTAGCTAGGGAAGATATTACAAATCAAAAAATATGTAGAGATATCACCTTCACACGTGATATCGAAGATATGATATGTTTTCTCAAGATTGTCAAGTCACATGACATTCCTCATAGTCACATCTTCATTATGGTATGTGCGACATCATGTCATGATAATATCTATCATGATAGTTAAACATTGCAAAGTCGTCACCTTACAATGTCACATACAAGTGTTCATTATTAGAAAGATCGTCACCTTTCAATAATGTACCAGGGGAAGAAAGTCATGGAGTCACACACATGACAAAATGTTTACATAAAACATCCTTAAAATATATTAATTCAACACTCCCTCTTAGCTAGGGAAGATATTACAAATCAAAAATATGTAGAGATATCACCTTCACACGTGATATCGAAGATATGATATGTTTTCTCAAGATTGTCAAGTCACATGACATTCCTTCACATACACTTCAAGTCAATCATGGCATATCATGGATATAAATATCACCATGACATCAGATCCATCAATTCACATGATTATCTCTTATCACAATGATCAAAAGACATCAATTCACATGACATCCATCAAAGTGTCCAAGAGATACTATCATGACATGTCCACAGATATCAAGTCACATGATATCTATCATGATAGTTAAACATTGCAAAGTCGTCACCTTACAATGTCACATACAAGTGTTCATTATTAGAAAGATCGTCACCTTTCAATAATGTACACAGGGAAAGAGAGAAAGTCATGGAGTCACACACATGACAAAAATGTTTACACATAAAACATCTTTAAATATATTAGTACAACTTCTAAACAATTTGAATTTTACAAAATATCAACTTACATTTCAATCATACCAAGCTTCTTCCTGAAATGTTCAACCTTGATTCGGGAAAGAGGTTTGGTGAGAATGTCTGCTGTTTGATCATTTGTACTAATATACTCCAACTGGATCACATTTCTTTCTACCATGTCTCTTACATGATGATAGGGGATCTCAATGTGCTTAGATCTATCATGGAATACTGGATTTGCAGAAAGTTTGATGCAACTCTGATTATCACAATACATAATAGTAGGATTCAAGGGCTCACCACAAGCAATTTCCGGAGCCATACTGCTTCTCTTGCCCCCATAGAGGCTGCAATGTATTCAGCTTCAGTCGAGCTTTGAGCTACTGAAGACTGTTTTCTGCAAATTCAAGATATCATAGCCGATCCTAAACTGATGAATATTTCAATCCATATCCAACTGTGCCACACAGTATCTCAGGACATGCTTTGCTGCAACAAGATTACCATCTTCTTCAGGCTCAACAGGCTCCCTCTGAATCTTCAAGCACTTGCATCAACCTTCTGACCTCTTCGTCCAAGGTTGCCTGCAACACTTTGACTTAGGTAAACGTTTTCCAATGCACACCTCATATACTGTAGAGAGTTCAGGATAGTACTCCTTGATCTCATCTAAGATCTCACTATTCTGAATAGGTTTGCGGGGCTACCAATGACAAATCTAGAAGACAATCTTGAGCAATTCTGATCTCAGCAGTTGAAGGGATCCTCTAAGAGTTCAGCACCTATCCTTGCAATACAACAATCTTCACTTCTTCTTAGTGAGTTACAAAACTCCCTCTTGATCCCTGCTTCAAAAATTGAAAAAAATGACTTCTGGAAGAGAACTCCCTCTGGCCACCAACACAGTCCTATGTTTGCTTGATCATTTCTTTGGTTGGCATGATTTCCTCACAAGATGCCTTAGGCTTTTCATCACTAAGCAATCTCTCAACACCTTCTGCTCTTAGATCTGTCATGGAAGCATTTTAGAGAGAGATTACTAACTGTTTATAAGTATCCAAAGAAATATCAAGGCTAGAAATTACTATCTTAGGTTATAGCATGAATACATGAACCTATAACATAAATATATCAAAGAATCAGAATGAAGGAATAAAGAAACTTATCTTTATTGGATTTTGATATAACTCTTTCTTCCAACTTTTACTCCTCTCGAGAGTGCTAAACTCAACACAGCAAAGGACAATCTGATCAACTGCAAATTTCTTAAATGCGTTATGCAGTTCACATGTATAACCAACTCTCTCGAAGAGTTAAGGCTCAAACATAGTTCATGCATCGATATGATCAGCCTATCACAACGAAAAAACAGTTCTCTTTTCCATCTCAGAGTCACACTCAGAGATCTTCAAAAGAATCACAAGCAAAGAATAATTGAAATCTTCAAAGGATCTTATGTTAGTGAACACAATTTCAAGAGAAACTACTATCTCTCTTTACTAATTACAAGATCCAAGTAGAAAGGGGTTTCAAACAAAACAAAGAATACTTATCTCGCTAAGAGTCAAACACTCCTGAAGTGCTGCACTTGAATGCTTCCTGAGCTCTGCTCATAACAGCTTACAGAAACAACAAATCCTTCACATTGCACAGAAATTTGTTTCTCCTCTCACAGGCCCATCTTAACTTAGAAACAGAGTAATTTCCAATCTATCTTTTATACAACATGCAAGACAAAAGTGAAATACTTATCTTGTTATGATTCAGTGTATCGAAGTCGTCCCAGGTTACCTTCGTAATAGACCCGATATCGGGTTAATATATCAAGAAGAAGGACAGCGTCCAGAACAGAGACAATGGTTATTAGAAGTCTCCTGCAATGACATAAAGAAGTTCAATGTCATCGATACACTTCCTCTAAATTCTGACATAGAGAAGCTTTTGACTCTTAGCATGGAGCCTCTCCAATGCACATAAAATAGACACTTGTTCTCTCAGAATAATTTCAGGTCCGTTCCTTTGGTTGACGCTTAATCCATCTCAACCCACGAGTATTCATTTGATCTTCCTTGTTGCTTTCAAGATAATCATCGATAGACAAGAGTAATTTCCAATCTTATGTTCACATCACAGACAAGCTTGAACGACAAAAATCATACAATAGTTTATATACGCTTAAAGTAGTGAGGCAGAGAGGTTGGTGTCATCTTTGCAAACTCTCTCCATTTCCAAAGCAACTCATCTTTGTCATCCCGAAACAATTCCAAGATAACCAAACCGGCCTTTAACGGATCCTTATAATCTCCCATTAACAGTAGAACGGACAACCCATATGTATGATAGTCTAAGATTTCCAAATCATCATTATAAAAATTTGGTCGAGTATTGCAGGTATTCTCACACGCTTAATGGAAGCAACTTCAATGTTGTAGCTCGCAAGAAGCTCGGGCCGGTCTCCCAGAAAGAAAATAACGCCATTGCAGTACGAAACAACTTCATAAAAGCAGATTATTGCAAACCCTTCTTTCATTGCGAACTCAAAATGGTGCGCCAGAACTGATGTGCTCGACTCACCGCTGGAAATGCCCGATGGTATTGCAAACCCCGTCGATAGGAACTTGACGATTGCCAGAATTATGGGAGTTCCCATCCCTTCGCCCAGAGCATCTAAGATCTCGACGAATATATGCCCCGATAGTCTTACAATACCGTTCACAATCCCAGGCTCATACAGCGCCAAGTAATGTACCGGCTTGGAATGCCAAACGACTCGTCACAATGTATCTTCTCTGGACTCCACGCGATCAACAGAGACTTGAGCTTACCGCGATACAAATGATTTGTACACTGGGTTGTAGAGGACGCAAGAATGTGAGATAGACGGGGCTCCTCTTGATCCGTCACCTGAATGCGTAACCAGAATATATATTCGTTGTTTCCACCAATCGCTTCCTGGGTGGCAACTGCGTGAGAGACTACATCCTCATTGATCCCTATCTTCTTTCTCGAGCGAGTCCGATATTTAGATTTGATTTGGATTCACACAACGTAGCTCTGATACCATGTTATTGTAATCAAATCTTGACAGGGCGGATTCAAATAATCTCCCAAGAGTATGCTTAAAACAAATTCCAGAACACAGAAAAGAGGACGTATAAAACATAGAATAGAAAGAACGAATTTCTGAACTGTAGATATAATGCAGATTAATTAATTGATTTCGATTCTCTGCAAAGGATAGACGGATCTCGCATAAATACGGAAGAGGTAACTCTTGGATGAGACACGTCTCATGAGAGGGCGTGTCTCCACAAGGTGGAGACATGTTCACTCATGGGATGTGTCCCATTAAGTATGTATGAACTAAATAATTAACACATTTAATATTTAGTTAGATCCGTAATCATAATTGCAAGATTCGATAAATAATCGAACTTCACAATACACATATGATAATATTAATAATAGATTGAATAAGAGTTTGTATATATCTGATCGATGCTATATATAATATATTAATTCAACAATCTGCTTGTTCTTGCTCCATAATATATCTTGTCACTGTCTCTGGTGTCATAGGTACATCATTCTTTCTAGGGGAAGGTTTGATGTCTTGCCCAAGTATTCCACACAAATGGGCTTTCACCCATTATAGGAACTAGCATATCTAACATTACATCCATTGCATGTAAAATCCCCAATGGGATCTGCCCTAAGATTCTGGAATTAAATTTTTGATTTCTGCCCTAGATTTCTGCTCAAAACCCTAATTTCTGATTTTATTTTTTGCTCAAAAACAAATAATTACAACAAACATAAACATGCCCAAACATGACAAATAATGATGGCAAATGATACCGCAAGTTGATAATCATTACAAGCATGAAATCCACCATGAAATACACAATGTAGTGCAACCAAATTGGAACGACAAATGTGATTTTCTTAAGTAAACCCTGCTGCTACAAACTGAAAGTTCTGATCTGATTTTTACAATGGATTCTAGGGCACAACATGCTGAACAATGCCCAGGATTTCTGCACTATAAATCAGTTTTATAGAGTATGATTTGTACATACCAAATACATACAAATTAGAAGGCAAATGATAAACCCTAGCTGGGCGAATTCTCTAAGAGGTGCGCCTAGGGTTTACTGTTCCAAACCACCTCCAAAACAAGTGAAAATGTCCTCAAGGATGGGTGCTCCAAATCTGCTCACGTGTAGCACTCAAAGTAGGGTGAAACCCTAATGCAACAATCTCCACAATTGCCACCAAGGTGCTGCTTCAAAATAGATCTTCAAATCTGAATATGCAATGTAGTTCTTCTCCTCCAAATGACGCCAATGAAGTACAATTAGGTCTCTGTGATGAGACCTCCACAAGGATGAGCTAGGGTTTCATCCAACTCACCACATTCCTAAGGGTTTTGTTCCTTGGAATGAAGGCTAGCAATATTGCAGCCGAATGAGATAAAACTCAACAAAAAATCATATGTGAATGATCTGATATGACTTCAAAACGCCTTTTATTTATAGCCCTCCAAAATAAACTCCTCTTGGCAAATCCCTTTTATTTTATTTTATTCTTTTCTCCCATATGGCCGACTTCCCTCTAGGTGCCAAGAATATAAAATAATTTTATTTTATTTTTATTATTCTTTCTCAACTTGGGTGACTACCTTTTAGGGCTTCATAATTCATTTTTAGGACCTCTCCTAGGTTGTCTTCCTCCAAGGGAAATTATTTGGATTTATTTTATTTTTTCCTTGGCATTACAAAAAAAATACCCAAAGTCATTTTCCAGCCTTTATTTTCTCCTTCTTCGGTCGCTCACCTCCTTAGCCATTTTATTAAATTATTTCTCCTTCACCAAATGGCTCATAAAAAAATCAATTTGCCCAATAAAATTGATTAAAAATAATATTTAATCAATTAGGTCATTCCTTTAGCCCTCCGGCTTAGCCTACGGGAATAGGATAGGCTAACCAACTCCATTAGGTGATCACTCCAAAAATGGGGACATGACATCACAAATCCAAATGCAACCCTCACCACTTGGAATTGGTTGTATCATATCAACATATTTCCATAGAGGAGAATTCGGATCTGTTTTGAATTTAGGTTGAGTTGTGGAGCTAGAACTAGCTGTCATTGTGATTCCTATGGCAAGAAATTTTATAAACAACGCATTTGAAACAAAAACAAAAAATAGATATATAAGACCTAGCTCTTTTCATCTTTGATACATTCATAGAAAAATGGAAAAAACATAGATAAACAAAGCAAAGAATTTGTTTCATGTTTGTAAAACAAAACTGAGGAAAACAATTGAAAAAAGCTTACCTCATTGCAAAAATATCCTTCTGTGATCTTCTTGGCAGCCAATGAAATCTTGTAAACACGTAGGAATGACAATGCAATCATTGTAGAACCTTCAAAGATCAATCTTCAACTCCTTTCGTTGATTCAACAAGCAAAAACAAATGTTCAGCCTCTTGGAATGATATTTGTTGTTTGCAAAACAAATGAACTAAAATGAACTTGTTTTAGTGTTTCATGTGTTTTAGAAGTCACTCTTAGGGTTGAGGAAGAATTCTAGGGCATCTAGTCAAAGTCAAATAAAAAAATTAAAAAAAAAGCAAAAAAAAAAAAAGATGTTGCTGTGCTGACGGGTTCCCTGTGGGTGTGTCTGGGTTTGTCCCGAGTTTGCCCCACATGAACCGTTTCCTTGCCGGTGCGTCTTGTCCAAACCCACAGGTGGACCGGATCGGAACCAGGATCCGGTTCAAACCGGACCTGGATCCGGTTCAAACCGGACCTGGATCCGGTAACTTAGGCTCACAGAAGAGCTGCTTACTGTAGATTCAACTTGAATAGGAAAAAAAATCCATCACACTGAATAGGACTTGAAATGCTACTGGATGTATAAATTATGGGAATAAGCAGAGCAACTGGGGCATCTGGCGCCTTAAGCTAGATACACAGGGCCATCACTGTCATCCTTGTCATCAGAGAACATCTGAAATTTTGTAGGAACAACAATGCTAGTATTTTCAGCCAATGATCTGATAAGTCCTTCAGAAAAGTTCATCCTATCCTGTAACCTCCTCACCACTTTGAACAAGGTGCCTGGAATGATCCACTCCGAGCCATTAACATTGCCATAACTTTTTCACGTATTTGCTGTTAAATGAAATATTTAAATTTTTACAGGAATCTTGTCCTGAGCAATCTTGAGGACTTTATATATCTCAAAATATGATATATATTGCCACTAAAGGGGACGTTGAAATATGGGACAAATTTGAAAGTGGTAACTTATGAGGAGTTTAGAGAAAAACATAAAACATTGAAAGCCTAGGTTATTATTTGCTTGAAACTCTTAATGGATGCTCAGTCATGGTAGAAAGATATTTGTTCAAGTGCTGTATGTTGTGCAAAATGATTCAGGATAGAATTGCTCAAGTTTTGGGATATATTTTGCAGTGATACAAAACAAAAAACAAAATCTCGCCTCAATAAATCATTGATTGTTGGGAAGAACATTTGCACACACAGCAATTTGAATTTTTGGTTATAATCCGACTTATCTCAAAGTTTTTGGAAAGATGAATTCATGCATGTTTTTAATGTGCTTGAGATGTTTGTATTTGATTTGAATTTGCTGGTAAGCAGGTTCAGAAATTCAGGATTCAGGAAATGGAATTGTCTTTTACTCAGGGGAGATGGAATTATGAACGCTGGGGAGGATTTGATTCATTGTCCAGTAGTAATGCCAAGCCTCCTGGTGTTGAATTATGGGCTGTTTTTGATGTTCCGCTTGATCAGGTTGATGCAACATGGAAGAAATTGACTCATGCTCTTTCTGGTTTGTTTTGTGCTTCTGTGAACTTTTTGGAGTCATCAGCAGCGTATGCGTCCCCAGAGTGGACGTTTCGTCCAGATTTGGTTAATGACACTTCTGAAATGCAAGATGTAAAGCACATGACTTCTTCTGACAGCATAAAAGTATCATCTAGCAGGTTAAGATATGGTGCATTACCACGAGAAGCAGTGTGTACTGAAAATCTTACTCCATGGTTAAAGCTTCTCCCCTGTCGAGATAAAGCTGGAATTGCTGCACTATTTGACAGACCTTCAATTTATAGAGGGTTTTATCATTCACAGCGGTTGCGTGTTTTGTCTGGTGAGTTTAGTTCTGAGAAAACAGGTAAACACCTTGAAGGAACCTTGTTGCAACAGACATTAACCCTTGTTCTCCAACCTGGAAATACACATGATGTAGCTTATGCTAGTGGACACTTAATTCAGCCTAGCTGGTCTATTCGTTCTTTGTTTGGACGTGAACTGGTTGGAAAATGCCTTCTTGCAAAGTCAAGTAGTGTATTTTTGGAGCTAGAGAGAAGACTAGTTCAACAGCTAGAAATTTCAAGAGAAGATAATACAAACCCATCTCCACTGAGTGATACAAATTATCCATGTTTTAACTTGAATGCTGTCCCAGACAGGGTGCTGAAAGAGACAACTTCTTTAAAAAGAAGATCTGGAATAGCAGCCAGTTCAATTGTGTTTTTATTCATGGTTGACAAGTATAACAAATCTCATCCTTTGAATGTGGGACTCATGTGGAAGGTCCCAGTTAATTGGTCGTCTCTCCAGGCCCCTTTCCATGCAAACAGGTTCTTGATGGGAAGTGGGAATGCACGAGGCTCTATTGTGATTTCTTTGAAAGCTTCTGAGTCTCAGCAGGAGCTTTGGGAAGGAGATGTTTCATCTGTTTCATCATCTCTACATGGTTGTAGTAGAGTCCTCCTTGTTTTCCAGGTTGTACCTTGGTATGTGCGGTTGTACTTTCATACACTTCAGGTTTTTCTGGATGGACAACCGAAGCTAGTTTGGGATGTGGTTAAGAAGATACAGATTTCTCCTGCAGAGGACAGAAAGTCACCTGGGGTGATGGAGATTAAACTTGAAATTCCATGTAATACAAGCTCATCTGCTTTAATAGTAAATTTTGATAAGGTAAGCTTCTATATATGTTTGACTTTGTTGGATGTGATTGTAATTTCAGAAGTCTGGACTGTAGAGTGTGCCGGAACAGTAATGATGTCTTTTAAAAAAAATTCCAACATGATTTTTAACATTAAAAAGACAGCAATATACAACCCAATCACAGGTTGTAAACAAATATATCATAGGAATTTCCAAAAAATGGTGGCAACTTTACTTTGTAGCGTGTGAAATGACACAAGAAGCAAAGAACTCTAAATGCATGTAAATTAGCTGTAAAAAGGATATACCGGTTTTAGGAACAGACCTAATGCTTCTTTCTTGTATGTGTATGAACACTTCACATGGGGGGAAAGAGGCATTTCCTGAGAATTCTATGTCCAGCACAAGTTGATCTATGATCATTTTGAGAAGGATGAGACATTGCTTGTTTAGGCTGGGCTCTGATTGTCCAATATCTTTTCTAGCTTTAGTTCCTGTTTTGCCACATCAATGGGAATTCTTAATTTCATTTTGTCTTGGAGGCTAAGCTTCCAAATCCCAGATTCTCAAGCTGTTCTTCATTGGCCAACTTATTCACTTGAAATTATAGCAGAGGAAACTTGTATCTTGACACAAGAAACAATGAACTCTAAATGCATAAATCAGCCATAGAAAGCACTTGCTGTTTTTAATTAACAGAGAAAATACTTCTTTCTTGTATACAAATAAAATAGAATGCATAAACTAGCATGAACATCTCGTATGTTGGGAAATAGGCATTTCTCAAGAGTTCTATGTCCAGCACAAGTCTATGATAACTATCAGAAGGATCAGGTGTTGTTCATTTAGGTTGGCCTCTGATTTCACAATCCCTTTTCCAGCTTTAGTTCCTGTTTTGCCATGTCCATGGGAATTTGTAGTTTCATTTTGTCTCAGAGGCCAAGCTTCCCAATATCAAGCTTTTCTTCATTGGGAAGATATTTCATGGCTTTAGTTATCACTAGGAGAATATAGTGCATAAGTTTGTCTAATGTCTTTGATTGGCTTTTCTAAATGATGGCTTCACCTGCAAGCCATGTCTGTATATCAGTTATCTGAATTTTCAGATTTTTGAGACATTTAGAATTTTCATTTAGTAAATTCTCACAAATGTTGATTCACCAGCACTCTCTCAGATGTGTACTTTGTTGCTTTCTTTCGTGCTATTCGATTGCCACATTCTTCAGTTGTGTCATCAATCCTGGCTTCTAATTCTTACAGCAATTGGCCCAACAGACAATTATAAGTTTGAGTGAATCTTAGAATTTGTTGAATGACTGTCCGAAACTGTTTCCTGCATTAACTGCCTAGAATAGTTCTTTTTAAACCTATTGAACTCTTTCAGCCCAGTAATTGTCTTACAGGAAGAGATTATTCCCCTGTAAGCCTCCATTCTTTGGCGGATATATGCAGACCTTTCCTTGCCTCTCAATGTCTTCCTTTCATTAGAGTGACTTTCATGGCTTCAATTAATTAGACTGCGTATTAAACTCAGAGAACATTTGTGCCTTTGTTTTGTGTTGTCTTTCAAATCATTTAACTCATTTTCTTTACCAACAGGCCATAAGGGTGTGCTGGCAGGCGCAATAGCTATACCTTTTTGCTTCTCTTTCCAGTATTGTAAGTATTTTATGAAATTGGATTTTTTAATTTTTTAGCCGTCACTGCTTTGTTTGGTAGTTACCTGAACCAAAACTGTGTTGACATTCCGTTGGATCTTCCAACTTCCTGTGCGAGGTATGATATAATTGATAACTTGTAGAGGGATTTTCACTGGCTTGGATCCCGTTAGATCCAACAGGATGTCAAGTCGCAGTTTTCAAAATCCAGAGAATTTTCTTGCGTTATTTCAGGTTTGCTTGGAGTTAACAAGATGATGATCAGAATGTCAAAACAATTTTTGAAGGTCTGCAACAATGTTTGACATCAGTATGAATATCAATGTTCTAAACAAATAATATACAGCAATGAAAATTCCAAAAAAAGTATACAACTACTGTCTGTAGCCTCCAAATCCAAAATAATTATTTGTACTCAATAAATGTAGAGGCCATGAACTGTGGGTGTGAATGGTCTTCGCTACTCAAATCTAACAGTACTGTGGATTTAATGTTTATGCCATCATGTTAGGCTTGTCCAGCAAATATCTCATACAAAGGCATCGCCATAGTCACAGTTGGATATGAAGCTTTCTAAGCCTTTTAGAATAGCAAATACCTTTTGGTACAATATTTCAGGTCTGCTTGGAGTTAATAAGGAAGTACTCAGATTGTCAAAACAATTGCTAAAGGTCTGCAACAATGTTTAACATCAATATCATGTGACATGTCATAAACAAATAACATACAGCAGCTAAAATTCTAAAAAAGAATACAATCACCATCTGCAGTCTTCAAATCCAAAATAATTAGTTTAAACTTTATAACTTTTAAATCATTAATGTAGAGGCCATGGACGGCAGTTGTGAATGACCTTCGCTAGTTAACACTCCAATGGTACTGTCAAATTCATGTTTATGCCATTATGTTGGGCTTGTCCAGCAAATATCTTGTACAAAGCCATCATAATAATTACAATTATATATGAAGCTCTCTTAAGCCTTTTAGAGTAGCAAATATCCTTTGGTACAAAACCAAAATCTTTGTAAAAATCTAAAAAGTGATGATAGAATTTAAAGCTACAAACTTTTACTTCTCAATGATGGCTTTTGGTGTGGAGATAATTTTTCAAAACTTAATTTGAATTTTATTATTTTTGCCACAGGGATTCTTGGATTCATCTAATTCATAGGTTAAGTCATCAAGTAGAAGAGCTTGGTAAGGCTATGTGCAGGCATGATGGTTTGATTGTTATAGAAATTTCAAATTTGTTAGTTTCCTGATTTTGGAATAGGGCGCATATGTGAAAATATGTATGACATAGGATTACCCTTGCAAGGTTAGCTTATCGAAGAGACATGATGGTTTGATAGTCATAGGAATTTGTTAATCTTCTGATTTTGAATTAGAGAGTATATGTGAAATTTCTATGATGAAGGATACCTTTGCAAGGTTAGCTTATTGAAAAATCAACAGTGTGGGTTGCTTGAGGAATCAGACAAAGCTTGGGGAAGTCAACTTTCAAGCTTTCAATCTCAGTTATGTATCATATTATAGTTATTTTGATGAATAAAAGGACACACACTTAAATAAGGCATAAAACTTTAAAAGCCAAGTACATAAAGCCAAATAGCTTGGAGACTGCCAAGTGGACAGCAGGATAACCTAGAAGGGAATCATAACTCCTAACATTATGTATTGGACAGACAGATGCAGTAACAACCTCACAGAACAATTAGAAAAGAGACCTAGCTAGACCTCTTTGATTTGATTATTTGTATCAGCATTCTGTCACAAGGATTGTTTTCATTGATGATGTGGTCCTGTGACCAACTAAACTATGCATTGGTGTTGCAGATTCCTGGTATCATTGCAGATGTGCAGCAACTGGTAGAGAACAGGTTCCAGATCATTTCCGACTCGCTGTAAATCCTTCATTACAGCAGTATGGGCTTGCATCTTTCTTTGATAGGTTTCAGTCTGTTGACAAGTATGGTATTGACTCATTGAGAATCAGTTGTTGGGCTTGGATTACTTGCTGTCTTGTGCAAGTTCAGCACTGATCTCCTGATTATTATAGTTAAAGAATAAAGATTACACAGAAACCAATTTGATCAGTTAAGAACAAGATAATTTGCAGGCCTTTTTTCCACTAAGATTGGGCCTTGTTTGGAGACATTAGATTAAGTAGAAGAATAGAAAAAGAGTCTTCGGTAGTCGGGGATAAAGCAAACAGGATTTTTGGAAAATAATTATGCCAAAAGAATTTGGCTTTGAATCCAAGCATTTACAAAAAGTCTTATTTATTTGTTTTTGATTGGTAAATAAGGTTTAATGGTTCCTCAGTCCATGAGACACAAACAGGGGTCCAGTCCCTGGACATGCACAACATGCACTTTTTGCTGCATGAACTTAATGGCAGCTTGCCCAATAGTTCCCAGGGGGAATTGAACTTGGGTCTTCATTGTGGTACCAAAGCTCCATCTTACCACTCAGTCACGCATACTAAGTTTTATGTCTTTTTGAATATGTATTGACCTCTTCTTTTGGTGAAACAAACAATATAAGCTTTCTGGGCTACTTTTTTCTTGAAGAGTGTGGTGTGTCATGTGTGATAAATCTATTAATTGATTTTCAGTTGGATTTAAAACAACAATTATTGGTTGAATTTGTTGGTAATGCATGATGGATAACTATGCATGCCATGCGGAATGTTGTTGAAAAATCCAAACAATTACATAAAAAAAAAAAATTCTTTCTCAAACAGATATTTTACCATGGAAGTATTGGGAGAGATTTGGGTTAGGGTTCTGTGGAAGCATCATCGAGCTCATGATCAAAGTGGATATGGGTCATACAAGCAAGATTTATGAGGAATAGTGTGAAGTTGAGTGTTAGATATGATGCCAAAAATGATGGGTTCATAGTCTCAAGGAGTGTGATTGAGGCCGTCTTGAAATAAGAAAGAACAGATTTAAGGAGAGATTGGTTATAACACAATAAAAGACACTAGCTCCTCCATCCCAGGGAAAACAGTTACAACTTTTCAAACTTGGAAAACATGAGAGACCTTTAAGTAAAATCAAATGATGAGGCTCACAGAAGCTAGTGAAAGGCACGTGAATTTCTTTTCTTTTCTGAAGAGGAATAGTGGAAAATTGCACTTTGCATTTATTCTTATTTATCTATTGGCTGAAGGCAAGTTGATAGTTGCCTTATTTCTCTCAAATTGAAAGTGGAGAGCAATACTGTGTCATCTGTAAATTGGAAGCTTGGGTATCCTTAACCCCTCTTGGTAAATCGAAAGACCATTAACTTCCCAATTGATTTGCCTATGCGATAATCGTGTTAAGGGTTTGTCCCATAACTATAAACAAATACCGAATCAATAGGTCCCCTAATGCATTGAGTGGGTCTCCCAAACACATTCCTCTTTTGATTCCAATGGTTCTCTTGTGTCATTATTCAAGGAAATCACATAAGTGGATGTGGTAATAGTGCAATGCAACTGTTTATCCATTCAATCCCCTTTCTTTCTTGGTGGTGATGAGTTGCAATACTCTAAGATTTTAATGTCAAAATGCTCTTTATCATCTTAGGGATTGGGAAGGTTTTTCATAGAGAAGGTAGTTCTCAGAACCTAACTTCACTACATCCTTAATGCTGTTTTTCTGGATTAGGTCATCTGTGTCAATATTCTTCGGAAGGGAAGTATTGACCATTAATTGAGAAAAACTACTCAAAACATGAGACATTGTAGTTTTCTTATATCTTAGCAGTATCTTGATATCCACATCCATTGCCTTCCATAAAGGATGTTATATTTTTATATATTATCTCTTTTTCTGGAAATATATGTTTGATTTTTTCCCTTTAAGAAAGAATACACATAAGTCTGCTTTTTAATTTTGTATTTTCATGTAAGTGAAATATTTGTTTCCATGCCTTAAAAAGTCTTAGAAATTTGTTTTACATACTGGCTGAGCTTGCAGGGTTTCCAACTCTTTTATATTTTGTTACTGGATGCATTTCTCATTTTAGGCATTGGAACTTCTTATCATAATGAGTGTAGCTCTTAGAAGTGTAGTTCTCTACATCATTAAGGCTTTGTTTCCATAAAGGTACATTCTGATTTGGGTCAATATAGTTGTGAACTTGGGAAGTAAAGTATTAACTAGCAGTCAAGCAAAACCACTCAGATAGAAAAAAAATAAACAATGAATTATACAAATGCCCATGAATAGCGAAAACAGTTCAGTGGGACTTAGAAAGTACAAAGAGACTAGATGATGAAGATTCCAAAGTGGTTGATTACATTCATTGTTCCTCACCCTACTATCAAATGTTTAGAGGTGCTTGTGTGCTAAGTAGGTCCCCTTGCCTTGTAACTATTACCTGTATATATGAGAAAAATATCATTAGTGTAAATGATTGCTTCTAGAGGTAATTTTAAGATGACTTAAAAACACATTGGCCAAATCCCTCCAACAAAAAAAATTCCAATTGAAAATGCACATGAAATATTTCAATACTTAACACAATTACTTGATTGGGTTTTAATTGGATTAATTCCATGTTGGTTAGAATTGTGAGACAAGGGTGACCTATAAGGCATTATACACACCTAAAGATTTGGCAATGGGGAAAGAGGCTAGACAGTGAAAAGTCCAAACTGATAGATTACATTCTTTTGCCCTGCCTCCCCCTCTTGCCCCTTACTAACTAATGCTTAGAGGCACTTGCGTGCATAAGTGGGTCCCTTTGCCTTGTATTTATTACCAATATATAGGAGGAAAATTTCTATTAGTGGAAATGACTATTGAGGAGGTCATCTTGAGATGACTTAAAACCCATGAGCCAAATCCCAGAAAAACTAAACTTCTAATAAAAAATTGCCTGTGAAAGACTTTCAATAGCTAACACAAATACATAATTGGGCCCCATACATGGGTTAATTCCACATTGGTTAGCATGGGGAGACAAGGGTGACTTAGAAAGGCATTACATGCTCCAAAAGCTCTGTCAATGGGGAGAGAGACTAGAGGGTGAAAATCCCAAAGGGATGGATTACATTCACTGTTTCTCCCCCTACTAACAAATGCTTATCGGTGCTAGTGTGCTAGGTGGGTCTATTTTCCTTGCAGTTATTACCTACATACATGAGGAAAAATGTTGTTAGTGTAAATGACTAACCATGGATCTCATGTTGAGATGACTTAGAAACACATGGGCTAAATCCTACACAAATTAAAATTCTAATTAAAAATACCTATGAAAGATTTCAATGATTAACACAACTACAATTAGTTTAAAAAAAAAACTACCAGGGTAAGTGGGTCCCTTTGCATTATAATTATTACCAACATACATGGGGAAAAATGCTATTAATGTAAATGTCTAATGAGGTCATTTTGAGATGATGCTATTAGTGTAAATGATTAATGAGGAGGCCATCTTGGGAGACTTAAAAACACACGGGCCGAATCCCACAAAATTAAAGTAGCAATTTAAAATGCCCATGTGAGACTTTAATACTTAACACCAAGGTTACATGGGGACGCGTCCCTTGCCCCAAAACCCCTTGTTCCCGTCCCTTGCCGTCCCGGGGACGGGAGGACACAAAGGGGACGTCCCCCTGCCGTCCCCGAAAATGCAAAATCCATCGGAAACGCTAGGAAACATTTCCTTCACTTTGGGGACGTTTCCCCATCCCCGATATGGATTGGGGAGAGTTCCGTGTATTGGGGACGGCTAGCTGTCCCCCACAGGGTGCAAGTCAAAACATATTAAAAAATGATTTTTTAAAGGTTTAGTTCCCTTCGTGTGGGGCCCACCAACTGTTTAATGTTTTAATTGTTTGGGCTAAAGTCTGAAAAAGACTAAATATTAAATCTTTTGATTTTATCGGGCTCTTTTCATTTCTCACAGCAAGGCAAGGCAAGGTCGACGCTTAATTTCATAGCCCAAACGAGGCTTAATTTCATAGACAGTTGTATTTAATATTTTGATTTTCATGTTTGAACTTTGAGACTTCTGGATACATGTTTGAGACATTTGGATATTGATAGACAATGGTTTTATTGATGTTTGATACTGCTGTGATAAATTTTATAATGCTTTAATGACATTTCTTATGCTGTTATAGTACTATCGCGATTTACTTACATATTGATATTGTTGTTATCAATTATTAATTTATTGACATATCTATCTCTCTTTCCCTCTCTCTCTCTCTCTAATATATTAATAAATTTTGAAAAAATCATATATATATATATATGTATTTTGTATGTCGCTGTCCCCTAAAAATTGCCCCTTAGGAAACGTCCTGGAAACGCGTCCCTTGCCATCCCCCGGTCCCCATCCCCAACAGGCCGTGGAACATAGCTTAACACAAATACATGATTAGATTGGACATGTATTAATCCTAAAGTGGCTAGCATTGGGAGACAAGGGTGACTTATAAGGCATTACATGCTCCAAAAGGTTTGTCAATGTGGAGAAAGGCAATAAGGTGAAAATCTCATAGGGATGGATTACTTTCACCGTTACTCCCCCTATACAAATGCTTAGAGGTGCTAATGTGCTAAGTGGGTGTGCTTGCCTTGCAATTAATATCCACATACATGAGGAAAAATGACATTAGTGTAAATGACTAATCATGAAGGTCATGTTGAGATGACTTAGAAACATAGGGGCCAAATCCCACAAGAATTAATTCTAATGAAAAATGTCCGAGAAAGATTTCAATACTCAACACAACTACAGTAAGTTTTAAAAGAGAACAACCAGCATAAAAATACTCACAAGTTATGAAACGTGAGCTAGACTTTAGTCTTCAATTATCTTAGTTTGGCTACATGCTCCCTTTGCTTTTGATAAAATATGTGTAAATTTTATGTCTTAAATTCAGTGTGTTGAAAATTTGCTATGGTAATTAAAATCAGTGCTTGTCTTTTTATCACGTACTTGCATTTATGCTAAGTACTTGGTTTCATCTTTAAAAGTTTTGTTTAGAAATTTATTCTACATACTGGTTGAGTATGCAGGGCTTTCTGCGAATTGATGAATACCCTCCAGATGCTAATCAGGGTTTTGATTTGCCATCTACTCATATTAGCTTTCCAGATCTCCAAGCAAATAGATGGTATTCAAAAGAACAATCATCTAAATCAAGCTTGTTGCTAGAATTTCTGGTAAGCATTTTATTTGCTTTGGCTCTAGTATCCATGGTTGTGAGAAAGTTCCAAGACTTGGATTACAGAGCAAATGGACATTTCTGGTGTAGTTGATGTTTGAGTTTTTTAAGTTTAATCAATTGGCTTTGGTGCAAATGGTAAACGATGTAATAAGGGTTGTCCGAGCAAATTGAAATTCTCCTATTTGCATTTTAGAATGGAGAATGTAGTCATGTATGGACTTCTTTTCTTTCCTTTTGATGTCACTAGATTGTGCTTTGTGCAGGATAAAAGTCCAGTTCAGCTTTATACAGAGGTGCTACTTGTCCCATTGGCAACACCTGATTTCAGCATGCCATATAATGTAATCACATTGACATGCACAGTATTGGCCTTGTATTTTGGATCATTGCTCAATGTTCTTCGTAGACGCATTGGTGAGGAAGAAAGATATCAGAAAGGTATGTTGTTCTCCATTGCTGCTCATCTGTATTTCTCACTAGGAACATATTCTGTAACTGCTTTCAAATCTTCCATATGCTTTTTTTGTTAATTAGATGTATCTTATTTCATTTTTTATACATTGGTCTGGTTCCATGCGTGGAAGTAAAAAGATGAGATTTTAAAAGGATCAGAAATGAAAGGCATTTCAAAGTTGTAGCATATCTAGCTTGGGTATTATAGTCCTGAAAATCTCACTAAGTCCTGAGCCAGGTACCACAAAAAGAGACTCTCTGACTAGTCAGTAACTTTTGGGTGAGTCTGGCAAGTTTTTGGAATAGGCTTTCTGATGCCAGCATAAACAAGCTTTTGGATATATTTAATTTTAAATAAAATTGCCGAGTGTTTTTCTCAAGTCCGATTTCAAGCCCAAAGTAGATCTGTCTAGTCTTAGTCTCACATGCAGACAAATCCCTTGCCCTCTGGGGCTGTCCTGGATAGAGATTTCTAGACATGGAGTAGACGTACCTTTCATGTACTCTTTTTCTCCTGCATTTTTTTTCTCATGTTCACTGGGCAATTCAGGATATTTTAAGTGAACCAAGGACATTGCATATTTTAAGGGTGTCTTGGGGATGTTTGGGCATCCTTGAGACATTGAGCGACCCCCCCACTATATTGGGTCATTGTGACAGTTCTCCCATGACAGCAGCAAAACTCCTATTTAGTTATTTAATTTATTAATTTTTTTCTATCTTCAAAATAGAGACTTCTTTTACACATGCATTATAATTAAGTTTAGTAAAAGTTATGCAACTAATGTATTTAAATAAAGTTATTGGTACAGTGATTTGGGATTTTGAGCCCAGCCCATATCAATGGAGGCCACAAGAAGGACCCCCTCTCCTAACACAACATCCACTTTATTCAACATATCAAACTTTTAATCGACTTAAAAGCCACAATAGAAGTCTAAGAGCCACCAATTGAAATTCCACCTTAAGTTGTCACTCTGAGGATTGGAACCATCTTGAGCAGAACATAGATGTCACTATGGCCTTGCCATTTGAGCATGATATATATAAAAGCCTAAAAAGAATAATTAAGTTTAGATAACCACACAACATGCATAGAAAAAACAAAACAGCCATAAAATGCTACTTGAGTTGATGTCAATTTATCAAACTCAAATATCATGATAGATATTTATTATTCAATATTAAAATAATAAAATCATAGCTCATCATCATATTATTCTTCATAAAGAGCATTGTCATCATCATTGACATTAGATGATGGAGGTACATTAGAAAAATTGCAACGAGTGCCATTGACATTGGCACTAAAACCATGCTTGCTATTTGGCTTCTCTAAAAAGGAAGATGTTAGGTAGTGGCAGCATCAAAGTTAGGTTGCTTTGGCTCTACATCTCTAGATCTTACAACTTCATTTCCCTTTACTTGTAGTCAGTATGCTTGTGCAAAAGAAGGTGCAAATTGGAATGCATATAAATTAATGAAAATGAAGTTGTATGAACTCTAGTTCCCTTAGATGAAAATAAACTAGTAACCTAATAAGGCAAAGTTAGAGAGTTGAGTTATAGAACTATAAATCAAACTCAAACTTGAAAAACATTATTTCAAAAATGAAAGGAAATTCCAGTTTAGAGAGTTTCAACTAAAAGCTTAACAACTTTTTTTGATCACAATAGGTTGTAGGTATGAGAATGTTTGGTCATGGAGTTACTGACAACAAGAAGCACCCTTCTTAGACTTGTAAACACAAAAAGGATGTGACCAACAAAGGCTACAAAGTAAGTAAACTCACTTGCAACTACATCCTCCACATTAGGATTAGGATCTAGTAAATGATAGCTTGTACCCTTCATTGATTTCCACATCTTTGCATGGTGGCACTCTTTTTTGTAAATAAAAGGTTTTAGAGCTGTAATATTTTAGAATCAATGCAAAGGCAAGAAGATGCAATAGGGTGGTTATTTTGTTCTACTACTCAACAAGATTTGTCTACACTTGTTTGAAGAAAGTTTTTTTATGATTTTGCTTTCTCATTTAGGATTGTCTTCATCTTCTCAATCATTGAGTTGATGCCATGATATACCTCTTCCAAGTATGGCTTATCCATGTCAATAAATTTATACATACTGAAAATAGGCTTGGCGAAACTAAGAAGATATTCTACATGATCCCACCAAATGTCTTCTTGGATCATTTGCTTGGCATTCATCTCCCTCTCAATGTTGGATTGCCTCCATATGGACCAAAGTTAGTTGATGATCATGCTATAAAGTGCCTCCCGCATTGTCACACGTCATCTTAATATGATTGTGTTGAAAAAGATTGGGTCATGACAACCAATTTGAAAATAAAATAAAACATATTTAAATTAAAAAATTAAATTATAAAGATGAAACAATTTCTTATTAGTCAATATATCGTCACTAGTGCTATTTTTGAGAATGATCTGAATATGGCTTGCAAAATGTGGTGGTTGGCAATGAAAATTTAGTTTTCTTTGGCCTTGAAATACACTTTCTTAACTCAATCAATTTGTCTACCCAACTTTTGTAGCATAAGGTTGAGTGAGTGGACAACACAAGGTGTGTAAAAGATGTGTAGATAGTGTGCCTCACCTAACAAACTAGTTGCACTGCAAGTTTTTGCATTAATGTTTTTAGGTCCCACTTCTTCATTGAGCTGTATGAGGATGCCAATAATAATTTGTACATCCTTCACCCATCACCAGCCCTCACAATCGACAACTTTCAAAAACATTGCTCCTTTAAGGGACACTACAATCGCATTGATCAAAGGCTGATTTTGGCATCCTTCCATCAATTAGAAATGATGGGAACCCCTATTTCAATCCATGAAGCCCTAATGAGCTGCAGTGAATCATTTACATTTTTCGACTTCTTTGATAATAAGGTGCAACACACTTCAAAACTTGGGTCCTTGTACCCTTTTTGAGCCTCATAATTTCCTCACCATTTCTTGCCAACATAGTGATTGGACAGCATTGAAAGAAAACCCATTTGCATAGATGCATCTTGCAATGTGTTGGGCAATTTCTTGAGATTCATTTTGAAATGATTTTTCTTGTGGCCCTTTCATTCTCTCGTGCAGTTTTTGTATTGTTTGGTATGACTAGGACAAAGTTTTTAAGCCCCACTTCTTCATTGATTTGTATGAGAATGTCAATAGTTATTGTACATCCTTCACCCATCACCAGCCCTCACAATCTACAGCTTTAAACAGCATTGCTCCTTTAAGGGACATTGCAATCACATTGATCAAAGGCTGATTTTTGGCATCCTTCTATCGATTAGAAATGATGGAAACCCCTATTTCAATCCATGAATCCCTAAAGGGCTGCAATGTATCACCTATATGTTTAGACTCCTTTGATAATAAGGTGCAACACACTTCAAAACTTGGTTCCTTATACCCGTTTTGAGCCTTATTAATTTCCTCACCATTTCTTGCCAATAAGGTGTTTGAACAACATTGAAAGACAACCCATTTGCATAAATGTATCTTGCAATGCGATGGACAATTTCTTGGGATTCATTTGAAATGACTTTTCTAGCGGCCCTTTCATTCTCTCGTGCAGTGGACTCATGTGTGGTCAAATATGGGTGGCTTGCTATCACATGGGAATGCTAGGAAATGGGGTAGGTAGGAGGGGGCTTTCTTGACTGAGGTCTTCTCTTTGCTAAAGGATGACTTGATCTAAGGGAAACTATTGCTTTTGCTTGCTCTCGCTCTCGGCTAGATTCCAACACTAAAAATGTTGGAATAGGTGAATCCTTCTTGCTTGGGCAAGATTTGATGTCCATGCTAGGAATACCATACAAATGGGCTTTAATCCATCTGTATGAGCTTATAGATCTCACACCATATCCATTGCAAATCCAAATGTACATTCCACCACTTGCACCCTGCTCTATGATGTTAACATACTTCCACAAGGGTGAATATTAGTTTGTTTGGAAGCGAGGTTTGCCCATGGAGGTAGAATTGTTTACCATTGTAATCCCTATCAAAACAAGTTTGGAAAGCAACACATTCAAATCAAATAGAAACAAAAAGGAAAAGATCTTAATGCCTTTAAACATAGAGGAATGAAAAAGAAAATAATAGCATTTGTTCATAGAAGAAAAAAGAAGAAGAAAAACCCAAAAGAAACTTCCAATCCAAGAATCTTCATCCATGATCTCCTTCTGCAAATGAGTTCTTGCACGTGTAGGAATAGCCATCCAACCTCGTTGGAGTCTTCAATGATCAATCTTCAGCTCTGTATGCACAATGACAAGCAAGAATGAGAGTTAGGCAAAGTGTATTTGGTTCGTGTGTTTTGCTTTTCAAAAGAGATAAACATATTGTTTTGTGTTTTAAGTTGTTTTGAAGCTCAGTTTAGGATTTAGGGTTAGGTTTTCAAGTTGAAAAGTCCAACATGAGGGCCAAAAACAAAAAAAGTGGAATTGTTTGGGTACCCTATGGAATTGCTCAGGGTACTGCTTTTCTGCCCCAGAATTGCTCACATATGTCAGCTGACATACCCAGGTGATTCTAGGACAGAAAAGCAGTACCTTTCCACAGGACACCTGATCCCAATTCCAATTCTGAAATATTTCGATTCCAATTCCAGGCAGTTTCCGGGGTGATTTGGTGGCATGGTTTTTAAGTTGCCCATATTTTGCATCGTTTATCCAAATTAATGGTCAGGAATCAGGATATATAACTTTTGTGATATTTTCTCTTATTGCTTATTTTCTTGATTCTCTTCCTTGAATTTGACAATGACAGTTCTCAGCTTGTTTATCTTCTTTTTGCCTCATCATCTTTTTTACCCCTGTAGATTAAAGATTTAACCATGGTAGTTTTCAGTTTGTTTATCTGCCTTATCATGCTATTTTGATTTGCAAATTCTTTTTCTTGTTGGTGCCATTTTTGAATGAACACGCCTATTCAATTAGGTTTTATATTGCATAAAATCTAGAAAGTATTTTTTAGTGTTGCCTCACTTTTCACCATCCAAGAAGATTTTCCAGTCTATTAGGGGATTTATGAGGAACACTGCATTTCAGAAACCTTTTTAATGAATAGTCTAAGTTCATTTTGGATCTGACTGGGCATAAATTGTTTCTGGTTGCTTGAAAGCCTATTTCCTGCAGGTTATCTGCAATTGGTTGATTCCAACCTCCCTAACGCATGTGACGGTCAACCAATCCTTTCAAAAACCTGTTTCTGTTCTGAATATGGTCTACATTAGTTTTGTTTCTTTCTGCCTCAAATATTTTGCCAGTTCATGCAATGTTGTCATCTTCTTTGAAATGTTTGAATGTAAAAAGAAAGTATAACTGAAGCAAAGCATTTTGTAAACAATAAATAGGTTGATGATTAATGATCTCGGGTAAATTGAAATAGATCTTAAAGGAGGCAAGCAAATTGTTAAATTTGGTGATTTTTTGAAATGTATCCATGTTAGAGAGAGGAAATTTGAAGGAAGGGGAGCTGTTTAAATAGGATAATGAATCAATGATTTATGATTGGTTGTGCAAATGGAAATAGATTGTAAAGGTGGGTAAATTGTGACAAAATTTATTGTCTTTTGGTCTGTCTAAACTTCTAAAGTTAATTTTGTCACTTCTTGCTGCGAGTTCATAGATTTGGTGCCTAATTTGACACTTGAAAAAAGATGAAGCCTGTCCATTAAGTTCACAGGCTTAGTTTGATACTTGAAAAAAGATGAAGATCATCCATTATTTGTGATTTTCACAGTTGTCACTTTACTTGGACTGCAGAAGCAGCAGCAAAGGGAGGACGGCTAAAGCAATTTCTGTCTAAACTTTCCTCCAGGTTTAAAGGAAATGCGCAAGACTCAACTTCATCAGGCCTAAAGCTCCACAGAGTTATCTTGGTGGTTTTAGTTGCAGTTTCATTGCATTTTTATTTAAGTTCCAAATAAAACATTGCTCCAGTTGTTGATCATGGAATCTACAAAAGGATTAGCAAGAGTAGAAAAACTGCATTTATTTTCCTGGGTTGATGAGAGTATTGGTCTTAAACAGTTTTTCTATTGGTTTGATGCGGTTGGATTAAATTTGGTCTATATACAGTACATTGAACTCCATGCAATGTTGGAAATATCAGCTGGTAAAAAGAAAAGTGTGGGTCTTTACAATCGGCCAAGTACAATATGTTCCGTGTGCAGTTGATATTCATTTATCTTCTTCAGGTTGGCAGACAGAGACAAGAGGAACGTAAATAAGATGGCATCCATACTATGTTTAAGAGAATGACAAAGAATTCGGCTCTTAGTTACAACCTGGAACAAGGGTTGCCTTGAAAAAATTTGTGCTTTGTTTGAATTACATATGAGAAAGAATTGATCCAGAAACACTCATCAGGATGAAAAGAAATTCAGTCTGCACAAGCAATTAAGAGGGACAGTGATCCAATATGTGATTTTCATCTGAACATAGTTAACCAAACAAATGGCAAGAAGAAACGAGAAAATCAGTATTTCAATTCCATATCTAATGTCAAGGCCATTGTATCGAAATAAAGAACACTGTATAATAAAGCATATATTATTGTATGTGATTTATTTGACCCACTAGATATTACAAGAGAATTAAGCATCGTTAACTTTTCATTGGGTAGGATTTTGTAAATACTGACGCACAAATTGATAGTCTGTAACTGTATGCGAAATTTGGCCTATCAGTTTTGGTTACTGATCCTGTGTCAGGATTAGTGTTCCACAGCACCACACCTATACATTTGAGTAATAACATCTAACATCTGTGTGCTAATGTCGGGATAAACCAAGCATGGACACTGTTTATGTAGAATAATTGATGAGACCCCTGCAAACAAGGAAATCTGGAAACTCTACTTTCCTGTTCAATTTTTTGATGCAGCACTTTAAAAACTGCCCCTTTACTGCTTGGGTCAGTTTCATGTTTGCCCTCAAAGACTGTAAATATGGAAGGTGCTATGATCAACAACAAAAGGAAAATCTCCAGTACTCTCTGGATTCTCAGGCTGGTACTGCTCAGGACTATTTGGGTTCAGTGCAAAAGAACCATCTACCCCTCTTCTTCACATTTCATCTAAGGGTTTGATGTTCATGTGTCTCACAGTTTTGTATCAAACAGGAAGTGATTCAGTTTTTGTCCTGTATCAGTGACTTACTTATTTTTAAGTCTTTTCGTCTGGTTTCAACAGTTCTATGTAGCTTTAGCCCGTTGATTTCAGATGGATTTGTGTAGCTTTTGGAAGATAAGACTGTAACTTAAATTTATGTATGGTTTTTACAATAGGGAAGAAGTCTTTAGCTTCAATCACTTAGTTGTCTTCTTTTTGTCACTTTTGCAACTTCTGTATTAATATATACTTATAGTACTTTATTCATCAAGAAAAGAAAACTACTCATGATAGAAGATTTAAAAAATACAGAGAATAGTGTACAGATAAATAATAAAATAACTATGTTACATTGAGTTTCCTGGACGAGAACATCAGAACATGGGGGGATGTGTTTCCCAGACAGCTAGGAGAGGCCATTTTTTAGGGGATTTACATAGTAAATTTCAATTATTCAATCGCTTTAACTAACAGTTGAATTTGACTGCGCTTGAAAATAAAAAAGGGCTATCTAATATTCATTGCAAGACGATATAGGCATTTTACAAAGCATGCATACCATGATAGAGTCTACGACTGAATTATAAGATTAATTGGGTTAAAATATTTCTCTTCTCAGCCACACGTTTTAAGTTTTAATGGATATAAAACAGCATTAAATTTTATACAATAATATGTGGGTTTTTGGTCTCATTTCTAGGGAAAATCTATTTCAAAGGAAGAACTTTAAGAGAAGATACTGGCTACAATATAAGCAGCATTAATCATCATTGATAATAATAACAAAAATATTTATGTGTGCTAATACACATCTTCTAAAGTTGGTGTCGTCTTTAGTCAATCGCCGTCAGACAAGGAAGTTGGCGTATTGGTGGGTCTGTTGGTCTTATATTTATTAAAGGATGTTTTTGAAGACCTGCAATGGGAAAAGTTGATACCCAACTTTGTCTTGATTCGAGAAAGCATACACTCAGCTGTTGACTGTTATATCTTTGCTTAAAGACCATTTAGTAACCTGTTAAACCCATTATGAGTAGATTATCTTACCTAAATATTGAATCAGAGAAATTTGAACGTCTCTATGTTACATATGGATCGCACGATAATTTTGAATTTCCAAAAAATTCTTCAATAAATTAAAAAGTAATCTATATTAATAGCTTGAGTTGTAAATTCAATTGAGATGGATTGTGGCTTATTCGTGGTCAATAATAAAATTCAATTGAGATGGAAGATGCTCTATTCTTGGTCGTTACAATTTACTGTGTTTTTTAATAGAAAATTCTTTTTGTAGGTTGGGTTGTAGGGGATGACTAGTTATGCTTTGCAATTGCAGTACATTGCCATATATGTGGCATATTGGGATATTTCCTATCCATGCCTACATCTCCAAAACATCTTTGGTGAAAAGATGAGTGGAAATTCCTAGGGGATGTATCCTTGTGAACATAATAAAACAATCTTCCCAAAATATCCGTGGTGTAGGGATAGGTGGATATTCCTAAGGGATGCATCCTTGTGAACATAATAAAATAATCTTCCCAAAACATCCATGTTGTAGGGATAGGTGGAATTTCCTAGGGAATCCATCACTATGAACATACTAAAATAATCTTCAAGATAGTTTGCTACAATACAAGAAATCATCGTTGTCTTCTCAATATATAGTCTTGCACATGAGGCACCTTGAAGGACACATGGGAGATTTTGTAAGCATTGGCAAGCACAAGCAATAACATGTACAAGAATGATGAAGTCATGTGGAAGATTGTCTAAATAACAAAAAAAAGATGAGGAAAGCACCCTAATGATAAAAAAAAGCCATATGATGGTTTCTTATTTTAGTTGAGTACATTTAATCATCCAAATCCCACACCCTTGTGGCTTGACCTATAACAGTTATAAGATGAAAGGACATTGATCATCCTTAGAGGGAAGGAACTCTATTTGCCTATCTTGCTCCCACTTTTGGTAGTCAAGGAAACTTTGGAGACAAATTAGAAGGCAAAAAGGAGACACAAAGACATTTTAAGAAATCTCCACATTAGATAAGATGACAAATTTGTGAAATTAAGGTAAAGATCCTATTGTGACGAGAGTGAAAACACAAGACATTCCAAAAAGACACCCTCAAAGGGAAAGAAAACGCATGTAAAGAAGGACATGATCTTAGTTGTTGGTGGAAAGGCTTGCCAACAAGAGGGCCTTAACAAGGAATTAAGCCTTGCATGATTGCATCACCTTTTGGCCTATAGGATAGTCTTGTATTGAACCAAAGTTCTCATCTTCAAGGCCATGGTCTTCTTAGTGCTCACATTCAAGTGTATATGGTGGGGATGTTTGACATTTTCAAGGAGAGTACTCTATAGGTGGTTGTTGAGGGCATAACGTGGATCTTTGGCAAATCCTATATTCAATATAGGTGAGCAAACAATTATGCATATAGAGCTCAATATTTGTTTGGTCTTTGCCTTTAATGTGGGCAATGGGCTAGTGCTTTGGAGAATCAAGTGGCACTCAACCTACATTGTCAATATGTGAATGACCCTCGGGTAAAGTAAGTTAGTATTGAACATGTATCCACTAAACAATTAAACTTTCTCAAGTAGGATGTCTTCAAAGCAAGGGGCATTGTGATTTGGTTAAGAGTATATGCTTGGGACAATGGGGACTCAAGTTTAGATCCTTAGGAGTCCCATAAGTTCTATAGAGTTAAAGTTGCAAGCTACCAGAGACTATATCAAGAGTGCATAGAGTATGGATTTTTTCTGGTAGAGGACATGTTATGGTTGTTGAATGATAGGGAAGGGGGTGTGCTCTTAGCATTGGTGCCATTAAAGTCATGTTACTAGATCCTTTGATTGGTAGTTTGTGCCAATTATATGTTAATGTTGGAGGGGACTCCATCTGATCTTGAGGTTTATACATCCTAGCATCATTCAATCTTGGATGCAAGTTGGTTTTACATATATTTGCGTGGAGTTGATGTGCATTACTAATGCAAATTCACATAAGAAGGGGTTGCTTGCATTACTCCTCGGTGAAGAGTTTAGCAAGCCTTACCTAGATAATTGGCTTGGCAACTGCCCACATGGGAGAGTTGTAAGCTTCATGCTATGAGTGGGCCTCTTAGCTACAATGTTATCTTTGCATCAAAAAGCTCTTTGGGGGTGGATAATGGGAGGGTAAGTTGCATGATTGATCTTGAACAAATTGTGCTTGTGAGTTATGGCTAGTATGTAGAGATGATGGAATTGGGCTTTAACCATTCAAAAGTAGCATAACAGTTTGCATAGCAAGGGAGACCCCTACTCTTATTAGAGGTTGGTGAATTCCCTAGGTTGGCAGGTTTGCATCCACCTTGGGTGCACCCACTAGGGAATTACATGGTAGGGATGGTAATATGTGGTGGTAGCTTGAAGAGCCTCTTTGGTGGTTGGGGTTTAAATATATGTCTAATAAATGGGTGCAAACATTTGAGCATAGACCATTACTAGTTAAAAAATATCTACATTGAAAAGAAATAAGACAATGGAAGAAAAGTTTGCTTTGCAAGGACTTGATTTGTAGAATTTTGTGAGTATTACTTAGATAGTTGAGCAAGTGTAAAGATTAATCCTAAAAGGATTTGGTGCATGGTCTTTGAGTGTTGTTGATGTAGGAGCATCCTAGGGTTTGAGCAATGTTGCACCACACAATTGAGTTTCCTTCATTATAAGTTTTTGTGTGGTTTTAGTTTTATATTCAAAATCTTGAATAATGTACAATGCTACCACATAACATTAGGTATAAAGTTGTTGCCACATAAGGTGCATAGGCTGAAAAATATCTTGCCTTTGTTAAGAAATTGTAGATCTTTGAGGAAATGCACAAGAGTGTAACCAAAGTGACATGTTGTCCAAGCTTAGGGAAGCCATGTAGGATCCATTCTATTCATCAAAAGCTGGATATGTTGAAGAACCATCGATTGACCAATATTTAGGAAATAAAAAATACACTTTTATTGGTTATGACACTCCAAAATGCTCAAAGTATGTGATTGAAACTTAGAGGCATACATGAGTAGTGGAGAATTTGCAGAACCACATGATGGAAGTTGACATGTTAGATTTCTTGTAGTTTTAGTTATAGATGTGTGGCATAACAAGGACCTTTTAGTTCCCTTATGTGTGGGGAAGGTCAACGACCATCATGCCAACATAAAAGTGAATATTTATTTTTCTACAAGCTATTGGAGGAAGGTTGAATATGTAAGAAAGTTGAGTTGAAGGATTGTAGACTTGGGTGCTAGTGAGAAGTTGAGAGTGAATATACAACAGTTCATAAACATAATTGAGCTTATAATTTTTTTATAAAGGTTATAGTGAAAAGAGTCTCAATAAGTTGGCTTTATATTAATAGCGACGAGTAGTGTAGTCTATTTGAGTTCCATATAATTTTGGACTGGTCTATAGAATGTACAATTCTTGATCAAATATTATAGAATGTGTATTTTTTGTATTCTTAACCGTTTTTTCTTCACCAACTCTAGTCAACTGTTGTTGAATCTAGAGGTTGATTTCTTTGTTTAGAAGCAATAAAAACATCTTAAATTGGATCTTAATGATTGATATAAACTAGTGTAGAGGAGGGAAAATTTGCTACCCTCAAGATGATGAGATCTCAAGGAGCAAACTATCTCTCCACTACCTCAGTTGACAGGGTCAAGTGAATTGGAAATGAAGGAGTGTGAGGTTTGACAAATTACAAAAATTATCTGTACCTTTCAGACATTAGAAACTGAAAGTGCAGGGTACAAAGGTCATCCAGAAAACTTGGCAAGCTCTCTGTCTAGGATGGGCACGTGGCCATGGGATGATAGTGAGCTGCTATGGTGTCCTGTATAGATAGTGAACAAAAGTTGACACATAAAGACACAAGGTACTTTACATAGGTTTCTAGACATGAAAGGGGTGCTAAATACTAATGAAAAACAAACATGAAATGACATAAATAAAGATGCTAAATGAAAAATAAATGAAAATGATAAGGAGAGATTGAATACATTACTAGAAATTTTTGATGAAGTTCAAGCTTGCTTCAAATAGTTCTTCCACCTGCACTTACACACGCAAGACCAAAGAGAAATGTTTGGGTGGTTGTATAGGAGTTTGCCTTAGTCAAACCCTTGTATTGGTGTTTCCACCTCCACATATAGACTTAGATGAGGTAATGAAAATACACGTGAAATGATAAAGAAAACCACATGCTTGACAAATAAAGATAATATGCTTGAATACAAGACTTGAATAGTTACCACACATAAGCTATGTAGCTTGTTGGTGTAGTAAGGAGATGACGAGAAATTCCAAGATGATAATGGCCTCTTTGCAAGATGAACTCGTGTTTTCGACAACGGATTGTACTTTGAAAGCTATAGAAGAGTTTTTTGGAAGATAAATGCATATAGAAAATATGAAGAATGTTGTGAAAGAGAGAGAGGTGCTATAGAATGGTGGAGAATATATGAAAATAAGAGAGTTGTGTGTTTCAAGAGAGCCAAATTGAATGTGTTGTAGAATGAATCAATTATCCCTAAGAAAGAGGGACTTTTTGGTTCAAATGGCCTACTCGAGCGACTCTTGACAAGGTTACAGGTTGGTAGAAGCGTTACACTGCCAAAACATGACAAGTGTAACGTCTGAACGACCAACTCAATCACAAATTTTTGCGGGACGCTAGTGCGGCTCACAGATTTCCTCGTGACGCGCATAGGTCCATGTGAGAATCATAATCAATAGTCGAGAATTGGGCATGCCGATGGCGAGAGATGGTTTTAGGTTGAGAGAAAGCATAATAAACTTAGTTTACCTAAAGATGAAGGTGTATGTAATGTGAAATTACATAGGACGTAATTTATGACATTAAATTTTTCCCCCACTTTAGTGAGCATATGTGTTCAAGGGAATGCAAGATAAAGTAAAATGAGAATAGTATTTTACCTAGGATGTGAAGGGGAAGCAGATTCTTCTATCCACACAGAGTTGCCTCTAGGGAAGAGACCCAAGTTGATCCTGCAAGCTGCATCACTACAAACATGTTAGTTGCAAACAAACATGTTAGGTGAAAAGAAAAAAATTAGACATCAAGAATTATTATGTAGACACAAAATGATGCCGATATGTATGGGTAGCAAGATGTGTTATGCTAGGGACCATACGACAATCCAATTGGCCTATGACTGCTACAAACTATGTTGTAGGACGACCATATAAAAGAGACAAACAATCATAAAGACAAAGTCTAGTGGGTTGCCCCCATGCTAGATGATAGATAAGACGATTAGATGTAGACATATTTCAAAAAGAATCATAAGATAAACTTGATCTATAATATGAATGTGATAGTCCCTCCCTTTAGAATAGCTTGCACTACACAAAGGAGCACACGTTATTCAAGGTACTATCATAAGAGAAGCATGAATGAGAGACAAGGGGATCTTAGTATTCAAGGTCAGTATGGTTCATATCAACAACATCTGTATATAACTGAGTATGAATTGTCATCATGTCCTCAAAAATTCCAGATCATGAAGAAGGAACACATGAAGACAAAGTGAAAATAAACATTTGGGTCAACATGGAAGAAGGCCTAAATTCCCCAAACGCTTTGCATCGCCCCCAAATGTTGAAATTCAAAGTACGAAAAAGAGAAGAATTACGATACAAATAGAAGAAGTGTATGATAGATTGTTTTCCCTGTATCTAAGTACCTATGAGGGTATCTTGGGTCCTCCAAGAGAGACCACACACATATACAAGCAAGTATGGGGGAACACAAACAAGAAAGAAAAATCTAATCTAAAGACATGAGGGGTACTGCTTAATCAATTATATCCAACAAGTCATCCTCCTCCCAATCTAGATTGTAGGGGGAAGGAGTGTGAGCTTGCAATAGGATAACAACTAGGTCCGTACCAGGCATCTTGCTTGTAGCAAGGGCTAGAGACGTGGTTGCTTCAATATCTCCATCTACTAGATCCTATGAGTCAAGTGTCAACGACTTTGTAAAAGTAGTTGGCAAGGCTAGAATGTCCTCCAGAGAGTCAAACATACACTTCTCTGGAGAGGACTTTGGTGACTCAACTATAGGTGGTGGAAGAGTAAGAGCCTTAGTGCAAACCTTTGAAAGAGGAGCAGTGATAAACTCTGGAGAAGAAGGGATATCTTCAATGATAAGGACAAAAGAAGAAAAAGAAGTAGGAGCATACTTCTTGTGACATGATTCAGGGATAGGGTCTTGTTCAAGCTTACACTTGGACAAAAGGATAGAGTGTTGAGATGTCGAAAGAGCAGATAGGGCCATGTTAGACATGAAATTTGTATGAGGAATATCTATGGGCTACACAAGTTGAGGAATGTTAGGCAGAGAAGTGATGAGATGTAGTTCTGGAGAAGGTGCAATGAATACCTCCACCCTTTTGGGGCGAGGTTCATCCATGTCTCTTGAAGGGACAAAAAGTAAGAAAAAATAGGAGTGAAGAAGAAGTTTGAAGAGCTGAAACAAAAGGATTATCCTTGGCCTTCTATACGACATCACATTCCCTTGCCATGACATGTTGAAAACACTTATGCTCATGTGCAAGTTGGTTCTGACGAAGATGGGGACTAGGAATAGGGGTCTGAGAAGATGTTAGGGCAGTTGGTGTAGTTGTCTTCACAACCATTAATGGCTAAAGGATAGGCTCCACAGTATGGTTCAGAGAGGCTAGGGGTGCATGATCCTTAACGTCAATCATGGGTGCCTTTCCTCCTTGTGTTTTTTGGGCAGGGGGAGGAACAGGAGGAACCCTTGGGGGTTGAGATGTTAGAGCCACACATAAAGGACCAATCCGAGAAGATTACTCACCCTTACTATATATAGTAAGACACGAGGGATGTCGGGAAGAATCAAAAGTTTGAAGACATGGGATTTTGACTTCGTTAACGGCCTTTCCTTTTCTCATGCTAGACACAGTCAAAAGAAAAAAAGGGACTGTTGGAGGTTGCAAGGCCTTGGAGGAAGGGGGAGGTCTACTCAAGGGAGCATGCTTGTCTTTAACCCCCCATGAAGAAGGCCTAAAAGATGAAGCCCACTATTGTGCAAGAGTATGTTGAAGGGGGATTGAAGAAGAAGTAGGTGAGACCAAATCATATGCTAATCCCCTAGTCTTGTATTTATAATATGATTAATATAACAAGTCACCACGGGGTAGCATGGGTCCCACAAGAGCAGGCTAGAAATGGTCAAGAGAGAAAGCCCCATGTGACACCAACGGTTTGTACCCAGTGTGTTGGATAGTTTGCATTGTGCCCTCATGAGGGAATTTTAGACACTTGTGGACAATAGAAGCGACCGTGTTCATAGAAACCATCCAAGGAATGCCTAGTTTTACTCTGAATAGGTTAGACTCTGGTATTACAACAAATGTCACGGAGATGAATTTAGGTCCCATGAGGACCGATAGAGAAATGGATCCCAAAGGAGAGAGAGAAAGACCATCATGCATGTGGATGGTAGCCTTGCACTTTTCATATCTCACCCTATGCAAACCATTGACGAAGAGTGTCTCGGTTATAACATTGACCTTGCTAGTAGGGCCAACCATAATGCCAATAATGACATTATTGTTGACCTGAGCGAGAGTGTAGAGGGGAGAATACTCTCCATAGTAGGGAAAATCATTAGGCATAAAAGATATGTCAGGTATCTTGGCCTTTTGACTCAAAGGGGATATTGGAGTGATAAACACCATATTCACATACATGACATTATTAGATGGCGTAGAAGAATAAGTAGTATTAAAGTTGGAAGAATGAGGTGGGAAGGGATCTGTGTAGATTTGTAGCTGGCTATTGGCTTTAGCAACAAACTTATCAATTTTTTTTTTGTTATCAAGGAAGATGTTACTGTTATCTATATAGTCTTGAATTACATGTCTCAGGCACACACATCATTCAATGTCATGTTCGGGTACTCGATGATATTGGAAAAATTTAGAAGCGTCATACCAACTAGGGTATGACTTGTTATCAAGAAGCGGTCTAATTTTCATAAGGGTGATTAAGTTATCTCTCAATAATTTTTGAAGTACACTTGAGTAAGAACTAAATAATTTTGTAAAGAATTGATTATGTTGTGACCCAAGTGTATTATTTTCATTTGTTTGAGGGATAGTTACCACATTAGCTACTGCTTTATTTCTCTTTGACCCTTCAGAAGAAGATGCAGCCCCAAAACTATCAGGACGTGAGTATGAGGCAGAAGCCCTATATTGAGTTAACGTCTACTGATAGTCTCACAACGTAGTACACAAATGAGAAAAGGAAGGATATTTCATCAAAGAGACTCATTCTCTTAATGTCGGCTAGAGACTTCCCATGAAAATCCTCTGGATGTCATGGTCAAGTAGGGAATAGGGGATTTGCAAGGAGATAGATTGGTATTGAGAAATTAAATCAGCTAACTTCTCATTCGATTATTGCTTGTAATGGAAAAGGTCAATGATGGTGACCTTGGAGACAATGTTCGCTTGGAACTACTATAAGAACTGATTCATAAGTTGATCAAAAGAAAAGATAGAATTATCAAGTAGTGAGAAAAACCACTCTAACGCGGTCTCCTTAAGGGATTGCAATAATACTTTTGCTAGAAAATGATCTTGATGTAAAATGTCACTACACAAAGTGGTAAAGGAATTGGCACGTGTCTGTGGGTTTCCGTTACCATTATACTTATCAAATTTTAGTACCTCAATCCCTTGGGGTATGGGAGAGTTCAATATATTTAAAGTGAAAGGGATATGGCGATAGTATGAAGTAAGAGTGGATTGTGTGGAAAATTTAGTTAAATTGGTGAGTTGAGATTTAATCTGACCCATATTCTTGAAGAGGGTGCTCAAGATGGGATCAGATTGCAGGGATGAAGATTGGTCATCACAATAGAGACTTGCATTGCAAGAGTTTGGAGTGCAAATCTAGGTGGAGGGATGTAGTACCCAAAAGGATCCTGAGATACATTAACCATAGGAGTAACAGGAGGTACATAAACAACATTTATGTTGTTAGTAGAAGACTTAGGGGGAATTTACCATATGCAAAAACACTTCAAGCATCAGAAGACTTAAATGAGTACCAATGATATCCGATTGGGAATCTTGAGGCTGACTCAAGGCTGACATGTACGAAGGTACATGAGTCTCAACTATGTTGGTTAGCACACAAAGCAACTCAAGGCCCTTGCAATATGAGATGAGTAGATTTCTCAGATTATGGACAATGGGAGCAACTTCAGCAAAAAAGATACCACAGTTAAGAAAATCTTCAAAATTCTTTAGGTTGTCTTCCAAAGACTAGACTTGCTCAAAGTGGAGCCTAAGAGAAGTATCATAATCTATAGAAGATGGAGAACCTAGAGGAGAATTTGGTTCCGAGCTTGAAGGAGAAGAGTTCTCAAAGGTTGGCTGGCGGCCAAAGGGATTGGGAGTTACGAAAAGCATTGGACCGGGTCTAGTAGGGCTATACTAGTTGGGAGGTGTAGTAGCTCTTGAACTTATTTTGACTACGCATCCAGAGGTTGTGGACTAGGTTGTGAAACTCATAGGGGAGTACTCACAATAGACAACCTAACAAAGTCTAGGAAAAAAGAGAAGGAAATACAAGAGGGGATATAAAGACTTTGCAGAAGGCGAGTTAATGTTAGTTTCACCAAAATGTAGAGGGAATTTGCTACCCTCAGGATGATATGATCTCAAGGAGAAAACTATCTCTCCACTACCTCAATTGAAACAACTCAAGTGAACTATAAATGGAGGAGTGCGGGATTTGAAATGGGAAGCATTAATGCATTTATACTTGGTTTGTCTTCTTTCCAAGGGGTGAAACATTTTTTGTAGGCATTGGATCATGTTTTTTCTTTAGACACTTTCCATATTTGTAGGTGATTACACATTGTGGGGGGGGTATCTTTTCTCTCTCTTTCCTTCATATGGGGGGTCATTTATTGTATATACATGATGGTTTTAGTCCTTTGGGGTATAATTGAGTTCTTCATACACCATCTTTATTTGTATTTTTCTCTTTTGGAGAGAATTTTTGTCCCACTAGGTTTTCTCCTTTTCTCCGTTTGTGAGAGATTGTAGTTTTACATGGATAACTAACATGGCCTAGTTTTTAGGATCCATCTTCATCTTTGCATCATTTGCATGATAATTGATTCTCCCTAAGTTGCACTTAAGGGGTTGTGTTTGTGTAAATAGGTGTTTTACCTACCTAGTCATTAGTAGGTCCTATTTACATGTTAAGTTTACTTAGGTCCTAGGAAGGAATCTTTCTAGACGGTGCTAGTTGTCATTATATCTTATCTTATCTCTTAGCATTTAATTCTTATGTCTTAAATCATTTAATATTGTTGATGTAGTTGGCTCATTGTACAAGATTAAGACACATGTCAAGATCTTGTCTTATCCTATCTCATAACTTGACTTTATAAGAAAGGCATCATATGTACATCATTTATTCAATCTGGTAATCTTGCATTCATAATCATAGCAAGCCATTCTTTCCATTTTATCTCTTGTGGAAGATATTTTGGTCTTGCAGCTTTTCTTGGGGGTGTTGGGAGTCACCATTTACACTTGCATCAAATGAGTCTAATTTAACTGGCTCAATATTGAAAAAATCAAAAACCCAAATTCCCTTTATCCCTAGTGATGCAATCTCTACTTAACAATCCATCAATATTTTCAAAGTTTCACATACTACTTTGAAATATTTTCACATAACACACATATACATGAAATGAAAGACTTTAGTCACCCCTTGAATGCAAACTAATAGGTATTTAATACAAAATAAAAATGTGTGTATTATGTCTTCCTGGAATCCCTTAAAACTCAAAAAATATGGATATGGATCGCATGACAAGAATAAAGTAATGTCTTATATTGATTTTCTAAAACATGTTTACATTACCATTACAAGTGACAAGAAAACTAAAAAAATTGAGTTACATTCATATGCATAGGTTATACATAAAATACAATTTAGGTTAGAGGATATTTCCCATACAAATGCAAAAATATAGTGCTTTACAATGAAAATAAAATTCCTTTACATATATATGTGATCAGGGCATGAAAAACATAGCTAACATAGTGTGTGAGAGGGAACCGTGCCATTGAGGTCACAAACTACACCCTGTAGTCTTGAAATGTAAACTCTAGGTTAAAAATCATAATAATAGTCAATAAAATCCATCCTTAAAGATTTACAATCAAATCTAATGATCAAAATATCAAGATACCATGCACAAAGGAGAGGGGAAATCCATAACATCTATACGATCTGCTACAAAACCACTCAAAATAGCATGAAAATAAAAATATCAATAAATATTTAACCACCTACATTAGAATTAGTGTGGTAATGACATCCATTTCTGTCAAAGCCATGTGTTGAGAAGGGGGATTCACTACTCACGAGTTCTCTTCATTCAGAGAGCCTCACAGGGCGAACTACCCTAAACTACCTCAAGGAACATCGCGAGAGTTCTAGAATCAGAAAGAGCAGGTCACACAGGTTTTCTGGACAAACTAACGAGCTCTCGGCCAAAGAAAAACAACACAAAATACGGACGACAACACGACGCACTGCGTCCTAGAGGCACGCTGGCATCTCATACAGACCAAAGAACAAGAATATCTCAAAAAATGACAAAGTGACTACAAACAATCTGATTACTAAGAACTTCCAAAATATGTGAAGATAACAAAATACAATAGAACTACAATAAAGTGCAGTATAGATGATAAAGGTAGAGAGAAGAAAGAAAGAAGATGCTCATAATAATCCAGGCAATAAAGCCTCCAGCTAGTAGATATCTTCAATACCTATGTCTATAAGATTGAGAGAAAATGTTGGGGTTGTATAGGGGTTTGCCTCAGTCAAACCCTCGTTTTAGTGTTCCCACCTCCACAAACAACCAGATAGAAAGAGAGAGATGGACCAAAATGAAAAAAGCGTGTGGTGAAAGCAAAACTTGCTTCAGGAGTAGAACCTGGACCACCAAGTATGAGTGATAAACGCAAACCTTGCTCGAGGAGGAGAACCCATATCACAAAAGAGGTGATAAAAGCAATCCCTGCTCAAGGAGGAGAACCCATATCACAAAGTATGAGATATAATAGCTAGGGGATATGGAATCCCAAGATGCTCACAAGCATGAGATGAGAGAGATGAAGTTGTAGGAGTGAAGCTAAGAGAGCTTGAAAATGCTTAAAGTTTTTATAGCAAGCTATATAGCAAGAGTTGGAGTGTAGAAGGATAAAGCAAAAGCAAGAGAGAAGTTATCAATAGAAGAGAGTTGCAAATAAAGTGAAAAGATAACATTTATGGAAGGAAAAGAAGCTTCCTGAGCGGTTACAAGGAATCTTGAGCTGTTACCACCGACCAAAGGGGGTGACAAGTGGAAAACATGCTCGAAGACAACTGTTTGATCGTTGAAACATCGTAGGATGCTAGTACGATGCACAAACATCCGTGTGGCATGCTAGTGTCCAGACACGTCACACTACAAAACAACAGGAATGGGAAAATCACAAGGATTGATGCAAAGATGACACATGAGGGTAGTTGTTGAAAAGGGGCGCTAGAGCATCCTGAGAAGGGAAAAAGGTTGATGTAGGGGTTAAAATGAGCCTACACAAGATACTAAGGGAGTGGACACTAAAGAAAACACAAGAATGCATGTGAAATTGTGAGGGGTGCAATTTTACGACTATACACCATGAAATAAGTTAAAAAAGGAATATTTGGGCATCTTGGGGTAAGTGTGGAGCCAAATTAGGCCATAAATGAAATCCTAATTTTCATTTGGTTTTTTCTTCTAAAAACTAATTTTAATCATGTGCTAAAACCATGAAGAAAACTTATTAGGTAGTACAATAAATATTAGAAAAAATTCCTAGCAAATTGAGACCTTTTCTAGCATTGATGTGGCCCTTTAGGTTATTTTGGTGAGTTCAAGAAAAATGGAAAATAATAGGTGGGAAAGTTTAAAAATCAAGGGTTAAACGTCAACCATCATGCTTCACCCCCTTTGACTAGGAAGTTAGGTTGTCAGAGGTCAATGGTTAGACATACCAAGGAATCAATATCAAATTTGGGAAAGGTCCAAGATAATTAAGGAATTTGGGATGTCAGGTAGGTATCAAGTATACCTCAAAGGAGGTATTGGTTGAAGGTATGGTATAATACCACAAAAATTGCATACAAAGTAAGATTTGGGGAGTTAGAGTTGTAGAAAAAGTGGTACCTAGGTATGAGTTGGCTTGACACTTTGACAAAATACACATGAGAGGATCATAAAGAAAGCTTGTTAAGGAGTTAGGGTTGGGAAGGATGGGAAACCAAGTTAAAAACATGACATAAAATAATGAAATAAAGAATCAAAGACAAATGATTGAGGATCAAGGATAAGATATGTGAAGGAATGGGTACCATTTAATGACCAAGTCCAACAATTCAACAATGGAATTTTTAAGGGAAAAATCATTCTTTTCAAACTTGTGATAGAAGTCATGACATCCCTAACAAATTGATAGCCTAAATAAGTCAATACTTAAGAAAAATATTAACAAGGGTTTGAGAAGGTTTTTGGAATCAACATAGTGGTATGTTGGTAAGGACAACCTCGACAACCCAACATATTGACAACACATAGAAATTTAAAAAATGACCCCTACAACTTCAACACTTAGATTTTTTGGAATTTTAGGGACATTAAAGCATAATAAACATATAGGGGACCTAAAAAAATAGACTTGGGAAAAATTTAACAAAGGGAAAATCTATTTATACTTTCTTAGATTGGTTATAAAATGTTTTACACAAAGTCATTGTAGTATATGAACAAACATGGACAAGTCTACAAATTTTTGGACATACAAGGTTGGGCACTAACACCTCATTCATATGCTCCCCTCCATTAGCTATATGTATCTTCCAAACATAAGAACTAGATTTCTTCTACATGAACACCCTAAATGTTCTACAAGTGGTGAAGACATCACTCTTGAACTTTAGAAAGTCCACACATATGCAACTAGAGTAATCATCAATGAAGGTGAGCACGTACTTGAATTTTAAAAAGGAGTTAGAAATGACATGAGGTTACTATGTACCAACTCAAGAATGCTTGTAGCATAGTGAGGAAAGGGTTCTTGATGATGTTTTCCAAGGACATAACCTTGAAATATTCCTTATGTGCATAAAACCTTAGGAAGAATAAGTACCATATTTTATTTACTCAGCTATTGAAGATAATTGTAATTGAGGTGTCCAAAAATATCATGCTAAAATCCACTCGAATAACCTACATGGGAAATATTTGATGATCCAAAGGTGACTCAAAACCATGAAACTTGTACAATATTGACCCATGATAAAATCTTCTTGAAGCAATAATTTTCAAGCAAGACGTAGTTCTCTTAAAACTACATCATGCAAGGAGAACTCAATTGTATTCCCATACCCAATATGGAAAATTTAGTATATGGATACAATATTAGTAGAAATCCTGAGAAAATAGAACAAATCATCAATGCAACCATCTATCAATTGTATAGTATCTTTAAAACCCAAAACCAAAATGTGTGTAGAGTTACCCAATATAATTTAAGAAGTAGAAATATCAGAAAGATCACAGAGTGTGATCCGAAATGTTGATGCAATTTTTTTTACGCAATCGAATCCAAAAATCATTGATAATAAACAATATGGATTGTGGAAACTTGATATCATTAATCAGAAAGATACTCAAGTAGACCGTGTGACTTGCTCATGTGATGAGAGTCTCTTGAGTTAAATATACGTATCTTTATGGATGAATCCAAACCTTTAGTCTGAATGATTAACCTTTTCTACTTTTGGGAATAATAATGTTGTGTATCTGCATCTCCTCTTCTAAGGCTTCCATCCTTTGAAATAATATATTCTTTCATGACAATATTCCACAAAAAGAACATGGATCACTATTTTTATTCTTGTCTTGAAGGGATTCTCACTTGAATTAGAAGTGGTGAATTTCTTATCAAAATTTTTCTTCTACTTGGAGGGATTCTCACTTGTTGAAGTAGACTTTTCCTTAGGTTTTGAATATTTATATCCTTTTCACTTAGGTGTTTGTTCCATTGAGTCTTGAATTTCATAGGAGGTCATTGTTCCTAGAGAGTAACTTGGATTCTTCCCTCATAATTCTATTACAAAACTTTTCAAAATTGGGAATCTTAAATACAAAACAAAGAGAACCTATTGTAGAGTAAAAGGTAGAAGAGAAGACTTGAAATAGGCCTTTGAAATTAGAAATGATTAAGAAAATACACTCTTTATCTCATTTTTCTTTGTCACAACCTTGTAAAAGTGAAAGCTAAGATTTGAACTTAATCAAAAAGTCTTTAATTAAAGGAAATGCATTAGGGGATAGTTTCATCAATTCAAATCTAATTGAAGAGAAAAAAAAACATTGATTGTACCAAGTAGTTCATTCAATTTATCCCATATTTGTTTAGGTGAAGTACAATTTACAAGATGAAATTAAAATTGGTTGGACACATGCAAGCCAGTGATCCCTATTTGTATATCTAATTTGTTTCCACACAGATTTTTTATATTCTCTTCTAAATTGCATTTGTTCATTTAACATTTGTCATAATCCTTTAGATTGCAAGAGTTGTTGAAATTCAAACTTCTAGCCACAATAGTTGTGTAGAGTTAGAAGGTCAATTTTAGGATTTATGATTGTATAAACACAAGGAAATACTTGAAATTGTGATTTAAAATCTACCAAATATCAATTAATGCTATAAAATATTCCCTTTCAAGAAAAAATGACAAGTTTTGATAATAATAAGCATGCAAGTTGGAAGCTTGAATGGACCATTATGACACCCAATGATTTTATAATTTTTGACAAAATTAGGCATTCCAAAGTTGAAAATTACATGCACATTCAAAATCCTTGTGATTAGCTAATAATTTACAATTTTTTTTAATGAAATATTGATATTATGGGTGAACGTTATGCCCTATTTGAAAAATGTAATAGATAAATTTTAGAGGAAAATCTAAAAAAAAATTAGAAAAAGGAGGGAAAAGAAAAATTCCATAGCAGAGTAGATAGAACCAACTTTCTATCAACTATTGAAGCTAAAAAATAGAGCTTGTATGCAAAAAAAATGTCTCATCCAAAAATTGACCTTGTAGGAATCTTACATAGGCCTTGGTGGCTGCAAAGCAACATAAAGGTGGCTAGCAAAGTGGAGGTGGTTCCAATGGTGGTATGTTGGTAGAAATCAAGTGATCGAATAGTATAAGAATGATAAAGAATGCTTTCTATAATGTAGGCCCTCTAGGTTCAACAAAACGAGGGACTTACCCTACTCGTGGCCACATGATTAAGTGTCCTTGGTGCTTACATCACTTGTATCATACCCACTTTCTGCATGGCTCTACACGACTAAACCAAAATAAATAAATAATAAAAACCTTAAATATTCAAAAGTTCAAACATACTAGAGGCATAAGGGCTTGCATAGAGCAGAGAGGATAATCGATGATTGCACAAATTCATAAACCCTGCCAAAGATTGTATGGTAATTATATGATGGTACAAATCATATGAAATATCATACAACCTCCAATATAATCCTCCCAAAAAAAATTGTATGCAATAGTAAGAAAAACCTATCATTTTTATTGTCATTCCATATGTTTTGTGCCTTCTCAACATAATGGTGAGGTGGTTTTTTATTTAGGGTACATTATATAAAATTAATTGATGGAAGCCCCTGAGAAAGAGAAGTGGCTTGTATATTTAAATCTCTAATACCATGTTGGAGGCACCAAAAGACTCATAGGCTCACTAGATCTCTACAAAACCAAATAATCCTTCAACAAAAAGATTAAGAAAAAAACTATAATATCAATACTCGTACAAAATGTGAATGAGATGTATATGCAGGACAAGAAAAAATAAGGAACCTAGAAATAGAAGATTGACTACCCCTGGGCTGATGCAAGAAGTTGGGTCCACAAAAACTCAAAAAGTGGAAGTGTTTTTCCTATTTTTTTAGAGTTTCACACTTGGATTGAAAATTTGAAGCACTCACACATTGAATTTTAAAAAAAATGAGTAATATTATTTTGAATCTAGTTTCCAAATATGTATTTTATTCTAATACCCAAATGATACAAATTAATTTTTAATAGGCATGTATAAAAACCACTTTTTAAAAGTCACTTTTTTTTTACCATACCATGCATGTGTACGCACACCATAATTTGACCTAAATAAAAGTATTTTTCTAATTCATTTTTGGGAAAGATATTTAACAACTTGAAGATTGATGATGATATTTTTTTTGTAATTTTTTTTTGAATATTTTTTTGATTGATTTTTGTTGGCCCTAATTGCTATTTTTAAAAATCAACATGTACGGATGGTTGGAAAAACAAGGACAAACAACTAAGAGGGGGGGGGGTGAATCAGTTGTCACAAAATATTAAGATTTTTCAAACTTTACTTAATCTTAGATATGATGAATGAACAATAAGCCATAAACAATCAACACATCAGAAGCACAAAGAACACCAAGATTTTTTTATGTGGAAACCCTTTTAGGGGAAAAACCACGGTGGATGTTAGTCCACAATATTATACCCTGTTAAAAGTATAAGAAAAATAATGGGAATGCACATGCATTCAGGCACACTGCCTAGAGGTCACTGCTCAAATACAAGAGGGTTCACTTCCCAACAATACACAACAATACAAATTAGATCCATAGGGTATGAACTGAGAAAATAGCTTCTTCACAAGCCTGATTATAGTTCCAGTTAAGCACAAAAAACCATCTTCACACTTCGCTCAAACTTCTTCTCACTCTGCTTTGCAATCAAATGATTTGAACACTATTCACACATCTACACTTTCTCTAGCATACATTCACTCTTATGCACACTAACTTCGCTCAAACAATCACACTTATATATCCACAACATGGAATTACATCAACAACTTAGTCAACCAAAAATATAAAACATATTTACAATGTTGACCCAAATTCACAAATAAATTTTCAATGTGGATCAAACACCGTCAGCTAATATCATGATGCAACCCAAAACAATATCCTGAAGCACGCAAAAAAATTCAAATTTAAATCTTCAAGGATCCGCAACACGTTACAACCATCATGTCAGCCAAGAACATGAAAACTTGAACATACCAAGAAAAATCTTTGACCATGAGCACACCAATCAACGTGGACGTACACCAAGAATAGAGAATGATCTAGAAGCATCCACAATAAACAAGAACTAATAGAGAAATATCCGCAACAACAAAAATTACCAAAATAATATAAACTTCAATTAGGAACACTAACATAACCCACATAAATATTGTTAGAACACAACTGTTCATAGCATGATCAAATCTTCACGTAGACCTCTGAAACTTTTGGTAGATGAACTAGATAATCTCAGCAATAAACCCTTTAGTCCACAACAATTGATCTTCAATGTACATAACATGACACCTTCATGACCTTCACTGTTCCACTGGCAACCTAGAACTCTTCTTTTAACAATTTTCTCAATATCCTCGACATATACATCCTTCAATATTGGCGCAACCATGGTAGGAGGGTCCTCAAAGAGAACAATCCAGACTATGCAACAAGAGTAACAAAAAAAGTCAACACATAATATGGAGGCAAATGCAGATGCTGATATTCTCATTAACAATTATCTCAGTTACATTCAACCAACAAAATTTGGGCTTACAGATTCGACTCACAGGCTTGATAAAATATACAACATTCTAACATGCTCCTATGCAAGCAAAAATATTACATATCAAAACCCTATTATTATTCTAGATCTAATTTTTCCATTTTGAGGGTCTATTACAAGATTTATATCATATCCGCAACTCTAGAAACATCTGCATCGGTCAAAGATCATTACATTAACCAAGAAAAGAAAACGTAACGCGTGCATGAATAGGTCAGCCTCAAATTTGAATTACTCTTCAACAGGAGCATAAGATGAAGTGTGGACCTATACTAAAGGTTGGAGACACTCCACAAAACAATTAAAATCACACCATTAAGATCCGCAAGTCATGGGGACGATCCACAATGATCGAACTGGCTGAAAAGTTTGAAATTATTTTGGTGCCAGTTCAAGAAACCGTTGAGAGATTCCAGAAGCGATAACTTGTCAAAAAAAATCCAATTTCCCTCAAATCTTGGAACAAGGAAAATGGACATGTAGATGATGTAATCCAAGATACACAAGGTCTGGTGAGAAAATGTGACAAATCCACCAACATGAACTAAACAAGAACAAAAAACTGAAAGAAAATATTTTTGGTTGATAAAAGATTGCTAAGAACCAAGGATGCTCCTACATCAGACATATGAGGTTATTGAAAAGTGAGTCCCTCATTTTGCTGGGGCCAAAGGAAAACCAAGATGGTCTACCTCAGCCTGAGAAATCCAAGAAGAGTCCTCAACTGGTCTACCTTTCCAGTTCACAAGATATTCTTTGTACTGTCTTCCACGAGTCTTCCTCCCATCTTTGACATCCAAAATCTCTTCAATCTCATCTGACTGCTATTTAGGAAACTGATTCTCCAATTTTGTTTCACTGTCTTCACTAAACCCTGCTTCATGAAATTGATATAGATCTGCAATGTCGAATATAGGTGATATACCCATACCTTTCGCTAACTCCACTTCATATGCATTTACTGAATCAAATTTCTTCAAGATCTTACAAGGTCCGAACTTCCTCATCTTCATCTTATTGTATGTACCAACTGGAAACCTCTCCTTCCTCAAATATACCATCACTTCATCTCCAACTTCAATTTCTTATGTCTTCTCTTTTCATCTACCTTCTCCTTATACTTCTGATTCATGTCTTCCAATTGTTGCTTCACTTGAATATGCAACTTATTCAAGTGTTCTGAAAATTATTCTGCTTCTACACTCCTCTTATCTTCCATACTGATGTCTCTCAACTCTGATATAACTCTAGGGTGAACTACAGTAACAATATCAAAAGGTGTGTTTCCTGTACTTCTGTTCACTGAATTATTGTAAGCAAAATCTGCTTGTGCAAGGACTAAATCCCAACTTCCAATATTCTCGCCAACCAAACATCTCAAAAAATTCCCTAAACTCCTATTTACTACCTCTGTCTGTCCATCAATCTGTGGGTGAAAAGTAGAATTGGACTTCAAATTTTTCTTCAGCTTCTTCCAAAGTGTCCTCCAAAAGTAACCAACAAACTTTACATCTCTGTCTAAAACAATACTTCTAGGTAACCCATGCAATCTGACCACCTCTTTGAAAAAAAAATCTACTACATATACTGCATCTGTTGTCTTCTTACAAGGTATGAAATGTGCCATCTTAGAAAATCTACCACCACAAATAAATAATCATTACCTCTTTGTGTCTTCAGTAAACCAAGTATGAAATCCATATTGATATCCTCCCAAGGTTTCTCTAAAACTATCAAAGGCTTATAAAAACCAACATTCTACCTATTCCCTTTTGCAACTTGACAAAATTTGCAACTTTGCACAAAGCTCCTAACATCCTTATGAATCTGCGGCCAAAAGTATTTCTCACTCACCAATGCCACTATCTTATCAACTCCAAAATGTCCTAACATTGCTCCACTATGCTTCTCCTTCACAAAGTTATCCCTCATTGAAATCTGGGGTATACACAATTGATTACCTCTAAACAACATATCCTCCTGAATGAAATAATCCAACCACTGACTTCTATCCTCCAAAACTGGTTCTTTACAAGCTCTCCAAGGTTCTGCAAAATCTGAGTCTTCTTCATACATGTTCTTCAACTCATCAAATCCTAATACCTCCGCTCTCATCTCTGTTAGTAAATTCCTTCTCTACTCAAATCATCAACAACTCTATTTGATTTTCCACTCCTATGCTTCAAAACAAAAGTATAACTTAGTAAGAACTCTACCCATCTCATGTGTCTCTGATTCAACTTACCCTGATTGTTCAAATATTGCAATGCTTGATGATCTGTATACAACACAAACTCCTTAGGCAACATGTAATGTCTCCACTTCTTCAAGGCTTGAACTATGGCATAAAATTCCTGATCATACACTAAATATATTCTCCTAGCATCATTCAAATTCTCATTGAAATAAGCTACAGGTCTTCCCTCTTGACTTAGTACTGCTCCAATTTCATTTCCACTTGCATCACATTCTACTTGAAATACCTTATTGAAATCTGGTAAAGCCAACACAGGCTGCTCAATCACCTTCTGCTTCAACAACTCAAAACTTCGGTTTGCTCCAAATGTCCATATAAAATCCTTCCTATCTCCTCTCATTGCTTTTTTCATACGACTACAAATAGAACTAAAATTTATAATGAACTTCCTGTAGAAACTAGCCAATCCATGAAATGATCTCACCTCTCCAATGCTATTTGGTGTAGGCCACTCAACAATCAATCTTACCTTCTCAAAATCCATCTTCAATCCATCCATAGATATAACAAATCCTAGATATACCAACTCCTCCTTCATGAAACTACACTTCTTAATGTTTATCAGCAACTGCTCTTCTTTCAACCTCTGCAAAACTTACCCAAGAATTTATTCAATACCTCATTCACCAACCTCATGAAAGTACTCGGTGCATTTGTCAATCGAAAAGGCATCACCAACCACTCATACAATCCTTCATTCATCTTGAAAGCTATTTTCCACTCATCTCCTTCTCTGATTCTGATATGATGATATCCACTCTTCAAATCTATCTTTGTAAAGTACTTAGATCCACTCAAACAATCCATAATGTCATCCATCTGGGGCAAAGGAAACCTATACTTCACCGTGATCTTGTTTATGGCTCTAGAATTTGTACACATTCTCCATTCTCCATCCTTCTTAGGTGCTAGCACAACAGGTACTACACATGGACTCAAGCTTTCTCTGATCAAACCCTTCTTCAACAATTCTTGCACTTGTATATTCAATTCATCATTCTTAGTCGGTGTCATCCGGTGTGCTGCTTTATTAGGAAATCTAGCTCCAAGAATCAAATCCATACAATGACTAATACTCCTCACAGGTGGCAATCCATCAGGTATTATCTGAAATGATCTTCTCATATTCTGTTAGTATCTCTTTTATCTCTTCCGAGGGTTCTTCCACATGCTTCAAGTCTTCAGCCTTCTTAGGCACCAAGGCATAACACACATTCTCATGTCTCAATCCGTTAAGGAATCTTCTTCCATCAACTAGAAAAACCCTAAAATTCGTACAAACATCAACTGTAGAAACATATTCCAATGGAAACAGAATTTGCTTCATCCCATTAGCAACAATAGTGTATATATTCTTCTTTCCATCATGAATAGCCTATCTGTCATACTGCCAAGGTCTTCCCAATAAAACATGGCATATATCCATAGGCATGATATCACACAAAATTTCATCAGGATAATTTCCTATCTTTAATTTCACCAAACATTGTTCATTTACCAGTATCTTATGCTCATCCTAAATCCAATCAATTTGATAGGGCTTCTAGTGTTTCAACCTTTCCAACTTTAGTTTAGTCACCATCTCCTCAGAAACCACGTTCTCAGAACTTCCACTGTCAATAATCACTTTGCAACATTTACCATTCACCTTGCATCAGGTCCAAAACAAATTCTTCCTCTACAATGGTTCTCTCTCCAATTCACTTTGACACAATACTCTCTTGTTCACCAAAAATTCTCCATCTTCAGGTTTATTAGATGATCCAGCATGATCCTCCTCAACAAAGGCTGTTCTCCTATTTTTCTCTATCTTCCTGTGTCTCTCCCTGATTACACTCAAATGCTCTATGTCCTTCTCCACCACATTTATAACAGGTTCCTTTGAATATCCTTTTTTCCTATCCTCTATCATCTCTTCTATAACCTTCATTTCGGTAACCACCATAACTTCCTCTTCTGTAAGAGTTTCCATCACCTCTCTGGTATGAATTTTCATTCTTACTAATCTCCTTATCCTTATTCTAATCTGGAAAAGATCCTATTCCTTCTCTATTAAAAGTTCATCCTCTTTGAAATCTTCCACCTCTTCCTCTGTGTCTCTGCTCATGTCTCTTATTCAACTTCTCATTTGCTTTCAGGGCACACTGATATGCCTCTTCCACACTCTACAACTTGATCAAAATGATTTCATCCTGTATAGACAACCTCAAACCATTCACATATCCAACTACTTGATCAATCTCATCCTTTGAATGTCTAGATCTGATATTCAACTTTTATAATTCCTCAGTATACTCTGTCACACTAGATTCTTTCTGCTTCAAATTTTGCAACTTCTTGAACAAGCTAATCTGATAATCTGTGGGCATAAACTTTGACTTCAACTTATTCACCATCCGATCCCATGATTTTATCTTTTCTTTTCCTATTCTCTACCTATCTGTCTGCAAATGTTCCCACCAAAGGGATGCATGTCCTCTCAACTTTGTACAAGCAAACTTCACCTTCTTATCTTCAAAGGTACCTTCAAATTCAAAATACTTTTCCATCTTTGTGATCCAATCTAACAATACATCTGAACCCAACTTACCATTATAATCCAGTGGATTGAAATGTGGTCTTGTATTCACTTTAGTTAGGGCTCTTATGAACCTCTCTTCTCCCTGATCTAGGCTAGGTTTCTCATCTCTTCCTCTTTCTTCCTGTACTTCTACTTCTTCATCACTCACATCATCAACTAGTTGAAGTATCCTCTGGGTCGTTTCAACTGCATCTAATTTGGCAACAATTCCTCTTAACATCTCCATCACAACTAGGTCTGCATTTCCACACGCTCCATTTCTACCATTTCTCGTTCCCGCCATCTTTACACAAGTCCTTTATAGCTGCAGGTCAGATCCTCAATCCGCCACCCCACAACAAATCTTCAATAGGACTTCGCAAACTTTGACGATCTCACAAGGAACGAATCTCGGTCTGATACCAATCTGGCGCAACCATGGTAGGAGGGTCCTTGGCACAACCACGGTAGGAGGGTCCTCAAAGAGAACAATACAGACCATGCAACAAGAGTAACACAAAAAAACAACATGGAATATGGAGGAAAATGCAAATTAAAACATTCTCATTAATAGAAATCTCAATTACATTCGACCGAAAACATCCGGGCTTACAGATTTGGCTCACAGGCCTGATACAACATGTTCAAAAATAAAATATTCCAATATGCTCCTATATGCGAGCTGAAATCCTACAAATCTAATCCAAACTTATCCATATATTCTTCACTTCCTATTCTAATGATTTATTACAAGCTTTATACTATATCCACAATTCTAGAAACACCCGCGTCAGCCAAAGATCATCACACTCTCCAAGGAAAGAAAATGTAACGTGCACATGAATAGGTTGGCCTCAAATTGAATTACTCTTCAACAGGTGTGTAGGATGAAGTGTGGACCTATAATGAAGGTCAAGGACACACCTAGGAACAATTAAAATCACACCGTTAAGATCTGCAAGTCACGGGGATGATCCACAATGATCGAACTGGCTGAAAATTTTGAAATTATTCCAGTGCTAGTTCAAGAAATTTCCCAAAAATTCCAGAAGCGATAACTTTCCAGAAAAAGATCCAATCACACCAAAATCTTGGAACAAGGAAAATGAACATGTAGGAAATGTACTTCAAGATCCACAAGGGATGGTGAGCAAAGATGATGATCCACCAACATGAATTGAGAAAGAACAAAACAAGAACATAACTAAAAGGAAAATATTTTTGGTTGATGCAAGATTGCCAAGAACCAAGGATGCTCCTACATCAAACATCTGGGGTTAATGAAAAGTGAGTCTCTCACTTTGCAAGGGCCAAAAGGAAAACCAAGATGGTCTACCTTAGCCTGAGAAATCCACGAAGAATCCTCAACTGGTCTACCTTTCCACTTCACAAGATATTCTTTATACTATCTTCCACGAGTCTTCCTCCCATCTCTAACATCCAAAATATCTTCAATCTCATATGATTGTTGCTTAGGAAACTGATTCTCCAATTCCATTGTACTGTCTTCATTGAATTATGCTTCATAATACTGATGTAGGTCTATAATGTTGAATATAGGTGATATATCCATACCATCCGGTAACTCCACTTCATATGCACTTCCTAAATCAAACTTCTTCAAGATCCTACAAGGTCCAAACTTCCTCATCTTCAGCTTGTTGTATGTCCCAACTGGAAATATTTCCTTCCTCAAATATACCATCACTTCATCTCCAAATTTGAACTCCTTATGTCTCCTCTTTTCATTTGCTTTCTCCTTATACTTCTGGTTCATGTCTTCCAATTGCTGTTTCACTTGAGTATGTACTTTCTTCATATGTTCTTCAAATTCCTCTACTTCTGCACTCCTTTTATCTTCCATACTGATGTCTATTAACTCTGATATACCTCTAGGGTGAACTCCTGTAACAATCTCAAAAGGTGTTTTCCTTGTACTCCTATTCACTAAATTATTGTAAGCGAATTCTACTTGTGCAAGGACTAAATCCCAATTTTTGGTCTTCTCTCCAACCAAACATCTCAGCAAATTCCCCAAGCTCCTGTTCACTACTTCTTTCTATCCATCAGTCTATGGATGAAGTGTAGAACTAAACTTCAAATCCATCTTCAACTTCTTCCAAAGTGTCCTCCAAAAGTAACCAACAAACTTTACATCTCTATCTGAAACAATACTCCTAGGTAATCCATGCAATCTGACCACTTCCTTGAAAAATAAGTCTGCTACATGCACTGCATCTGCTGTCTTCCTACAAGGTATGAAATGTGCCATCTTAGAAAATATGTCTACTACCACAAATACAAAATCATTACCTCTTTGTGTCTTCGGAAATCCAAGTATGAAATCCATGCTAATATCCTCCCAAGGTCTCTCTGGAACTGTCAAAGGCTTACACAATCCAACATTCTGACTACTCCCTTTTGCAACTTGACAAAATTTGCAACACTGCACAAATCTCCTAACATCCTTATGAATATGCGGCCAAAAGTAGTTCTCACTCACCAATGCTATTGTCTTATTAATTCCAAAGTGTCTTGCCAATCCTCCACTATGCTTTTCTTTCACCAAGTTTTCCCTCATTGAAATCTGGGGTATACACAATTGATTACCTCTAAACAACATATCCTCCTAAATGAAATGATCCAACCACTGGCTTCTATCCTCCAAAACTAGTTCCTTACAAGCTTTCCAAGGTTTTGCAAAATCCGGGCCTTCCTCAACTCATCAAAGCCTAATACCTCCACTCTCATTTCTGTCAACAAATTCCTTCTCCTACTCAATGCATCAATAACTCTATTTTACTTTCCACTCCTATGCTTCAAAAGAAAATTATAGCTCTGCAAGAATTCCACCCATCTCATGTGTCTTTGATTCAATTTACCCTGATTGTTCCAATATTGCAATGCCTGATGATCCGTATACAACAAAAACTCCTTAGGCAAAAAATAATGTCTCCACTTCTTCAAGGCTTGAATTATAGCATAAAATTCCTAATCATACACTGAATATTGTCTCCTAGCATCATTCAAATTCTCACTAAAATAAGCTATAGGTCTTCCTTCTTAACTCAACATTGCTCCAATTGCATTCCCACTTGCATCACAGTCTACTTGAAATACGTTAGTGAAATCCAATAAAGCCAACATAGGCTACTCAGTCACCTTATGCTTCAACAATTCGAAACTTCGATCTGCTCCATATGTCCATCTAAAATCCTTCCTATCTCCTCTCATTGTTTTTGTCATAGGGCTACAAATAGAAGTAAAATTCCTAATGAACTTTCAGTAGAAACTAGCCAATCCATGAAAAGATCTTACCTCTCCAATGCTTTCAGGTGTAGGCCACTCAACAATTGCTCTAACCTTCTCAGGATCCATCTTCAATCCTTCCACAGGTATCAAAAATCCCAGATATACCAATTCCTCCTTCATGAAACTACATTTCTTAATGTTTATCAATAACTACTCCTCTCTCAACCTCTGCAGAAATTTTTTGATATGCAACAAATGTTCTTCTCTACTCTTACTGAAAATCAAGATGTCATCCAAGTAAACAATCACAAAATTACGCAAGAATTTCTTCAATACCTCATTCATCAGTCTCATGAAAGTACTCGGTGCATTTTTCAATCCAAAAGGCATCACCAACCACTCATACAATCCTTCATTTGTCTTAAATGCTTTTTTCCACTCATCCCCTTCTCTGATTCTGATTTGATTATATCCACTCTTGAAATCTATCTTTGTAAAGTATTTGGCTCCACTCAAACAATCCATAATTTCATCCATCCGGGGTAAAGGAAATCTATACTTCACCATGATCTTATTTATGGCTCTTGAATCCATACACATTCTCCATTCTCCATCCTTCTTAGGTGCTAGCACAACAGGTACTGCACATGGAATTAAGCTATCTCTGATCAAACCTTTCCTTAACAATTCTTGCACTTGTCCATTCAACTCTTCATTCTCTGCAGGTGTCATCTGATGTGCTACTTTATTAGGAAAACTAGCTCCAGGAATCAGATCCATGCAATGACTAATACTCCTCACAGGTGGTAATCCATCAGGTACATTATCTAAAATTATCTCCTCATATTCTATCAACAGCTCTATCTCTTCTGGGTGTTCTTCCACATGCTTCAAATCTTCAACCTTCTTAGGAACTAAGGCATAACACACATTCTCATGTCTCAATCCATCAAGGAATCTCCTTTCGTGAACTAGAAAAACCCTCGCATTCGTACAAACTTCAACTGTAGGAACATCTTCCAATGTCAACAAAATATGCTTCATCCCATTAGCAACGATAGTATATATTTTCTTCTTTCCATCATGAATAGCCTATCTACCATACTGCCAAGGCCTTCCCAACAAAACATGACATATATCCATAGGCATGATATCACACAAAACTTCATCATGGTAATTTCCTATCTTCAATTTCACCAAACATTGTTCACTTACCAGAATCTTATGTTCATCTTGTATCCATGCTATTTGATAGGGCTTCGGGTGCTTCAATATTTCCAACTTCAACTTAGTCACCATCTCTTCAGAAACTAGGTTCTCAAAACTTCCACTATCAACTATCACCTTGCAACATTTACCAGCTACCTTGCATCTTGTCTGAAACAAACTCTTCCTCTGCAACGGTGCCTGCTCCAACTCACTCTAACACAATACTCTTCTGTTTACCAAGACTTCTCCTTCTTCTAGTTTGTTAGATGATCCAACATGATCTTCCTCAACAAAGGTTGTTCTTTTGCTATTCTCTGTCTTTTTTCTCGTCTCTCCCCGATTACATTCAAATGCCCTATGTCCTTCTCCACCACATTTATAACAAGTTCCTCTGAATACCCTTTTCTCTTGTCCTCTATCATCTCTTCTATATCCTTCATTCTGGTAACCACCATATCCCCCTCTTCTGTATGAATTTCCATCACTTTTTTGATATGTATTATCATTCTTACTAACCTCCTTATCCTTGTTCTGATCTAGAAAGGGCCCTCTTCCTCCTCCAACAAAAGTTCTTCCTCTTTGAAATCTTCCACCTCTTCCTCTCTGTCTTTGCTCATGTCTCTTATTCAACTTCTCTTCTACTTTTAGGGCACACTGATATGCCTTTTCCACAATTTGCAACTTGATCAAACTAATCTCATCCTATATAGATGACCTCAAACCATTCACATATCTGGATACTTGCTCCATCTCATCCTCTAAATGTCAAGATATGATATTCAACTTATAAAACTCCTTAGTATACTCTATCACACTTGAATCTTTCCGCTTCAAGTTTTGCAACTTCTTGAACAAACTAATATGATAATATGTAGGCATAAACTTTGTCTTCAGCTTATTCACCATCTAATCCCAATATTTTATCTTTTCTTTCCCTCTTCTTTGTCTATCTATCTACAAATGTTCCCACCAAAGGGATGCATGTTCTCTCAACTTTGTACAAGAAAATTTCACCTTCTTATCTTCAGTGGTACCTTCAAATTCAAAATACTTTTCCATCTCTATAATCCAATCAAGCAATTCTTCTGAATCCAACTTGCCAGTATAATCTAGTGGATTGAAATGTGGCTTCGTATTTGCTCTGGTTAGGGCTCTTATGAACCTCTCTTCCCCCTGATCTAGGCCAGGTTCCTCTTGGCTTCCTCCTTCTTCTTGAACTTCTACCTCTTCATCACTCACATCATCAACTAGTCAACCTCTTCTCTGATCCGTTTCAACTGTATCTAATGTGGAAGTAATTCCTCTTAGCATCTCCATTATAGCTTGGTCTGCATTTCTGCATGCTCCATTTCCTCTAAAATTTATTCTTCCAACCATCTTTACAATAGTCCTCTATTGCTGTAGGTCAGATCCTCAATCCGCCACCCCACAACAAATATTTTACAAGACTCTACAAATTATGTCGTCCTCACATGGATCGAAGCTCGCTCTGATACCAATTTGGGGTAGCCACGGTAGGAGGGTCCTCAAAGAGAACAATATGGACCATGCAACAGGAGTAACACAACGAAAGCAACATGAAATATGGACGAAAATGTAGATTAAAACATTCTCATTAATAGAAATATCAATTACATTTGGTCGGAAACATCCGGGCTTACAGATTCGGCTCACAAGCCTGATACAACATGTTCAGACATACAATATTCCAATATGCTCCTATATGCGAGATAAAATCTTACAAATCTAATCCAAACTTGTCTATCTATTCTTCACTTCCTATTCTAATGATCTATTACAAGATTTATACTATATCCACAATTCTGGAAACACCCGCATCGACCAAAGATCATCACATTCTCCAAGGAAAGAAAATGTAATGTGCACATGAATAGGTCAGCCTCAAATTGAATTACTCTTCAATAGGTGTGTAGGATGAAGTATGGACCTATAATGAAGGTCGGGGACACACCTAGGAACAATTAAAATCACACCGTTAAAATCCGTAAGTCACGGGGACGATCGACAACGATCAAATTGGCTGAAAATTTTGAAATTATTCTGGTGCCGGTTCAAGAAACTCCCCAAAAATTCTGGAAGCAATAACTTGCCGAAAAAAGATCCAATTATGCCCAAATCTTGGAACAAGGAAAATGAACATGTAGGAAATGTACTCCAAGATTCACAAGGGCTGGTGAGCAAAGATGATGATCCACCAACATGAACTAAGAAATAACAAAACAAGAACAAAACTAAAAGGAAAATATTTTTGGTTGATGCAAGATTTCCAAGAACCAAGGATGCTCCTGCAACAATCCTCAAAGAGAAAAATCTGGACAGTGCAACAAGAGTAACACAACGAAAGCAACACAAAATATGGAGGAAAATGCAGATGCAAATATTCTCATTAATAATTATCTCAGTTACATTTAGCCAACAACATTCAGGCTTATAGATTCGACTCACAGGCCTGATAAAATATACAACATTATAACATGCTCCTATGCGAGTGAAAATATTACATATCAAAACCCTATTATTCTTCTGGATCTAATTCTACCATTTTGAGGGTCTATTACAAGATTTATATCATATCTGCAACTTTGGAAACATCCGTGTTGGCCAAAGATTATTACGTTAACCAATAAAAGAAAATGTGACGTGTGCATGTATAGGTTGGCCTCAAATTTGAATTACTCATCAATAGGTGCATAAGATAAGTGTGGACCTATCCTGAAGCTCGGGGAAAATCCACAAAATAATTAAAATCACACCATTAAGATTCAAAAGTCACGAGGATGGTTTGCAACGATCGAACTGGCCAATTTTTTTGAAATTATTCTGGTCCCAATTCAAGAAACTGCCAAGAAATTCTAGAAGTGATATCTTGCCGGAAAAAGATCCAATCACGCTCAAATATTGGAACAAAGAAAATGGACATGTAGACAATGTAATCCAAGATCCAAAAGGTATGGTGAGAAAATATGATGAATCCACCAACATGAACTAAACAAGAACAAAACAAGAACAAGAAACTGAAAGAAAATATTTTTGGTTGATGCAAGATTGCCAAGAACCAAGGATGCTCCTGCATCAAATACAATAATTATAATAGTGTTGACATCAATGACAACCACATATCAACAACACAACCAAAAAATCCAACAATTTCCCCCTTTGGCATTTATGGCAACACATGATGTGAAAAACACCATCAACCCAACTCTCAATCAACACTTACTCCTCCTTAGATTTTGACTCTTCCTCCTTAACCTCTTCTGCATGACCTTCTCCCCACAAGACTCTTCACTCTAGATAAGCAAAAAAATTTCACATGACTCTTCTCCCCCTTTGACATCAATGGAAAAGATGAGCATTATCTTCCTGCATACAAGCTCTGAACCACATATTTGCACATTTGACTACTCCCCCTGAGTAGCAGCCACAAAAACATCAATCTGAATCAGGAAATATCTATGGAGCACATAGATTGATGCAAGAAAATACATCTTTAGTTCATATCAGGAGGGGTAATTACCCCTAGCATCCCTCTGAGATACTCAAAAGTATCCTTCAACAACAACTTGGTGAAAATGTCTGCAATCTGTTCTTTGGTAGGCACATACTCCAGTCTGACTTCTTTCTCACTTACTTTTCCCCTCAAGAAGTGAAACTTGATTGATATATGCTTGGTCTTAGAGTGTAGCACCAAATTATTTGATATGTTAATTGCACTTGAGTTGTCACAGTATATGGCAATAGGTTCATCATATACTACTATGATATCTTTTGACATTTGTTTCATCCACATCACTTGAGTACAGTTATTTGCAACAACAATATACTCTACCTCAGCAGTAGATAGAGAAATGGAATTTTGCTTTTTGCTCAACCAAGACACTAGCTTCTTCCCTAGGAAGAAGGCACCACCACTAGTAATCTTCCTATCATCTTCATCTCCTACCCAATCTGCATCAGTGTATGCATTCAAAGTAAGATCATCATCCTTAGGATACCAAATCCCGAAGTCAACTATTCCTTTCAGATTCCTAAAGATTCTCTTTACAATAGTCACATGAGACTCTTTTGGATCAGCTTGAAATCTAGCAACCATACATATAGCATTCATAATGTTTGGTCTAGTCTGAGTTAAGTAGAGCAATCCACCAATCATTGACCTATATCTTGCTTGATTTGCCTTAGGAGAATCATCATTTCATGTTAACTTGCATCCGGTTACCATGGGAGTACCAACAAGCTTTGAGTCTTCCATGCCAAACTTCTTCAACACCTCTCTCACATATTTGGACTAAGATATGAAGATCCCCTTGTCTAACTGAGTAACTTGCAATCCTAGAAAGAACTTCATCTCTCCAATCATGCTCATTTCAAATTCACTCTTCATTTCATTAGCAAACTTCATACATAGATTTTCATCTCCTCCAAAAATAATGTCATCAACAAAGACCTCAATAATTAGCTCTTTGTCATGATCCAATTTGAAGTACAAGTTGCTGTCAGCAATACCTTTATTGAATCCAAGCTTTAGTAAGTATTTTTCCAGTCTAGCATACTAGGCTCTGGGGGCTTGATTGAGTCCATATAGAGCTTTCTTCAATCAAAAAACCATGTTTTCTTTATCAGTAAATTGAAATCCATCCTGCTATTCATCATTGCAAGCTTCATTGACATCTTTAGGCTCAATCTTGGAAATCAGGCAATACTCTTCTACAACCTTTTTTCTAGTTTACACACCTTTATTCTTGTCTCCTATAATTTGATTTTCAGAATGATTTAGCTTCACACACCTCATAGTTTTAGGATTCTCTCGAACTTCTAGTTCTTCTATTCTTTCTTCTGCACTTGCAATTGTCTATGCTTCCTGACTACCTTGATTTACCAGAACAAATTGAAGTTGTTTTATCGAAACATATGGCACAATTTGAAGTTGATTCTCTGTCTAAACATTCTTCCCTTTGTTTGTGCTATCTTCCTGGTCATCTGAATCATATGCACAATATTTGGATGATCTAGCAAAGTCCTCATCAACTCTGACATTTTCTCTCTCAACCATTTTTCTCAATCTTTTGTTGTAGCACCAGTAGGCCTTGATTTTAGTAGAGTAACCTAGAAATATTCCTTCATCGCTTCTTGCATCAAAATTTCCTATATCCTCATCTCTCTTGATATAACACTTGCTTCCAAAGACCTTGAAATATCTAACATTAGGCTTATAACCAAACCATAGTTCAAAAGGAGTTTTACCAAAATTACCATTTACATTTACCCGGTTCAAAGTGTACACAACAATGCTTACAACTTCACTCCAATAGATGTGAGGCACATTTCCTTCAATCATCATTGTTCTAGCAACATCCAGAATTGTTTTGTTCTTCCTCTCTGCAACTCCATTATGTTGAGGGGTTCAGGGAGCAAATAACTGTCTTCTGATTCCATTCTCTTCACAGAAAGAATTAAACTCCCTGGAGGCGAAATCACCACCTTTGTCTGACCTTAAGCATTTTATTTTCAGACCTTTCTCACTCTCTGCCATAGCTTGGAAACTTTGAACTTTTCTAATGCTTCACATTTTTCTCTTAAGAAAGCAACCCATATCATCCTAGAATAATCATCAATAGGCAATATAAAGTACCTTTCTCCATGGAGACTTCTGACTCTGGAGGGACCACATAGATCAGTATGCACTAGCTCCAGTAACCCATTTGAATGATGCTATTTACTCTGAAGAGAAACTCTAGTATTTTTTCCCCTCTGACACTCCTTGAAAATTATGTTAGCAGGCTTCACTAGCTTAGGTAGACCTCTCACTGCTTGAGTGGAACTTATTTTGACAATGTTATCAAAATTCACATGACACGACCTTCTATGCCATAACTAGATTTCATCTACTTGAGCAATTAAACAACTTTCACTAGCAACATTCAGGTGAAAAATATTACCTTTTGTCTGTTTACCTGAAGCAATTACATTTCTAGAACTTCCAAATATCCCGCATCTTCCACCTTTGAACTAAAGATCATAACCCTTGTCCACCATTTTTCCAACACTCAAAAAGTTTTTCTTCAAGCCTTCAACATAAAGAACATCATCAATGTTATGCTTACAACCAAGACAAATAGATCCTCTGCCACGAATCACACAAGCATTGTTATCTCCAAATCTTAAAACCCCACCATCATACTTCTCTAGGCTAACAAATTTTCTTTTGTCACCAGTCATATGATGTGAGCATCCGCTATCAATGACCCACTCATCCTTTTCTTCAATTTGAGCTGCAAGAGCTTTCTCAACTTTAGTAGATTTAGTAGCCACTAGACCATTTTCCTTGATATCAATGAAAACCTAATCATTTTCATTTACATTATCTTTATTAGACTCATCATCAGTCACTCCTTCAACATAGTAACATTTCTTTTGGAATCTAGATTTGTAAGGCTTAGATCTAGGAAATCTTTCAGGACACCTTGATGCAAAATGACCTATTTTACTACAAGAAAAACATTTGATAGGAAACTTTCCTTTATACTTACCTTGTCCTCTACCTTCTTTCTTCCAATTCTTCTACTTCTCTTTCTTCATCTTCAAGTTATTTCATTTCTTCCTCATACTTGAATGTATTTCTAGAACTCTCTCCCAGATCATATCTTTGCTTGTTCTGGATACAATAGCCTTAAATGTAGTTTCAGTCTTGGGAACAGATTCACCAAATTCGCTCAACTCAAAGGCAGTAAGTTTACCAATTAGTGTATCTCTTGTCACATTCGTCAATGATTTGGTTTCTTCAATAGCATGAGCCTTTTCTTTGTAGGAGGGAGGCAATGATATGAGCACTTTAGCTACATTTTCTTCCTCATCCAGGGTACCACCGACACATCTAATAACCATCACTATTTCATTTACTCTTTGCATAAAAGAAGAAATATTCTCATCTTCACCCATCTTCAAATTTTCATACTTGCCTTTCAAACTATGTAGCTTAGCCATCTTCACATGTACATCTCCTTCATATAAAGTTTCCAGCTTCATCCACATCTCATGAGCTGTCTTCAGACCTATCACATTTGTCATTTATGAATATGTTAGAGCACTCAACAAAGCTTCCATAGCCCTGACATTATTCTCAACCTCTTTAATCTCATCAACAATGGAAGGACCATTCTAAGGAATAACATATTTGTTTTTTGTAATCTTCCAGAAGGGTTCACCAATACACGTCAAATGACACTCCATCTTAGTTTTCCACAATGAGTAGTTTGTTCCATCGAATCTAGGACTGTCCTTCTTGTATGATGCAATCTAAGATCACCTCAAGATTTTAAACCTCTTTAGAGGAATTTGCTCTGATACCAATTGTTGGAAAAACAAGGACAAACAACTGAGAGGGGGGTGAATTAGTTGTCACAGAATATTAAGACTTTTCAAACTTTACTTAACTTAATCTCAGATCTGATGAATGAACAATAAACCATAAACAATCAACACATTAGAAGCACAAAGAACACCAATATTTTTTTACGTGGAAACCCTGTTAGGGGAAAAACCACGGTGGATGTTAGTCCACAATATTATACCCTGTTAAAAGTATAAGAAAAATAATGGGAATGAACATGCATTCACACACACTACCTAGAGCTCACTGCTCAAATGCAAGAGGGATCACTGCCCAACAATATGCAACAATACAAACTAGATTCGCAGGGTATGAACTGAGAAAATAGCTTCTTCATAAGCCTAATTATAGTTCTAGTTAAGCACAAAAAACCTTCTTCACACTTCACTCAAACTTCTTCTCACTTTGCTTTGCAATCAAATGATTTGAACACTATTCACACATCTGCACTTTCTCTGGCATACATTCTCTCTTATGCACACTAACTTTGTTCAAACAATCGCTCTTATATATCCGCAACATGGAATTACATCAGCTTAGTTGGCCAAAAATATAAAACATATTTACAATGTCAGCCCAAATTTATAAATAAATTTTCAATGTGGATCAAACACTGTCGGCTAATATCATGATGCGACCCAAAACAATATCCTCAAGCGCGCCAAAATTTCAATTTTAAATCTTCAAGGATCCACAACACGTTACAACCATCATGTCGGCCAAGAACATGAAAACCCAAACATACTGAGAAAAATATTTGACCATGAGCACACCGATCAATGCAAACGTACAACAAGAATAGAGAATGATCTAGAAGCATCCAAAATCAATAGGAACTAACAAAGAAATATCCACAACAATAGAAATTACCAGAATCACATAAACTTCAATCAGGAACACTGACAGAACCCACATAAATACTGTTAGGACACAACTGTTCATAGCACGATCAAATCTTCACACGAACCTCTAAAACTTCTAGTAGATGAACTAGATACTCTAAGAAATAAACCCTTTAGTCCACAACAATTTATCTTCAATGTACAAAACAAAACACCTTCATGACCTTCACTGTTCCACTGGCAACTTGGAACTCTTCTTTTAACAATTTTCTCAATATCCTTGACATATACAACCTTCAATACAATAATGCTAATAGTGTTGACATCAATGACAACCACATATCAACAACACAACCACAACATCCAACACAAACACCATAATTTGACCTAATCTAATATTTTTTGATCTTTTTCATTGTGAGAGATTTTTCTGAATATTGATGTTATATAATTTTTTACAAAAAAATTAACAAATTAAAAGTTATTAAAAAACAAAAAAGCTTGATATTTCAAGTTTATGGACTAGTTTGCTTAGAAATTAATTAAAAAATAGAAAAACATAATCAAATCTTTTAAAAAATTATATATTTGAAAACTAGACATCGTGATCTATAATAGGTTTTAATTTCATAAATTAATTCTAAAAAAAAGTCCATCAACTATATTGCCAAAGTTAGACATTTCTCTTGAATCTTCCTTAGTTTTTTAGTTGCAGATCAAAGGCTAAGGGTCAGGTTGCCAAACCTTTCCCAAGCCTAAAACCCAAGCAAAAAGTAGCTTGGAATTTCAAATCATTTTAGAATGGGTACCAAACACTTGTTTAGGAATGAGATCCCGATCTAAGGCTCAGGTTCCCGTTCCTAAATGGGTAAAAATGGGTACTTGTTCCTTTCGACATTTTTTTTGGCTAAAACTTCGCCTCTTCATGGACCCAACTTCTTACACTTCCCCTCTCCAAAAGTGGTGAAAGATGTGCGGGCTGATTAAAACAAGTGTGAGGACACATGTTGTACACTCAGAAAATGAGAAAAAAAAAGGAAAAAAGTCTCTAAGTGAGTATAAGCACTAGTATTAAAAGGAAAACTAGATAGATGTGAAGTAGTTAGGTGAAACCGCTTTCCACAGTAACAACTTAAACCCTTTCTCTATTTTTTTATCTTTATTTATTCATATGTGTTTTATGTTTTCCCAACTTCTATGTGTTGAAACCCTTGTGTAAGACCTCTTTATCCCTATACAACCCATTCTTATACTTGTTCACTTAACAATTAACTTATGTTCCTCCCTTCATGTATTGTTAACTATTATTTCCATCTTGTTTCCCTTGTGTCTTGCTCCTTGTTGATCATAAAGACATGGTATTTCTTCCAAATATAGATTTTATTGAACTCCTTTTATTTCCATAGAATTTGGGCCTTCTAGGAGAATTGGACAAGCTTGCTACCAAGCATGTACACTAAGGGGCACCCTAGGTTACAAGTTTGTCCCATGCTTACTGAAAGGAAATTTGTATCGATATAAACCATTTCCACATAACCCTTATGAAATGAAATCATACAAAACAAGTGACTAGAACCCACGATGCAAAAGAAGAACACACATAACACAAGATAAAACTAGGTGTAGCTTAGGCAAACCCTCTCAAGGTAAAAAAAATTGGTGCAGCCACAGATGGAGGATTCAGAAAGAACAACCCAAAATGTGTAGCTTAGAGTCAACACAATGAAAATAACACAAGAAAATGATCTGAAAATATGATTTTTTATTGGATTGGTAATCTTACATGCAACATATATGCCTCATGGGCGAATAATCAGGGCTCACAGGCCTGCTACAAGGGCATTCAACATTACAATTGGCCAAGGGCCTTATTACAACCCCTAAAGGGTTGATGCAAAAAATATAAATATCTAACTACTGATGAATAACTAAAATTAAATGAATCCTTTCCAAATGATTACAAATTCTTATAAATATGATTCTCTAGCTCCAAAAAAGGTCCACATCGGTCACAAGAGTTTACAAAACCTGATGAATGAACAACTATGAAGGTTGGCCTAATAACATGAAAAGATAATCCTTCACGAAATGAAATGACTTGCAAATCTCCAAAATAGATGCCATTGGACCCAAAGTTCTTGTATGATGTCCCATTAGGCTCCACACATTTTGGAATAGGCTCGCACTAAAAAACATGGATCAGGTTAGCCCCAAATGCTCTGACTGAGAAATACAATGTAATTATAAGAGCGACAACTTTCTGAAAAAAAATGCAAATTATGATATGAAATCTGGATGTGTGATAGATGTCAATGTATAGATGTTATATCCTACTTTGTGAGCCGAGAAATGATAATACGGTGAAATGCAGAACAAAATGCTAAAACTGCTACTGAATGAAATGCAAGAAAATAAATGTTTTTTTGTTGATAAGATGGGATTTCTTTACAACCAAGGATGCTCCTGCATCAGACACCCAAAGTTGGAAGAAAAGTGAGTCCCTCACTTTCTAGGGCTAATAGGAAAACCAAGACGGTCCAACTTATCCTGAGAAATCCATGATGAATCTTCCACTGGTCTGCCTTTCCACTTTATTAGGATTCCTTATACTACTTGTTTCTAGTGTTCCTTCCAGTTCTGGTATCTAAATTATACTCAATCTCCTCTAGTGGTTGATGTGGTAATTGCTCCTTCAAATAAACTTCACTACTATTTCCACTTGACTTTCCTTCATGGTACTCATATATATCTGCAATATTGAAAATAGGTGATATACCAAGTGTGTCCAATAACTTGACTTCATATGCATTTCTGGAATCAAACTTCCTTATAATCTTACACAGTCCAAACTTCCTCATCTTCAAGTTATTGTATGTGCTAGCTAGAAATCTCTCCTTCCTTAGATATACCATCACTTCATCTCCAACAAAAAATTCTTTACGTCTCCTTGTCTCATCTACCTTCTTATATTTATTGTTCATATCCTCCAAATTCTTCTAGACTTGGTTATGCAATGTCTCCATAAATCCTACAAATTCTTCTGCCTCTACACTCCTCTTGTTCCCATACTAATGTCTCTTATTTTTGCAACTCCTCTGGGATGTACTCCTGTCACAATCTTCTTGAAAAATAAGTCAATAACATGCACAATACCATTAGTCTTCTTGCAAGGAATGAAATGAGCCATTTTATAAATTTTTTCCACAACTACCATTATAGAATCATATCCTCTTTGTGTGTTTGGAAATACCAATATGAAATCCATGCTTATATCTTCCCAAGGTCTCTCTGGTATTGTCAAAGGTTTATACAATCTAGTATTCTAACTGCTTCCTTTTACAACTTGACACATTTTGCAAATTTTAACATACTTCCTGACATCCTTATATATCTGTGACCAAAAATAATTTTCACTCACCAAAGCTATAGTCTTATCCACTCCAAAATGTCCTATTAGTCCTTCACTATGCTTTTACCTAATCGAATTCTCCCTCATTGAAATCCTTAAAATACAAAGCTAATTTCCCTTGAACAACATATCTTCTTGAATGAAATAGTCCAACCATTGGTTTTGATCTGTCACTACTGGTTCCTTACTTGCTCTCCATGTTTTAGAAAAATCTGGATCATCCTCATACATATGCTTCAGTTCTTCAAAACCCAATACTTCTATCCTCATCTCTGTCAACAAATTCCTTCTTCTACTCAATGCATCAATAAATTTGTTTGAATTTCCACTCCTATGCTTCAACACAAATGAATAACTCTACAAGAACTCAACCCATCTCATATGTCTCTAATTCAACTTCCTTTGAATATTCAAATATTGAAAAGATTGATGATCCATATATAATACAAACTCCTTAGGAAACAAATAATGTCTCCACTTCTTCAAGGCTTGAACTATGGCATAGAAATCCTAATCATAAACTAAATATCTTCTTCTGGCATCATTCAACTTCTCACTGAAATAGGATATAGGTCTTCCTTCTTAACTCAACACTGCTCCTATTTCATTTCCACTTGCATCACAATCATCTTGAAATACTTTGTCAAAATCAGGTAATGCTAACAATGGTTACTCTGTCACCTTTTGCTTCAACAATTCAAAACTTCTTTGTACTATGGATGTCCACTTAAAGTCCTTATCTCCTCTAATTTTCTTTGTCATGGGTGTATAAATGGTACTAAAGCTTTTGATAAACTTTCGATAGAAACTAGCTAATCCATGAAATGATATCACCTCTCGAATGTTTATTGGTGTAGGCCAATCAACAATTTCTCTAACCTTCTCAGAGTCCATCTTCAATCCTCCAATAGAAATAAAAAATCCCAAGTACACTCACACTGTCTTCATAAATCTATACTTCTTGACATTAATCAAAAACTTATCTTCTCTCAACCTCTGCAATACTTGTCTAATGTGCCACAAATGTTCTTCTCTAGTTTTATTGAAAATCATAATATCATCCAAGTAAACAATGACAAACTTACCCAATGATTTCTTCAGTACTTCATTCATCAATCTCATGAAAGTGCTTAGTGCATTGGTTAATCCAAAAGGTATTACTAACCATTCATACAATCCTTCATTAGTCTTAAATGCATTCTTCCATTCGTCTCCCTCTCTGATTCCAATATGATGATATCCACTCTTTAGGTCAATCTTTGTGAAATACTTTGCTCCACTCAAACAATCCATAATGTCATCCATCCTCAACAATGGGAATCTATACTTGACAGTGATCCTATTGATTTATCTGGAATTTGTACACATTAAATCCATTCTCCATCTTTCTTTGGTGCAAGTACAATAGGTACCATGCATGGGATTAAGCTTCTCTGATCAATCCTTTCTGCAAAAACTCTTGAATCTACCAGTTCAACTTTTCATTCTCTATCGGTGTCATTCTATGTGTTGCCTTGTTTGGAAAAATTTCTCTTGATATAAGGTCTATATGATTACTAATACTCTGAATTGGTGGTAAGCCATCTGGTACATTCTTTGATATGATGTCTTCATACTTTGTTATCAGTTCTGCCACTTCTTCATTCTTTGTGATGGTGTTCTCCACCTTTGGACCATTGCTTTTCTTTGGAACCAATGCAAAACACATTTTCATGCCTCACTCCATCCAGAAATTTCCTTCCATCTACCAAACATAGTCTGATAGTACCACAAAATTCAATCTTCTCCTCTTCCTCTAAAGGTATCAACTTAATTATTTTACCATTTGAAGTCATAGTGTAGGTATTTCTTCTTCCATCATGAATTTATTTCTTATCATATTTCCATGGTCTTCCTAACAATGAATGACATGCATCCATAAGCATAATATCACACAATACCTCATCGAGCTATATGATCCTATATGAAATTTCACCAAACATTGCACATTCATCAATATCTTATGCTCATCTTGAATCCATGCTATCCTATAGGGGTTTGGATGTTTCAATCTCTTCAAATTCAACTTGGTTACCATCTCCTCTGAAACTAGATTAGCAGTGCTATCATTATCAATGAAAACTTTACATACCTTTCCTTAGGACTTATTGTTACCAAAATTTTCACCTCATCTCAATTTGGTAGAGCTAGAACAACTGATTACATTAAGGTGAAAGGTACATTCTTTTTATGCTGATTGTTCATTTGCATTGAAGGATTTAAAATGAAATCCAATTCATTATGCAAGGATTCACAACAAATTTTTATCAAAGTTACATAGTAGTGCTGCTTTTTATTCATTTCAAAATCAAAGAACATACAAGATTGCATAAACATCTATGTTTCATGCTTTGAAGAGAGAAGTAATGTTTAAAAGTTCCACACAATCCATGGGATATAACTCAATTAATTCAATGCAACAAAAGGAAGTAAGCTATACATTTGAAGATGAGAAAAAACAAAAGGAAAACATGAAAAGAGAACATATCCATCATTGCCTGACAATGTTGGTGTTGATTGTTGATTCTTCAGTCTTTAGATGGCTCTTTGTGTCTTTGGCTCCTCTCGTATCCGATCCTCAGAAGACCTGCAATTGATTGGAAAAAAATCCTATTAGAGCTCCGAATATGAACCTGATCATGTATTCTATCAAAAGACATATAGCTTACAACAATGAAGCATTAAATCAATGAATCCATCAAAAGATAAATGTGCAAAGGAATCAACATCAGATGAACATTAAATCCACTATTTTTATCTAATTTGTTTGTTTAATGTGCAGGAATAGGTACATATTTCATCATGATTCAACAATATAGTTGTGGGAAAAAATGTGGCTCCCACAAGGGTTAATCCCAACAACTATGAAGGTATAGTGCCCATAATCATCAAGGGGAAATCATGTTTTGAATGCAATCAAATCCTCAAGGGACAACCATTACAATGTCAAGAACAACATCAATGTTCAGGGCCACAAAGAGTAAATAACATGCTAATGAAGCAAGAGTAAGAGAAAAGGGACATTGCTGTTTAAATGTCTACAAGAAAGCATTCAAGGACAACTCTTCTTATGTCAAAGATTAATAGATATGAAACAAAGAGTCACTACTCAAATCACTGCCAACTTGAAGTTTTAAAATAAGGGGAATAACCATATTGAGCAGATTGAAACCATTGGACAACCTCATACAATGTTTGGAGGTGTTAATTGAGAGATTATTCACTGTGAATAAGGCACAAGTTAGATAGAAAGATATTCTATGTAGAGTATTGATGGAAGTTAACATAAACAGTGAGCATGCAAAAAAGAGATCATCACACATTCATAAAGGTTATCAAGTTTCACATGACAACATGATGAGTGTAATACATCCAAGGAGAAATACATGGTCCAATCCTTTTATCACAGAGGAATTCTTATTGATCAGTCCCTGTGCATTAATGACAATATTATAAAACAACTATAAAGGATAGCCAACTGTCAATTCAAATATTCTATCAAATGGTAGTCACAATCATGAGACAATTAAAATCTTTTGAGTAAAGGGAAATATTGTAAAATCAAGTTTTAAAGATGACAATGACAAGCATACAATAGTCATTAACAGAAAGACAGAGCCATAAGTGAAACAAAGTTTTGATAAAAGACAACCACATCATGTTATGTACAGGAGGATAGTCAATAATCAAGTAAAATCAGTTAGGTTTCCATGGTGAAGACTGTAGTTTTTATCAAGTATTGACTACAACATGGAGCTACATATTGAAGCCATACTACTATAGAAAATGATCTCAAGTTACAGTGAGGGTTTGAAGCCCAGAAGAAATACATCTGAAATAAAGAGAGGTATTAAGTAGCTATGACCTTTAACATGAAAAGAACAAAGATTTCAATGGAAGTTTTCACACAAGTATAAAAGGGGTAAAGGTGTTCATCATAATTCCTTTCATTGAAACTGGTTTTGAGTTTCAATTAATAGGAAACAAGTAAAAGTTACAAGATTCAAAGAATGAAAATGCTTACCCTTTCTTGCTGTTGAAAGAAATACACATAGGGCCGCATGGTTTTCCACATTTTTCCTCCTACAAGAACTCCAAACTAGTCTCTCATGGTAATAAATGGCTGCAGATCACCAACAGGAGGATGAAGAAATAAAAATGAATGAGAAAAACAACAATAGCCGCATCCATGAAGGCCAAAGTCTTCTCAGAAAATGCTTCAAAATGAAGTCGAAATGACCCAGATTGAGAAGAAGAGACTTACCATCAAACTATAGAAGAAAATTGACATAGAAGCAACAAAAATCAATCTCAAAGCTCTAAACCCTACTCAGGCATGGTGGCACAAAGTCTTCTTAGAGAATGCAAAGTGAGTTAAATGTAATAAGTTTAGGGTTTGGTGTTCTTACTTTGCTGCCCTAAGTCGAATGATGGGATTTTTGACCATTGATTAAAAATAAATCATTTCTTTCTTTTTGTTACCGTGGTATTGACTATCAAAGTTAATAAGACCTAATGATCCTAAGCGTCCGTGACTTTTGAAGTCTGATTTCAAAGTTATCTTTTGATTTTGAAATGATAAGTTCACTTTCACCTATGCTTATTGCATGAAGTTCGAAGCATAGCAAATGTCAATTAAATATTAAAGGTAATGTTTTTATTACTTTAATAGTTACATGTAATAAAAGGTGGAGCTCACAGATATTAAATATTAAAATAATCATTAAATGATTACCTTTAATATTTAATTAAAAGATTGCCTTTTCAAAAAGATCCATGCAATAATATAAGTGAAAGCCAGTTGAAGGTCAAAGTTATCTGGAACAAATGGTGGAGTTTTTTGTGACATAGCTTCAGTTTCTCATCATTTTTGAGGGCCATTTGATCATGCACAACATGGGGGGGAGTTTGCAATATTTAGAGTGTAGTTTACATGGGTTTTGACTCCTCTTTTTGAGGGTTTTTATATTTTCTCGTGAGGAGGATATTTTCACTTTTAGTTCACTTTTAGTGCCACCTCCATGCACTCAGGAGCCATTTCGAGTTACCCTTAAGTTATAAACAGTGTGACACAGAGTTTTGAGCTATTTGAGCTCAATTTACAACATTGGTGGACCTTATTTTCAGGCAGTTTTGCTTTTGCTCGTGGATGGCTTCACAGTTCAAATATTTTGACTTCAGTATCTCCTCTTGGATTTTTAAAGCCCTTTATTGTATATAGGAAAAAGACTTAGTCTTTTTTCCTCAGTTCTTGATTTTATTTTCCTTTGCACTTTGTAGAGAGAGATCTTGTGACTCATACTTTTATAGTATTATATGTACAACAACTTTTACAGGTTATTCAATTTTGTTAAATTACAAAATTTTCCTTTTACCTTCAATAATACCAAGTGTTTGCCTTCTAAATTTTAGGTGTCATACTGTATGACTGATATGATAAGATATTTATTGTGTTTGAATCAAAGAACCTCTATTTTTCTGTCTCATTCATAGGAGTATGTACATAGTTAAGTTTAATTTAATAGGTTATACATTGTGTATATGACTTATTTGACCATTTTAGTTGTGAAAAATATTGTTTTCCTTCGAAAAGGGTAATTCAGTCAAGCCTTTGTGTAAATCATTTATGTGGCTGAATTGTTCAGATTTAGTTGTGCAAATAGGATCTTTGAGAGTTATTGTGAATCATATTGTAGGTTCGTTATGAATTAGGTGCATCTCCATTCATTATGAGTTTAGTTTATGCATTAATTTCAAGCCTTTCTTCCCTTTTCCATCCAGATTACAATCAATAATTAGAAAAATCATAAAGGAAGCCGACCTATAATCTAGAGGTTTACTTCTGAGATAGGGTACCCACAACCTATAAGTATTCCCATGTGTCACAAGATTGCAAAGCATCTTTTCTTTCGCATACGGGTGCATTCCTATTGATAACAGATTTTGGCATGCCTGGTGGGACTCTGAAGCACACTTCAGAGAAAGAATTCAAGAGTTTCAAGTTGTTGTTATGGTATATACAACAATTTTTTTTCCCTTCAAAGGTTACAGTTTATACCTGGCGACTCCGAACATATCTACTGGTTTCAAGTGATCAAGTTCTGGTATATTTCAAATACAAGCTTAATATTCTAATTTCCAACATTTATATGAATATAAATGAAAATTTTTCATGGATATCATGTATACCCACCCCCTTACTATGAAAATACTGTCAACCAATCACCTTATCAGCCATATCATGCCAATCATGTTGTTGGTTTTATCCCAAACAACCATGCGACAACAATATATCAACATGCTTAACAAGCTTACCTCCCACCCACCCCTGCTCAAACTTCATATCAAAATTTATATGTCCAAAATCAACTCCAAGCGGTTGAGGATATGAAGAATAACATGAATGCAACCAAGGAAATATTGTTAGACATTGCAAAGCAGATTGAAGAGTACAAGAGGCAACAAGAGCTTGATTTGCAACAACAAGAGTTAGACTATTAGGCCTACCCTCATGAGCAGGAATTGGAGACTCAAAGAATACAGTTTGAAGAAAAGCTCGAGAGGGAGTTAGCTGCAAAAGAAGATAAGATGAAGTTTTTGTTTGCTCAAAATCATGAGGTCCAAACAACTCCCTTCATTCCAGATCACCCCTTTCAAGATGAGATTCAACCCTTTCAAGATGATATTTGTAAGTATCTCAGTCCAAATTTTAAGCAAAGGGAGCCTCTTAATTTTGCTAATCAACCTTTTCAACTTGAAATTTCAAATTTCGTAAGTCAACATCCTTTGCAAGTTGAGGAAAGTAATCAGGTACAACCTAGTGTAGTTGCAAAGCAACCCATTGATCAGGATAGCTCACTTATCATGGAGAAGATTAGAAATGTAAATCGATTGCGCTTAGCTTTAGAGGTTTACCGTTTAGAGAAACAAAAGATTGAATAGGAGCAAGGGGTTGTAGAGTCCAAACCAATTAAAGTTCCAAGTTTTAGGAGTGCTCCTCCAATACAACAACCAATTCATAGCCAGGAGCAGTCTAAAACACACTATAATGAACTTAGTAATCCTACTTCAATAGCTGAAGGTTGTTGCAGTCCCTTTTGTGCCAGAAAATTAGAAAAAATCACACGTGGAGCAAGAGGTTGCTGATGTTTATAGTGTGTTTCCAACTGAAAATGAGCATGACACCTATGTAGAGGAAGTTGGTTCAAGCTTAATATTAATACCTTTTCACTTTGATTCGTTTGAGAGGTTTTCTAATGCATTTTATGAGATGAACAAAAATCGAATGGAAAAGCTACAGGGTGTAAGTCTTCTGTCACAAAGATAAGTTGTCAAGGTTTCATTGGAGAAGGCACCACCTGAGGAGGAAGATTCAATTTCTTTGTTTGACCAGCTACCTAGATTTATTGAAAATGAGGAAGACAACATACATATTCTTAACTTACTAGCTATTTTGGAACATCAAGAGCATGCTAAAAAATTTCATGAGTTACTGGTCCATGAAAGCAAGGATGATAGTCTTGTTTTGCTTGAGGATATGAATGAATATCAGGCTGAACATGAAAGTAAATCAGATCAAGTTCTCCATGAAGATGAAGCATCTAATTTTTTTTTAGAACTCCCTTTGTATTGCATTGAAGAGGCCAACACGAATGAGTTGAAATCAGCTTGCCTTAAAGAACAGTCAAGTGAACTAATTGAAGATGATCAATCCTTTCAAGACATCTCAATGTTTGATTGTCAAGATCCTACCTATTCAACCTATAGAGAGCTTGCCACTCTGCTGAATTCTTGTAGTAATCAAAAGCCCAGGCCAGTGAATGATGAGGACACGAAGGTTGTTTTAGTAGAACAAGAGAAACAAATCATAGATTTTGAAACATCTTTCAAAGCAAGGGTTTTTTATCAGCATAATCAAGAGATCAAAGAGGTTGTAGTTGATAAGGGAGAAGCGAACAAAATGAGTTATCAATTTAACCTCTCAAGAGGATTCCAATCAGGCATCTTTCTAGGACTAATATTCCAAACATACCTAATGAAGTTTCAGTAAAAGGACAACATATTCAACCTGTCTATTCACTCCAAACCAACAGCATGGTTGGTCATATTCAAATAATGAGTGATTTTGTGTACATTATTTATGAAGCATTGCACCAATTTATTGAGGATCTTATTGTGCTTCATCTAGTTTCAGCTATTCATAAGCATCAAAATCAACATTTGTTATCAAGGAAGGGAAACTATTTCTCACAACTAGTGAATGGTCATGTTTGAGCACTAACACTATTGGTTAGTGTAGGGTAGCGTATATTTTCAGCTAATAAGTGCTCATTACACAGTAGCTTCATTTTAGTTCATTTTTGTTTTCAATAATTCCAGATGTTGCACGGTTTTCTGGCTCTATCTTAAACAAATTTATGCTAGTTTCTTTCAGTTTGGTTTGTTGCTGAGTTATAGTTTCTCTAAGTTAAAAGGGAAGAAAATGGACTCCATGCCCAATGGATATACAAGGCAACTGATCTAGCATGCTTAGCAGGCAAGCACCCAACAAAAATCGCCAGAATATTACCAAATTTTTCACCTCAACCCAATTTGGTAGAGATGGAACAACTAATTATATTAAGGTGAAATGTACATTCTTTTTATGCTGATTGTTCATTTACATTGAAGGATTTAAAATGAAATTCAGTTCATTATGCAAGGATTCACAACAGAAAATTTATCAAAGTTGCATAGTAATGCTGCTTTTTATTCATTTCAAAATCAAAGAACATACAAGATTGCATAAACATATCTGTTTCATGATTTGAAGAGAAAATTAATGTTTAAAAGTCCCACACAAGCCATGGGATATGACTTAATTAATTCAATGCAACAAAAGGAAGTAAGCTATACATCTGAAGAGGAGAAATAGCAAAAGGAAAACATTAAAATAGAACATACCCATCATTGCCTAGCAATGTTGGCATTGATTGTTGATTCTTTAGTCTTTAGATGGCTCTTCGTGTCTTTGGCTCCTCTTGTATCCGATCCTCAGAAGACCTATAATTGATTGGAAAAAATTCTTGTTAGAGCTCCAGATATGAACCTGATCATGTATTCTATCAAAAGACATATAGCTTACAACAATGAAGCATTAAATCAATGAATCAATCAAAAGATAAATGTACAAAGGAATCAACATCAGATGAAAATTGAATCCACTATTTTTATCTAATTTGTTTGTTTAATGTGCAGGAATAGGTACATATTTCATCATGATTCAACATTATAGTTGTGGGGAAAAATGTGGCTCCCACAAGGGTTGAGCCCATCAACTATGAAGGTACAATTCCCATAATCATCAAGGGGCAATCATGTTTTGAATGCAATCAAATCCTCAAGGGACAACCATTACAATGCCAAGAACAACATCAATGTTCAGAGCCACAAAGAGTAAATAACATGCTAATGAATCAAGAGCAAGAGAAAATGGACATTGCTATTTAAATATCTATAGAAAATCATTCAAGGAACAACTCTTCTTATGTCAAATATTCATAGATATGAAACAAAGATTCACCACTCAAATCACTGCCAACTTGAAGCTTTAAAACAAGGGGAATAACCATATTGAGCAGATTGAAACCATTGGACAACCTCATACAATGTTTGGAGGTGTTAATTGAGAGATTATTCACTATGAATAAGGCACAAATTAGAAAAAAATATATACTATGCATAGTATTGAAGGTAGTTAACATAAACAATGAACACACAAAAAAGAGATCATCACACAGTCATAAAGGTTATCAAGTTTCACAAGACAACATGATGAGTGTAATACATCCAAGGTGCAATACATGGTGAAATCCTTTTATCACAGAGGAGTTCTCATTGATAAGCCCCTGTGCATTAATTACAATATTATAAAACACCTATAAAGGATAGCCAACTATCAATTCAAATATTCTATCAAATGGTAGTCACAATCATGAGACAATTACAGTCTTTTGAGTAAAGGATAGTATTGTAAAATCAAGTTTTAAAGATGACAGTGACAAGCATAGAACAGTCATTAACAGAAAGATAGAGCCATAAGTGAAATGGAGTTTTGATAAAAGAAAGCCACATCATGTTATGTACAGGAGGACAGTCAATAATCAAATAAAATCAGTTAGGTTTCCATGGTGAAGACTGTAGGTTTTATCAAGTATTGACTACAACATGGAGCTATAGATTAAAGCGATACTGCTATAGAAAATGATCTCAAGTTACAGTGAGGGTTTTGAGCCCAGAAGAAATACATATGAAATAAAGAGAGGTATTAAGTAGCCACGACCTTTAACATGAAAAATACAAAGACTTCCATGGATGTTTTCACACAAGTATAAAAGGGGTAAAGGAATTCATCATAATTCCTTTCATTGAAACTGTTTTTTAGTTTCAATTAACAAGAAACAAGTAAAAGTTACAAGAGTCAAGGAATGGAAATGCTTACCCTTTCTTGCTGTTGAAAGAAATACACATAGGGTTGTGTGTTTTTCCTCATTTTTCCTCCTACAAGAACTCTAAACTAGTCTCTCATGGTAACCAATGGCCGTAGATCACCAACAAGAGGATGAAGAAAGCAAAATGAATGAGAAAAAAATAGTAGCCATGTCCATGAAGGCCAAAGTCTTCTTAGAAAATGCTTCAAAATGAAGTTGAAATGATCCAAATTGAAGAAGAAGAGACTTACCATCAAACTACAGAAGAAAATCGACATAGAAGCAGAAAAAATCAATCTCAAAGCTCTAAACCCTACTCAGGAATGGTGGCACAAAGTCTTGTCAGAGAATGCAAAGTGAGTGAAATGGAATAAGTTTAGGGTTTGATGTTCTTACTTTGCTGCCCTAAGTCGAATGATGGGATTTTTGACCATTTATTAAAAATAAATCATTTCTTTCTTTTTGTTACCATGGTATTGACTATCAAAGTCAATAAGACCTAATGATCCTAAGGGCCCATGACTTTTGAAGTCTAATTTCAAAGTTATCTTTTGATTTTGAAATAATAAGCTCACTTTCACCTATGCTTATTACATGGAGTTCAAAGCATAGAAAATGTCAATTAAATATTAAAGGTAACGTTTTTATTACTTTAATAGTTACATGTAATAAAAGGTGGAGCTCACAAATATTAAATATTAAAATAATCTTTAAATGATTACCTTTAATATTTAATTAAAAGATTGCCTTTTCAAAAGGATCCATGCAATAATATAAGTGAAATTCAACTAAAGGTCAAAGTTATCTGGAACAAATGGTGGAGTTTTTCATGACATAGCTTCAGTTTCTTGTCAGTTTTGAGGGCCATTTGATCATGCACAACATGGGGAGGAGTTTGCAATATTTAGAGTGTCGTTTACATGGGTTTTGACTCCTCTTTTTGATTTTTTTTATATTTTCTCATGAGGAGGATATTTTCACTTTTAGTGCAACCTCCATGCACTCAAGAGCCATTTCGAGTTACCCTTCAGTTATATACAGTGTGACACAGAGTTTTGAGCTGTTTGAGCTCAATTTACAACATTGGTGGACCTTATTTTTCAGGCAGTTTTTCTTTTGCTCGTGGATGGCTTCACAGTTCAGATATTTTGACTTCAGTTATCTCCTCTTGGCCTTTTGAAGCCCTTGATTGTATATAGGAAAAAGAATTAGTATTTTTGCCTCAGTTCTTGATTTTATTTTCCTTTGCACTTTGTAGAGAGAGATCTTGTAACTCAGACTTTTACAGTATTATATATACAATAGCTTTTATAGGTTATTCAAGTTTGTTAAATTGCAAAATTTTCCTTTTACCTTCAATAATACCAAGTGTTTTCCTTCAAAATTTTAAGTGTCATACTATATGATTGATTTGATAAGAGATTTATTGTGTTTGAATCAAAGAACCTCTATTTTTCTGTCTCATTCATAGGAGTATGTACACAATTAAGTTTAATTTCATAGGTTATACATTGTGTATATGACTTATTTTACCATTTTAGCTGTGAAAAAAATTGTTTTCCTTCGAAAAGGGTAATTTAGTCAAGCCTTTGTGTAAATCACTTATGTGGTTGAACTGTTCAGATTTAGTTGTGCAAATAGGATCATTGAGAGTTATTGTGAATTAGATTGCAGGTTCGTTACCATTTAGGTGCATCACCATTCATTATGAGTTTAGTTTATGCATTAATTTCAAGCCTTTCTTCCCTTTTCCATGAAGATTACAGTCAATAATTAGAAAAATCATAAAGGAATCCGTCCTATAATCTGGAGGTTTACTTTCGACATAGTGTACCCACAACCTGGAAATATTCCCATGTGTCACAGGATTGCAAAGCATCTTTTCTTTTGCATACGGGTGCATTCTTGTTGATAACACTTACATCTGGTTCGAAACAAACTTTTCCTTTGTGGTGGTTCTTCAATCACTTCTTCATGCATCAAAGCTCTCCTCATCACCAACGATTCACCTTTCTCGAGTTTCCCAATTGAATTAGGGGATTCAACAGGTTCTTCATCCACATAAGCTGCTCTTTCAGTATGCTCATGTTTCTTTCTAGTACTTCCTTGATGGAATTCAAATACTCTATGCCCTTCACCTCCACACTTGAAACAGGTTCCTCTAAATGGTCTTCTCTTAGATCTTCCTTCATCTCTCTGGTATCCTTCATTGCGGTAAGAATTATGGCCTCCTCTATCACTGCGGTAGAAATTTCTATCCTCTCTTCCTCTGTAGTATGAATTGACATCCTTTTCTTCACTCCAGTAGGGTTTTACATCTTTGTTCTATTCTACATAAGGTCTTCTTTCGCTGGATTGTGATTTGCTCCTCTTGAATCTTCCTCTTGCACTTCTTTTCGTTTGTTCAAATTTCTTGTTCAACTTCTCCTCCACCTTTAATGCGAACTGGTATGCTTCTTCAACTGATGTCATCTTTACCAGGCTCAATTAATCTTAAATGTTTGTTCTTAGTTTATTGATATTATCTTGCAACCTTTTCTTTTCTTGCTTCAATATTTCCGGTCCTAATGATCATCTTGTAGAATTCTTTAGTATACTCCACAAATTTATCCTTTTGTCCTAGGTTTTGCAATATTTTCAACAATTCCAGTTCATAGTCGGCTGGTATGAATTGATTCTTCAAATTTGTCACCATTATGTCTCATTTAATGATTTTCTCCTTTCCTCTTCTATTTCTATCAAATTTAACTTCTTTCCACCATAAAGTAGCATGACCTTTTAACTTCTTTTTTTTCGCAAATCTAACCATTTCTGGATCTTCAATTTCGTCATATTCAAAGTATTCTTCCATTACATTGATCCAATCAATCAATTCTTCAAGGTTTAAATTTCTCACATAATTTTGAATTTCAACTCTAGGTCTTTTTCCAATATTTGAAATAGCTTTCAACATTTTTACTTGATTTGATTCTTCTTCTTCACCTAGGGCTTCTGCAAATTGATTCATAGCATGATCTGCTTGATCCTCGCTTTCATCCCCATGCCTAGGGTTTAGGCATCACCTTCGGTCTTCTTCTACTACATCTAATCAGACTTTCATCTCACACATCATTTCCAACATCTCATCCATTCTTCCAACAACATTCTCCATAACAAGTGCTCTCCTTGGCAACATCTCTCCCCTTAAATTCAGTGCAACTATCTCAATTCGATGATCTCACTACAAGGGTTTCAACTACCTCACAATCAACGATCGATTGAAAAAATATGTAGTCTGCCTCAAGTTGACAATCTTTTCACCTGAAGGAATTCCTTTAGGAATAGCAAACTCTCTCTGATACCACTTGGTATAGACACAAATGGAGGGTTCAAAAAGAACGGTCCAAACCGTGCAACTTATAGTGAACATAGTGGAAATGACACAAGAAAATGATCTGCAAATATGATTCTTTATTGGATTGGCAATATTACATGCAACATATGCCTCATGGGTGAATAATCAGGGTTCACAAGCCTGCCACAAGGGCATTCAACATTACAATCGTCCAAAGGATTTATTATAGTCCTCGAAGGGTTGATGCGAAAATCTAAATATCTAACTACTGATGAATAATTGAAATTGAATGAAGCCTTTCCAAATGATTACAAATAATTATAAATATGATTCTCCAGCTCCAACAAAGGTCCGCGTCGGCCACTAGGGTTTACAAAACCTGATGAATGAACAACTGTGAAGGTCAGCCTCATAACATGAAAAGATAATCCTTCGCAAAATGAAATGACTTGCAAATCTCCAAGATAGATCCCATTGGACCCAAAATTCTTGTATGATGTCCCATTAGGCTCCACATGTTCTGGAATAGGTTTGCACTAAGAAATCTGGACTAGGTCGGCCCCAGATGCTCTGACTGAGAAATACAATGTAATTCTAAGAGTGATAACTTTCTGAAAACAAATGCAAATGATATAAAATCTAGATATGTGATAGATGTTGATGCATAGATGCTATATCTTGCTCTGCAAGCTGAGAAATAATAATACGGTGAAATGCAGAATGAAATTCTGAAACTGCTACTGAATGAAATGTAAGAAAAAATATTTTTGGTTGATACATGATTGCTTTACAATCAGGGATGCTCCTGTATCAAACCCAACCTCTAAAAATACCCACTTAGTTAAGGTATTATTTCAAGAACATCATTATGATACACATGTAGAGTCTCCATGCAAATCTTTTAAGAATCAAGCACCTTAGTTGTAATGAAAACCATGTAGTTGTACATCTTGATCTATGCTTCCACATATGCAACCTACATGAGATGCTCGATCCAACTTTATCCAACAATTGAAAGGTTACACAAACCAACCTTAACAACTATTCATGTGTTTGATTTTATAGAAACATGTTTGTACAAAACCACTAAGTGGTATTACATAAACCATGTGCCTCAAAACCATGAACTCATTAGACTATGCATCTCAAAACCATAAGCTTATAAAAACATGACCCCTAAATTAAATATTTGATACTAAGTTTATTTTAATATTAAATATTTTCTCAATGTGACACCCACATTTAAATATTTATCCCCATACAACATAAAGTGTCCCCAAGAATGCCTAGCCCATATAGTACCCACATGTCTAAGATGCACTGAAATTAAATATTAATTTTTTATATTAATTATTTCTATTATGTTAGATGTGCAACACACCTTCCCAACACTTAATTTCCATTACACCCTTCATATTTCATCAAGTATGAATACCTCTTACCATTAGTTTTTCCTAGTTTTATCCTTGACTTAGTGTTTTATCTATCCTGTCACCATTGTTGAACCTTGACATTATCTAGAGTTTATTTTATACATTTTTCATAGTGTTGTATATATATTTTTTATAATACCCACAAGGGATTTGACTAAGGTAAGCTCCCTTTAACCTCTCTAATTTGTAGGGTTTCTATATCAAGTTTGATTGTAGGTGATTTGCATAGGTTTTTGTGTGGATTGAGTAGTTGTGATAATTAAAAGAAGTAATGTGTTTGAAAATATGAAGGTGCTAGAGAAATTTGGAGGTATTTTGAGCATGGGTTGGCCCTACCACCACCAACGCCATTGCCAACACCACCCCTAGTGCCCATTTCCCACAAACTACCTTTGGGAGCTTCCATATTTTACTAGGAGTTGCCTAAAACCTTCATCTTTTATTTCTATCATTGTATTTAGTTTTTATTATATGAAAGCATTCCAAATTGCCAATTTCTTCTCATTTTTCCATAGGTTTATCATAGTCATTTTCCTTTCATATTTTGTTATGTTTAGAATCCTAAGTTGTGACATACAAAGTAATTTAGATAGTAGATATACATGTACCTAAAATTTGGGCTCATTTAAAGCACTAGACATATAAACCACCCTTAGCATTCCTAGAGGAAATTGCACCAATGTCAATGCCATATATGGTGTTTCCTTTATTGAGAATTAATCCAATAGTTTCCAAATTTTTACTAGAGATTTCTAACAACACTTTAAGGTCAAGTTTGACTACTAATTTGTGGTTATGAAGTGTGTCTAGGTTCTAGGTTTCCTTATTTTTTGTTTTCTAGTCATAGTTCATCATTTGCAAGTTTAAGTTTCCAAATCTTTTTCTGAGTTGTTTTGTCAATCTCAAGGCATGTGTAGTTTAGATTAGCTCAAGCTAGCATCTTTAGCTTGAATTTTAATGTGTTTAGATTTGATCTATTTTAGCATAGACACTTAAAGAAAATAAACCTTAATTACTCAATCCACCTAGGTTTACCTATTAAGGTTTCATTTTTGTTCTTTTAGAGGAATCATTGTGGTAACTCAAACTTGTTACCAACAATGTGTAGGTCATCTATGCCTATAGTTGAACTACAACCTCAACTTTTAAGAAAGTGATTCATATACATAAAATATGTTGAAATATTACCAAGTAGATAATACAACTAAAGATTCCACAATAAGAAATAAAGTAAATCACATTAGAGAGGAAGATGATATATATATGTATGTATGTATAATATCAACTTATAATATCATACATTTTATCCATAAAGCAAGTTGGATGGTTTGATAATTTGATAGAAGTTTATAAGAAAATAATTTTTTTTTTTTTCTTATACCTAGAGTCATAGGAGTGATAGAGTAAGAGTCAAATTTACTTGTCATGATATAAAATTAATATGTGCAACAAATATTGGTGTTATGATATAATACAATGTTATGAGAGTGTGTTGTTATCATAGCCACTCTAATTTAAACATATGTTGGACTAATATATTCACGGGCTTTGTACTTATGAGTTCAAATTTGTGTCGGGTTAGTATGTTTGAACTTGCTAGTTTTATGCTCTTTATATTTAAATCTCCAATTAACTAACATACTTTTAGATTTTATATTCCATTAAACCACCACACATACAAATTTGAACCCCAAATTTAATGAAATCTGATTGCTTGTTATGTTCAAATAAATTGAAACACAGTTGAATCCCTCACATTAACAATTATTTATTTAAAGTTATATTTTAAAAAAGAAGAAAAGAACAAAAAAATCCTTTGGCTATAAACCAGTACAAGTTATAATGCCTGTCAAAATTCAAGCAAACACAAATAAGCTAACTTGTCAAATTTTTAGCAAACACATATCAGGCTAATCAAGTTTATTTTGAATATAAACCCATCATTCCGACAAGTTCGCCAATGAACTTCAGAGACATATCTAATCCAAAACACTGTTATCTAACATGGCCGATAGACTTGAAGATGCCTTAGCCAAAAAATTGGGGACATGGATGTTATTATCATACTTTTGATCCATATTGGAATTGGAGAAAAATACAATCCTGACTGTGACAGAATTGAAGTACCCAATGGGTTATACAAGAATTTTTTAATTTCCTCTATACAATATCAATTGTCATGATGGTATAAGAATATTATTAATCTATAGTGAAGGTGGAAACTGTGTTATGTCTTAATTTCTTAACGGAATTACTGCTGATGATGTTTTAGAAGCACTTTCAATTGGAAAATAAATGCTTTACATATTCTGCCTTTTGTAGTTTTGGTCAATGCAATTATTTTGTATTTTATTTTCCAACAGAATCTTCTTTTGACAGTAAATTTTTTACATTCATTTGAAAGGCATCAAATCAGACATGGACACCTTATCCTTGTGGATGAGATGTTACCCAAACTTTCATGGCAATAGCCCATTTTGTGTCCCATCTTCCACCACAGATTTCTGATTTCAAGTACATTTAGACCAAATGGTTTTCAAGCCTGACCTCAAGTACATATGGACCCAAAAAAATTGAAACATGTTTGTTAACTTTCATTTTCATACCTGTTTCAATTACAAGTAGTGATCAGATTTTTGGTCTGTGGCTTTTGGTCATATTATATTGTTGACGGTGAATTTTTCACGAGATGAATTTGTCATGACGATAAATTGTTGAAGATGAATTTGTTGACAGTGAATTTGCCAATATTTTTTTAAAATGTAATAAATAGTTATGAAAATATCTTCAAATAGACTTTAAGCAGGTATAATTTAAAATCCAAATAAATAAAAAATCTAAGTAAAATATTCATTATACTTCAATTACATGCTTCTATAAACCCATATTGGATGTGACTATAACTGGTGTATGAGCATAGTAAAGGGTGCAAAGCTAATGATAGAAGCATCCTTGAGCTCATTGCCCCCACATTTGGATGTTGATAAAAGATAAGGAATGTATGAAAAAAAGTGTGTTTTGTGGGTCCCTGGATTTTTGGGACAACATACATATTTTACTAACGGCATCTCATGACAGTCCTTTGTTTGAGGCTTTTTGTCAAGCAATTCCTAATATCCCTAATTTCCTCCACGGTTGACAAATGAACAGGAAAAAGGGGGATGTTACTATATTTTCTTCAATTTTATGATGCTTCTACTCATAGATGAGAAGAAATTGAATAGATTCATCTAAAAATAAAATTCAAACGAGTACAGCATTGATCACAAAGTACAAACTCTAATTGTTTGGTGTAGTTCTGATAACAGAAATTGCAGAGACCGTACTTTGTTTGGAATCTTGAAAATGATTGTTTTGTTTAGTCTGTTTGTGGGAGTCCAATAAAGATTAAATCTTGTTGAATGCAAGGTTCATTAAATATCAAAAATATATTACAGTGAGTATTTATTTACTTATAATGATATAAATATAATTTAATGGGAAAAATTGTTGTAACATATTAAATTCCAGCGTATGCACAAACTGATTAGGATCTGATGTAGTTCAAATCTGAGCATATGGCCGTGATCTCCACAGCTATGGAAGTGAATTAGCACGTGGACATAAACCTTTACCAACATGGCTATCTATTATCTTTATTTTCTGATCTCTAAAGCATAGTAAGGAACTAGCAATGGTTACAAACACTTTTGGTGATTTTTCTTGAAAATTGCAAGAATCATGTTCTCCCAAATCAAAGATCTAGGTGGACAGATTCAACGATTTTGGAACAGTAATTTAAAACAACACTTAATGTGCCTAGGATGATGAACAATGTTGTGTGCTTCAATAATGTTGCTATGGTGTTCTTGTATAAATGTTCTATGATAGTTCTCTCTAATGATTATTTCATGATTTCAAATGAATGAGTGAATGTCTTTAAATATAACAACATAAAAAAAAAATACATACACTAGTTTAGCTCACAACGGCTAGTGAGAAGGAGATGGCAATATTTAATTTAAATTTCAAAAGTTCAAGGTTTATATCTATGAGTACTTAAAAAATTGGAAATAGAAAAAAAAAAGTATGCAATGAGTAACATATTGTTGGTGTTTCCAATTGATTGCCTGAAATCTTCTAAAGGTTAGCCATAACTTATGCTTGGAGATTTTAGATCAGTGGCCAACGAACATGAGATAATTTCACAATTGCTCTCCTCTACACTTCAGGTTCTACAAAACCTAGGGGGTAGCTCTTTACCAATATCAATAGGTTTAATTTTATATGTACTAGGATATTGAAATAACATACATGTTCTCTCAAAATACACCAAGAATACATGAAAGTCTATCAAAATTGGCTAAGTTCTTGGAGAATTATCTATTACTGGCTTTGAGAACATATATAATTTAAAAATAAGTTAGAGAAATTTTTAAATGATTTGACATTTAGGTTTTCTTATGGTTGATGGACAAAATTAATAACCTAAATCGATGCTTTATTAGGGTAACAATGTCCAATTAAATCCTACAAATGCTTCTTTCTATTATATTAACTCAATTCGGTGGATTAATTGCATTAATTCCTTATAGTAATGCATCCTACAAATGAAATTCATTCACAATTCTTCTTATTATCCTTAATGTAGCAAACAATTCTTAGTATTTTGTTTGGAGCATTTAATCCATTCTTTAAACAGAAGTAGCAAACAAAATACACAATACAAAAAAATTGTATAGATAAACTCAAAGATCCTTGATCATTTCATTTATAAGAAATTGAGTATACAATTTGGAGACAATTGCAATGAACACATGCTATTCATATATTATATGCCAAATTGACATTTGCTATACAAAAGCATTCCATTTACAAACTTAAATTTCTTCTACAACGTAACAACTTAATTCTCTATGCTATATCCTATCCAAAATAGTTCTAGAATCCTTTTACAATACAATGAGTCTCTCTTATATAGAAAATATGAACACACAGGCTCAAGACCTAAGCACATGACTCATGTGACTTATTTACCATTATATTTCACTTTCCACCCTCAATTAAAAAAAAGTGGGAATTGGACCTATTATAAAAATGATTCGCCTCAAAAATAAAATTGTTGAAGAAGTTGAGGCCATTGGAGAAGAAAACCTCAAACTTGCCAAAGAAGACAAAAAGAGGACACCTCAACACCCACAAAAGATGAAAGAAGATAAAAATACAAACACTAGATGATGTGGTTGGCTACTCATAGTACTTCTCCAGCCAGGAATCATACACCTCTTTTGAAGGCCATTGGAAATCCAACACTTTCTGCACCTTATTATTATGGGCATTATATCTAGCATCTGTAACAATCTTTGCTTCCCTAGTGAAAGTACCCAGGCCGGATTCCAATTTCAACAGTTCCATCAATGTAATTATTTAGTAAAGCCAATACAAGCTTTCCACCATAACAAATAAAGGAGGACATTATTGGAATATATCACCAAACTCATCCTTCCAAACACCTAGAGACTTGATGATTCCAAATTTGTCCAATATGCTTGGCATTACATTGTGCTCCATGGCTTCAAAAATTTTCAATTTTCCTTCAATTGCATGTCCAACCTTGATTGAAATGTTGAAATCTCTCCCAACAACCCAATGATCTCATTAGCATGTACAATTTATTTAGGAACATCACTATCAAATTTGGTCATCTTCACAATCTCTATTATAGAAGTTTCCCTTGGTATCCAAGTCGCAAGCTTGCTTGTAATTCCATATGCTTAACATAAGCATTCTTCAAGTTGTTGTACCCTCTCCAAGTAGCTTCTAACCTATGCAAAAAAATTGATAGTCTATGGCCAAGGAGGTCATCAATTATGCATGTTACTACTTTTTTAGTTTCCTTGCTCACTCCAATTTTTCTTGCAAATATTTTATTTTAATAGATAAATTCTCTTTATCATGTACTGACAAATATGAAGAACTTGTTGGAGTAGTGATTGCATGCATTTGTTCCTCTTGTGGGGATGGTAGTAGTGATTGCTAGCATTGTATTCCATCATTTTTTTTTGATGAGAAGCTTGTAGTTTATCAAACTTGGCTTGTAACCTCTTCGTTGATGCCTCATTGAAAAGAGTTGTATTGAAAACAAGAGAGGCTACCTGAACATGGGATATATCAAAGACTATTTGCATTATAAGACTGCCAATAAATTCCCCTGCATTTCTAGCAACTTGAGGCTTATTAGTTGATGTGAAAAAAAGACCAAATAGCCAAAGTCTCATGATGATTGAAGCCAGACCTAAAATAGGCCTACTCTGCTTGCTCTTTTGTAGCAAATGCTTCATCATCTTGCCTCCTTATGGTGTCAAGGGCTATAGAAAAAGCTATATCCCAATCTGGAAATAAGAAAATTCCAACCTCTTGTACCATTCTTCTAGTCTCATCAAGACTTATGTTATTGATTTTGAAATCAGTTTCTTTCAATATGTCTTGTGTTACTTTCTCTAATTGGGAAGGAGTAACCTACCCTATAGCCTTATTCAACTTCTAATGAAATTATTCTATCTTCATTCTTAGAATAAAATCCTTGAATTATTTTAATTTTATAAATTCATCATTAGATATGAATTGTGTATGTATGCCAGTGCTCGTATGTCATTTACCTCTTTGCTCCCATCCCTGAGGCTAACAGTCAACCTATCCTAAGGGGTACTAAGAATTTGCACTCTTGGTGGAACATGAAAAACTGGTTAACTTCTTCCTACCAACAAAATTTTCTCCAAAAATCTCAATTTCTATTGCCTCCCCCAAATCCATAGAATAATCCACAAGTTGTGGATGACTTGTTCTTTTTCTCTTTTTCTATTATTGTTCTGCAAAGGGTGCAACTAAATTTGTAGGTTCTTCCTATACTTGTTGCATCTAAGACACTAGAGGCAATTAAGGCCCTCTTGCTACTTGATAAATACTTGTAATCACCTAAGTATTAGTATCATCATGTGTTCTATCCATAGGCTTCCTTTGGGGTGGCTTATGAGCCAAAGAGTCTATATTATCCAACATAATATTGATCCTAGAAATGAGATCTTATAACTTAGAATAGGCACCTGGATAGTTATGGTTTCCCTTCTTTCTCTACTCTTCCCATTTCCAAATACTCACCAATTTTTCCATTTTCTCCTTCACTTCCTCCTTTGTTAAAAAATTTCTAATAACATCTTCAAATACAATTTTTTGGTGGAAGTTGCCCAATCTAACATGTATTTTGATTAGGTCAATGAAGGTTTCAGGGTCATAGTCCCTTTTGATATACAAACCCATCCTATATGATTGTAAGATTAGATATAGGAGTTCCAGTCCTTCTTTATTGGTGCAAATAAAGTATGAAAACACAAGGGAAGTTGGGAAGAAATATCCCTTTATCTTCTTAGATGAAACTTTTCAATTTCATTTAATTTCTAGATTATTTCCATGTAGGATAATCTTTGTGATACAAATCTTGAAAAAATATGAGGCCTCATAGGAGACCCATACACTTTAACCACAATAGAATTCCCATGCAAGTACTAATATCTTTAGTTGTGTGTGATGCTTAACTTTGGTGTCCTATCTTTTGGCCTTAGGAGATCAATAATTTCCTGAAACAATCTTTGTTGCTCAAAACCTATGTATCTTAGAATTTTTCTAATGAAATGCTCTTCAAACACTACATAATTTTTATTTTGGCAATGAATGTCCCAAATGTAAGTCCAACATTGAACTAGAAGGGAGGTTCCGTTGTCATATTTTAGATTGATTTATAGATCCTTATCCCAAATCTTATTTCCACCATATAAGCCAATTAAGTTCCTACATGAAACTAATGTGATGATAATGATAATGGAGATATTTGACAAATGGATAAATGATGTTTGATTATACAATGTAAATGCTATGATATGAAGCTAAGATGATTCTGCATATGCTCAAATATTAACTATGAATATGCTAATCTAAAATGCAACTATAAAGCAAAATGTGATTCTAACATGTGACTATGAAACAAAACATGATATGAAATGAAACTATAAGACTCCAAATGCTCCAATGCTCCAAAAGATATTCCTGCATAATAACTCTACTCAAATGTGGGATGCAAAATACTATGGCAAAGGGTTGTATTTATAGGATTTTCCAAGCATCTTGTGATGTGGTAGCGATCAACGGTTCATATTCAAACAAGAGGGATGAATGGTGGAGATGGAGAGAATGAAGAAGAATGTTCCCTTGACCAAAGACAACATACCAAATGGATGAAGGAATCTCTTGACCAAAGACAACATGCCAAATGGATGGAGGAATCAAGTGTGTGAGAAAAAGACCATGTGTTTGAAAATTTGTTGAGGTGTGTGAGGAATAAGCCATGTGTTTGAAAATTTGTTGAAGATAATTCTAATTAAAAACTAGAACTATTTAATTTCATGCGACCTTGGTGAGGTGGCATGAAAAATTGTAGACGTGCTTGAATTCCTAATCCAAGGTTAGTGAAAATTAATTAAATAAAACAAGCTTAGGAAATTTGTTTATTTAATTAAATTAGAAGAATATGATTTTATATTTGGAGAATTAAAGGATATGAACTATATAAATAAATTGAGAATTTATTTATATGTAGTCGGAATATTAATTAAATAGCTAATCTTTAATTAATTAAATGTCTTGACCGATTTTAGGTGTATACATTTTTCCCCTCTTTGAAGTAATGTGTTTACATGTTGCTTCAAAGAAAAAATTGATATTGATGCTTGAGAAAAAAAATTGATGCTTCAGACGCTGATTTTCAGGTGATGTCGAATATATGCCGGGAGATAAATTGGTGAATTTTTGAATTTTTAGGAATTTTTGAAAATTTTGATGATTTTTTGATAATTTGATGATGATCACAAAATTTTGTGCTTCAAAAATGATTTATCTCCCAAAAAATGATGTCTAAGCCACTGGGTGATGAAATGATTAATTAAGGCCCCTTTGAAAAATAAAATAAAACATCCCCATAAAATGCCACTTAATTAACCTTAAAAGGTTAAAAAGTGTGATTAGAAAGTTCATTTGAGCATTTTGCAAATTGAAAACTTGAGAGTGAGAGTGATTTGTGTAAACTTGGAGTAGAATGGTGATCCCTTACCACACTCACCGGTTCGAGCGAGTCAGGTGGAACAACCGCCCAACAATGTATGGTCCTCCGGTAAGTACCCCAAAAACTTCTTTCATTATTTGTGCAATTAATTTCCCACTTGTTTTTCATTTGAATTCAGTTTTTGTTTAGTTTAGTGCATTGGAAACCCACAATAGCGCATAGAACATCTGTTTTAGCACATCCATAAACTTCGCACATAGGATGAAAATTTTAGCACATAGGGTTAACGAATTAGCGCATAGGTTAGATTAGCACTTAGATGACTCGAATTAGTGCATTTATGAACTGTTGTGGCACATAGGATGCTTTAGCGCATAGGTGAACTGATTTAGTGCATAGATGAGATGAATTAGCGCATAAGGTAAATTGGTGCATCGAGACTTTATTCCGGTGCATTGAGCAAATGAAATGGCACATCTGATGTTTTGGCGCATAGAACCTCTATTTTAGCACATTGATAAAAAAATTTGGTGCATACAATTTTCCAGTGCATAGAAAGATTATTCTGTAAGCGCATTGGTGAAATTTTATACTAGATTGATGATTTCTTGATTAGACTCCATAATGTCGATGATGTGTGATCACGTCAACCTTTGTGTTGATGATGATTGATGATGTTGATAGGTTAGATGTTCATTGATCTCATGATAGGTGAGATTCAATGATAGGATGATAATTTTCCTCATGATAGGTGAGGATCAATTATAGTTTGATTGATTTGATGAACCTCATGATAGGAAAGGTTGATTGATGGATTTGATAAACCTCATGATAGGCAAGGTTGAATTGATAGTTTGACTGATTGAATGACCTCGTGATTGGCGAGGTGCATTGATTGATTGATAAACCTCATGATAGGTGAAGTTGAATTGATTGATTTGATAAACCTCATGATAGGCGAGGTTGAATTGATTGATGAACCTCATGATAGGTGAGGTTAAAATTGATTGATTGATGCTCATGAGATTTTATCAAAGTCTCACCAGAGTTGATTAGATTGTTAGGTTGATTGATTGATTGACTGATTGATGTTGATTGATTGACTAATTGATTTGCAATTTTGTGATGATAGGAGCCTTTGACGAGTTTATAGATTAGGGAGTGGTTTCCTACGACTTGGGAGTTGATTCGCCATCTGATGCAACCTGAGACAACTATCATTGCATGATGTGGTTTGTTGTATCTAGTAGATATACCCCAAATTAGGGTGAATAGGGGTTTATTGACAACTTTAGCAGAGAGGTGGCATAGTGAGCATAACACCTTCCATTTTCCCATTGGTGAGATCACAATGACTCTCGAGGATGTATACTAGATTCTACATATACCCATGGTTGGAGAGCTTGTATTGTATGATTCTTGAGAGCAAGGCAGGATTGATGCACTACGTAGAGTGTTTAAGGATGATACCATATGTAGATATGAGATTCCTTGGAGGGACATGGTTGATGCATACGCCACTTTTCCTTCTGTGTTAGCTAGATTTATTGGAGGGTTCCTTTGTCCTAACCATAGGTCAAAGGGACTCTCAGTTGGATGGGGACAAATCTTGGAGAGCATGATTGTTCATGAAACTCGCTATGTAGGGGGTTGTTGCATGCTTGCACACTTGTATCATGATTTACATTAGGTTGTTTATTTGTGAGGAGTGAGTTTATCGGTGGGGGTCACATTGCTGTAGGTCTGGGCCTAGGAGCATATAGCAGTCAGTTGACCAATTGGAGAGAGGCAGTGCCCAACCATGAGGCCATATGTTCATATTTATGCCCACCAACTTGCTCATCCTAGGCTGGGAAAGCTGGAGTATTGGAGGAGGACATTGGATGATTTAGAGTTAGTGTGTATGGTGGCCATATGTCAATTGCGAGCAATGGCCAAAGGATGACACAAAGATGCCATTTTTGTGTCAGTTGATTTATTTGATTGGCTAGACCAATTTTATCATCGAGAGATTCATGCTGCTAAGAGTACTGAGACAATATGGAAGGGTTTAGGGGATGCCCCAGGGAGTGGCCCATTATGCATGATGATGATAGGATGCTACATAGTGGGGGCCAGTGTTGTCTTATGATGCAACAATTGAGCATTTCCAAGGTTTACAGGCTATCCCTTGGGATGTTCATCCAGATATCACCGATGCTCTGATATCAGTGGAGTATGCTCAGTACATGTTCCTACATCCCTTCCCATGGATCACCATCCCTGATGAGCCAACACCACTATTAGAGGAGGAGGGAGCATTAGGTCATGAGCAGAGGTGACAGAGAGAGGAGGCAGAGGAGGAGGAGGATAGCAGTGATGATGGTGATGGAGATGGAGATGATAGTGATGGGAGTGAGCTGGAGGAGATGGGGGTGGAGGATGGCTAGGTCCCAATGTTAGAGGGATGAGAGTTCCTCATAAGAGGTGATCATTAGTTTCCCCTTCATAGTAGCATGTGGAGATTAGGCTACCATCATAGAAACAACAAACACAAATAGCTGCTCTACAAGTACAAGTTCAGACGCTACAAGGTCAGCTAGAGTAGGTGCAATCTCTACTCATGCAGGCAAAGGAGCAGATCTAGACACTGGCAGCCGAGAGAGATGTAGCTAGGAAGTACGTACAGGCTCAACTTGCATACGTATAGTTCTAGGGACAGGTGTAGGGACAGATGCAAGGGTAGATTTCCACACTTACTGTAGAGAGGGATAGTTTGAGATGACAAGTGGAGTAGGTCGAGGGAATCACTGAGAGGCTACATTAGGCTGCAATGACTACCAGTGCTTCAGATTAATTTAGAGAGATCCCCCATATTGCATAGGAGGTCGAGTTCTACAAAGGTTGATATCATGATGCAATTCCTCCAGAGTAGCGGGAGAGCTTCGCACAGTCTTGGTCTAGCAGGTCCTGATCTTGTACTATTAGCATGGGTGTCACGTAGCCATTGCTTGGAGATCAAAGAGATCTTGGTGTGGGTCTGTTGGGTGTAGGGGAGGTACTAGTCTTGTGATGCCAACACCGTCTAGGTGGAGCATGACATAGCTCCTATTTATGAATTTCTAATGTATTTTTGGACATGTATACACTCTTTATTCAATTGAGACATTGATGATGTACCTCTTTGATTTTAGACATTATGATACACTGCCATTTTTTTGATATTGATGTATCTCTTTATACCTTTGGATATCCTTGTACACTTTGAAATTATGCTTTTGAGGTTAATTTTATGCAGAGATGATTATGATCTACATGTCTATATGATGTTATATGATGATGATGATGATTATGATGGATGCATTTAATTTCTATGTTTATGATGATATGTGATGTTCTATATGAAACTAATGATATGATATGTTATGGATGAAAATAATGATGCCAATATGATGCATGTGATGGATGGATGATAGATGAAATGATTGTATGATGGTACCTGTTGATGGTGTTTTCTACATAGCAACAACTCAGACATAATATAATATCCTATCTCTCTTGAAAGGTAATCTTCAACAATAAATTACTAAAAATCACCCCAAGGTCTCTCGGGTGTCAGGTCTTGACAATGCACAAACAACTCAGATAATATGTGAAAATGCTGGTAATCACAATCGGACCTTACTACAAGCAAAATGTATCTTTCTAACTTATTAGATCTTGCAATATGATGATCTCTAATCCTAAATCTAACCAGATGATAAAGAAACAGCAAAAGATAAGGGTGCAGAGATATGATACGATATAAACTATTCCTGGAATGAACAATGCAAATGACAGATATCTGGAATGGACCAATCTCAAATAACCAATTCTTGATCAACCCACAATGCAATATTACAAGAACGGTGCAATCTTCTAAGGTATATAGATTTTCAAATCATAGATATTCATCCACAATCGAACTAAGCACAAATAAATGTATGGTCCAGGTTGACTTCACCAGCCTGCTACAATCAGATAGTTACTGGGAGTATAGACCAGAGATTGCTACTAACATTCCAAATACGAAATCATGAACATCATTCACTAAACTAATCCAATTCTAAACACTAAATCCTAGATCTTCAAGCAATTTGAAAGATGAAACAACAGGAACCATGCAAGATAAACCAACACAAGAGATTTCACCAAGAAAGCCACAATGTCTTCAATTGTATTAGATCATCAAAATGCTGCAACAATTCCACTGTTCTGTTACAATATTTGCTTCAATAAATTGACTATTAACCCTACCACAAAATTCTCTAGCTCTTTTTTGATCTAACTTGTTTCTATTATCTTTCTAGCTAACCCTTACAATGAGGCCAGAATGCCCTTTATAGCAAATTCTCAAAACATGTCGGCCCAGCCAAACATTTACAAAATATATAACAGTCAAAACAAGTCGGCCTTAGGAATTTCAAAACAAGGCACACATTAAATGCTGATACACCATCAAGGTCAGCCTAGACACATTCCCCAATGTAGCCCGGATCAACACATGCCCCATAATAATAGGGAAGCAAAAATCTCAAAATGTGCATTAACTATTGCCTCCCTTATCCTTATTCTGAGCCAATGACCCATGAACCCTCAAAAATACTTTATCCAACTCGGCGACAGGCAGCAAAGGAAAAATATTGAGCTGACATTCGATGGAACCAATCTCTTCTTTTGACTATTTAACAGTTTTATTCCAATCATCCTTGTGTGCCTGGTACTGATCCATCACGGCCAAGTAGGTTGCTGCATCATCTAGCTGGTGCCCTGTTATGATATTTTCAGAGTCAGGAGCATAGACCTCATGCCACCATTCACTTAACTGTTCTAGGCTTAGATATTTAGGAGCAATTTTCCTCCTGCCAGTCATAATCTCAAAAAATGCAATACATCCATCATAAACTCCAGTCAGGTCACCATCTATCTGCTTCTTTCGTTTATGGATCTTTCTCATGGCCTTTTGCCAAATTTGCAAAGCTTCGAACCATTCCCAAGGCTCATTAAGTCTAGAGGAGGGAAGGATCCCATCTATAGCCAACTGATCTTTTCCATATTCCATGATCACTTTAGATTTCTGTAATAGAAGGTCGACATCCTCCTTATCTTGGGATAAAACATGTTCCAACAAGTCCTTAGCTCTTACTGCATCCTTCCCAACCGAAAGGATATCCTTTATTGCATTGTCCCCTTTCAGTTGCACATCTTTCAAGCAATCTATTGCAGTTTGGGTAGAGGTCTTCATCTTTTCAATTTCAGAAATGGTTTCCTTGGGAAAGAAGCCAGAAGTAGCAGAGGAAGATGGGTGGAGAGATTGCAAAGGCCTCATCAAGTCTTCTAGGCACTTCTTAAGCCTTTCATTTTCCTTTCTAAGCTTATGCTTGGACTGAGTTTCTTTCCTCAGTCTCCCAATTATTACTACACTGGACCCTTCATACTCTTCAATATCCTACTCCATAGAAGCTGGTCCAAGATTAATGGTATGCACATTGTAATCTTTTCCAGTGACCTCTTCTTTAGTTTTATCTGCAGCAGGAGTGGCAATATGGATTACCCTGTTATTTACTTCATCTCTTTCTATCCTAGAAACTACCTTAGCCATATTTTTCTTTACCTTTGCCAATCTTGGATAGCATCTCATCCCAATCAAGAGGAGTGTCCTCAATAATGACTTGTTTCTTCCTTGTAATCTCCTTTTCTAGCCAATCCGGGACAGCAGGATCCACCTGGATTTCTTCTGTTTTGGACTCCTCATGTTGTTTTGATGTTTCATCTTTCCCTATCTCAGGAGATTGATCACCCTGGTTACCCAATTCAAGTTCCCCTTCTTGCATAGGCGATGGGGTTCTGACAGGGATATTCTCCTTCTTAGGTGATCCATTACCTTTACTGTTCTTTAGAGAATCCTCATATTGCACCAATGGAGAAGGGTGTCTTTCTACTTCTTCAGTCTCAAGTTCAGCCGCTGCACCAAAGAGTTCTCCCTCCTTGAATGGCTATGTCTCTCCACTAGTCTCTTGCTCTTGCTGGGCTGTCTGGTCAGGTAAACTTGGTGAAGGGGAAATAGTCTTAGGTTGCTCCACAACTGGTATCTTTGGAGGAGTATCCATCTTCTACATAGCCTCCTTAGGAGATGGAGTCCTTGATCTCCTTGAATAAACTTTGGTTTTTTCTCTTGAACTTTCCACATCAACAACCAGAGTCTCATCTTTGGAAGTCTCTTGACCTTTTCTCTTTGAAACCCTAGTTGCCCTTGTCTTCTTTGGCTATGGAGGAGCATCTTCTTCTTCTGCCTTTTCAAATTCCTCCTCTTCAGAAGATTTTCCTATTTTCAAAGTTTGGCTTCTTTTCTTTCCCTTTGGTTTCCTTTTCAGTTCTAGCTCACTTTCTTTAGGGCCTCTAATTTTTATTTTAAAGGGTGAGCTCCCTTTGGGATCATCTTCCCCAGATTCTTCTGAGGTGGACAGGGGATCCAGATTTCCCATTAAATTGAAGGTATAAGGCACCTTTTCACTTTCCAACTCCCAAACCTTATGCCTCAACCATGAAGTAGTAAATATCATGACAGGGGCCATTAGGTCTTCCAACTCAGTTACCTCATCATCGGCCCAGTTTATCTCTCCAATAGATCTGTCTTTGATAGACTCATATGCATGATCTTGCACCAGATTCCCGTCATCCTCTAACTGGTCAGGGATCAACTTGACATTATATTGCCTTATCACATCAACCGGAAGCCTAGAGTATCTTTACTTCCTTGCCTCAAAATCATCTTTAATATTTTCCCAGTAATCTTCTAGGTCTTCCTTGTGATGGTATTCTCTGGTGGCCTTCTTCTGCGCTTCCCCGGTGATATCAAAGTTTGTCCTCTTGGAGTGGAAGGAGAAACCATAAGCTTCCAATTCATCTCCTGCTACATGCGCCGATTGGATAGAAGGTCATACCTCAGCTATACCAATTTTGAGAGGGAAATCTCCACCAAAACTTGTTTTATGCTTAGCCTTTTTAACAATTGCATCAAATTCACATATCTGTCTCACAACTTCCAATAGCACAATATGATCAGTAGGGTACCTAGGCAACCTGTATGGAGCAGCTTGACATCCGTCAATTCTAATGTAGGAGAAGGTGGGAAACTGAATGAACCAAGCTCCATACTTCTTTATCAACTCCTTTGCTCCATCAGACAATCTAACATGTTCTACATTTTGAAGCAGCCTAGTGATATACTTTGTAAATGCATCATTTGCTCTTTTGTAATCCCGGTGTCCTAGGTGCAGTTCCGGGTATATGTCATAGATTACATCTTGTCCAAATGTCCCCTTTGGATTCAAACCCCTGTATGGGTAGAACCTAGCCAACACATACATCACATAGGAGGACATGGTGAACTTCTTTGTTTCTAAGACATCCCTTAGTTGTTTGTCAATCACAACACTGATGAGTCCTGCCCAGTGGTAATTAGTACCTTGTTCAATTTTGTTGTTCACATGAACCATCCAATTTTCCAACACTCCAGCACTCTTCAAACCTACCACTCTGCTAAAAAATGTGATCGCATCATATATATCTGATCTAAATTTAACCCTGTGTAATTGCTTGGGCAGTTTGGAAAAATGGGACTTTGGTTTCTCCAACCAGGAATTAATCATTTACTGGGCTTTGGTGGGCTCATTCTCATAGTAGGTTTTGGCCAAATCCATGTTTAAGGCACACACAAATGGAAAATCTGGTATGTCAAAAGCTTGGGCAATAGAAATGGGATTGAAATTTTCCAAGACTCTCCCTTCGGTACTTACAACCTTCTGTGTGTCAAAATCATATTTCTGGGCACACTCTAGTATGAACTCATAGCACTGAATTGCAGGAGGGAACCCTACCACATGGACCAATCCGGACTTCATCATTCCTTGTCTCAAGACCGTTAGATCCTTCTGAGCCGTTCTTTCTTTGAATTCCTCATATCTCCACGCTCCAACATTGGTGTCAGAGACCTCAGACCATACAAAAGATATTTTGTTGTCAGGAAGCTGACTCTTGGTATCCAATCTCAATCTCTCTGCCTCTGAAATGGAGGATGATTCAGTATCGCCCCTAGACTTTCCAGCAGTAGCCCTACTTGATTCAGCCTGCATTCACAAAAGGACATGATGAGCATCCAATTATCACACATATTCCAATCAAAGGGTTAGTACAAAATCACGTAAAGCAATTAAGAACTATCAATAATCATCAATCTTTGAAAATCCAGAGAGTAAAGCAATCTGGGAAAAAGAGGTCAACCGGGAAAATCCAGTCAGGGCAGAATTCGGAGAAATCCGACCCAGATGGATTCCTACTACCAAGACATCATTCGCCAAATAAATCATTAGTATGGACAAAAGGTTATGAGATTATCATGAAATTCATCCATTAGCCACAAGAAATCATCATTCAGCATTTACTCCATTACCCCCCAACTTCAAAAAATCAGAAGAAATGAAACCAGGTAGGAAAAATCGAGAAAATCCGGACAAGTCAGATTTTTGCGAATAGTCTGAAATTCTGGAATTCGCTATACTCCGCAGACTTGGCCGAAACCAGGAAAATCCGGGTGCACAGGAATTCCGTGGACACCTCGAGAACCCGACGAATGTTAACATGCGAACCATTAATCAGATGATCATGCAAACTTCTCTATTTGGATTCAAATGGTCCCAAAATCGACGCCAATAAGAAAAACTTCAAATGCACATGAATTCAAATTCCCAAAGCCTTCGATTGACTAATCTTCATGGCGAAACAATGATGCCCTAATTTTTACGACCAGACCCTTCGCCATGAAAACCAGGGTAAGCTCGAGGTTTGAAATACTATCCTTAAATGATCAGGCTGAAGCACACCAAGACTTCTCAAGGTATGAGTAGGTTTAATCTAAACACCAGATATGCAAATCACAATAAAATCATCAAGCCTAGCGAATTCTGGGCAGAGCACCGAAAACCTAACCTCGCAAAATGTAGGAAATTACGCACCTAGAGGGAAAAATCCTACCCAAAACGCCCATCCATACGGACATACCCAACATTTAATTGATAAACATAAGCACGTATGGTGCGGGTGATAAAGTTTCGCGAAAGATGGGTCAAACCCTAATTCGACAAATTCATAACTATAAAACAAGCAAAGGGTTGACCTGAAATGACCACCAATCAATTTCGAAGGATTCAATCATCATGCAAATAGAAGGAAGGATTGGCCAACAATGACTTACCATGGATCAATCTGGATGAAGCTTGAACTTGAGGAAGTGACTACAAAATGATATGCCTTAGCAACAAAAAATGCAACCAACGCTCAAGCAATCCACACGCAGCAGCTCAAAATCAATAATCAAAGCTCGAATGAAGAATGAACTTAGACGCCAAAGCAGATAGCAAGTGAATAATGAAATCAGAATGATGCCCAAAAGGCCTTAAATTCATCCACACTCATGTCTGAGCGAAGGTACTTCGAGCATTAATGAGCGACAAGACATATCAAGGAAATCCAAGAACCCGAGCCCAGAACGAAATTTCAGAAAAAACCAAGCCACACAGAAAATCCGGATGAACACGAATTCCGTGGATACGGCAGAAACTAGGATTTTAACGAAGTTCAGGATTTTAACGTAGTTCGGGAAAATCCGCTAGAGCCAAAAAATCCTAGATTTGAGCAGAAACCCAGATTTCTGAAAATTCAGGAGTAAACGGACAACGAACCAGGGGCCGAGAAAATCTGCCAGAGCCAGAAAATCCCGGACCCAGGTCAAAACCTGGATTTTGATTGAAACCTAAGCTAAACCAATTCAAGCCTTAAGGCAAGACCAAAGCTAGCAAGACCAACATCTCAAGACCTTGAAAAGACAAATCTCATAAAAACCAAAGGTCAAAAGACATCATTAAAAGAGGGTCCCTACTCCAAGTGGGGCATGTGTGCAAACTGCACAACAAATGGCGACTCCGCTGGGAAATGCTCCCAAGCATTTTGATGACAAACTGGAATCAAGAACCCAGAACTTAAGGTTCAACTCATCCATCTGGCCATTACCTACGGCTAAAACAAAAGAACCCCCTAGTCACCCAAACTTTCCTACACCAGGGTCGAAGTGTGTGCATATGCATTCATTACCATCCCTTAGTTGCAACACGAACCAACTTGGTGTGAACAAGCTACATAAAGATTCATACTCTAAAAGTAACCTGGATAGAGCCTTGCTGCCAGTCAAGCGTCCATAGCCCTGATGAGGTTATCGTTGTGATCCTCTTGAACATAGCTTTACTACCGGCCAGGCATCCATAGCCCCGGTAGAGATATTCAGATTCCCCTGATGAGTTGAATTCAAACCTTTTAATTTTCAATGTATATATATATTCTCTCTTTTTTCTTTTTTTTTCTTTTTTTTGATACTCTTTTCACTGTTTTCACTTCAACCTGTGAACAATGAAGTTCACATTCAAGGATGAGAACCACAGTGGCACTAGAGTAGAAAAAGATTTTTCACCTGTTCAAACCTCATAAGGACTTTCTGCAACTTCGGGTATCTTAAATGTTTGAAAGTATGAGACCCTAATGTACTCCTGTTCAATCTGACTAGAAGACCCTTTGTCTTAGCACAAGGATAAGTGACATGGAGTGGAGAATTAATACCAAGACATTCTGGAAAGGTGATGGAAGTTTGTAAGGGAAATACTAAGAACACCACGGCTACTTTGTCACCACTATCATACAAGTGCAACAAGGGATCCCCAAAAGAGAAGGAACCAAGAGCAAGATCAACAAAAACCAAAGCATATCTACTCTAACCGAAGCAAAACAAACAAATCGAAAGGAAACCTATTCTAACGAAAACAGAACAACAGAAAGCAACCTAAACTAACTATATACAAAGCAGGGAGCTGAAAACAACTCAAGACTGGAAATAATGTTTCAAATACTACCCATTGACAGGCAGTGGAATATCTTCTCCCGTGAGAGTCTTTAGACGGAAGGCATTATCTCCAAGTATTTCAGCAATCTGATATGGGCCAAGCCACAGTTTATCGAACTTCCCATGGTTCCCTTTTCGATCATGAGGTTTATCCCAGTACAAGACAAGGTCAGAAATCCTGACGGCTTTGACTTTAGCCCTCCTGTCAAACCACCTCTTGACTACCCCCTAATGTTTGGAAAAATTCTCAAGGGCATTATCTCATTTCTCCTCAAGGTGCATTAGTTCTGTCAACCTAGCCTCCCTTCTATCCCCCTCATCATAAAAATCATTAATGAACTGCAAGGTTGGGATCTTGAGTTGAATAGGGAATACTGGCTCCAGACCATATACTAAGTGATAAGGAGATGTGCCGATGGACGACTTAAGTCTTGTACGATCTGCCCAGAGGGAAAACCAAAGCTGGGTGTGCCAGTCTTTTGGGTTCCTCTCTAATAGCTTGCGGATGACAGTCAATAATTTCTTATTGGAGGACTCTGCTAAACCGTTACCCTGAAGATAATAATTAGACACAAATTTCACAATAATGCCATGCTCAAAAGCTCAATTTGAAAATTTTAAAGATGCGAAAGTAGGACCATTATCACAGACAACAACAATGGGGCATCCAAATTGATTAAGAATAGCAGATTCTAAGAAATCAATCACTACCTCAGATGTACATTGTCTACAAGAAAAAGCCTTAGTCCATCTTGTGAAATAATCAGTAATAGTTAGGCTATACCTGTTTCCCGCAGAAGATGGTGGGCTGATGGGGCCTATGAAATCCATACCCCACTGGGCGAAAGGCCTTACCTCGGTGACCGATTGGAGTGGAAGTGCTGCATACCTTTCCCTTGTTGTTGCAGTCTGGCAGGTGTGACAGGTCTGTACATGATGGTGAACATCTTTGAACAATGTGGGCCAGTAATATCCTACCCTCAAAATCTGATTTGCTGTGGCAATTTTAAAACCATGGCCAGTGCTGTACTTTTTGTGAAATTCATTTATCACCCTTTCAACTTCCTGTTTCCCAAGACACCTTAAATAAATTCCTTCATGATTTTTCTTGTACAAAACAACTCCCTTTAACATGAAACCATCACTCTTTAACCACAGAGCTTGTCTCTGAACTGCATTAAGATGGCTTGGAGACCGTTGGTTCAGCAAGTAATAAACTATGTCATCATACCAACCATCTGGGGAAACTTCCTCGATGTTATAGTTTTGAAAAGTTAGTTCAGGGCCTATTTCAGCCATAGTCCGAGTAAGTCCCTGTCCTCTTACCAGCTTCATGGGTTGAATCTTAATATCGTACTCTTGTAGCATTGTCACCCACTTAGCTCTACGCTCACCTAATTCATTTTGCATCAAAAGTAACTTGACTACAGGATCCGGGATAATTGCATAAACTTTATTCCTGAGGATATAATGTCTAAATTTCTTACCGCTCTGACCAGGGCATATGCTTGATTTTCTACACTTGGATATTTCAACTCAGCATCTTTTAATGGGGCACTCATAAAAGCAATGGGATGCTCATTTCCCTCATCGGACTTTTGAGTTAGCATTCTAACACATGAATCATCTGAAGCAAATGAATAGACATAAAAGGGTTTACTGTAATTAGGACTTACCAATACTGGAGCATCCACAATGGCCCTTTTGATTTCTACAAATGCCTCCTTTTCTTCCGTAGTCCATTCAATCTTAGCATCCTGCTTCAACATTGCATTCAGTGGCTTGACAATTTCAGCAAATCTAGTAATGAATTTTCTGACGAAGTTGATCTTGCCAAAGAAAGATTTCATCTCCTTTTTGCTTGCAGGTGGCTGAATCTTCAGTATAGCCTCCACTCTTTCTGGATTAATAGCAATTCCCCTTTCAGATATGACATGTTCGAGCAGCTTTCCTTCTGTTACTCTAAAAATACATTTTTTAGGATTAAGGGATATGCCAAATTCCCTGCACCTTTGAAACACTTTGCGCAAATCAGAGATGTGATCCCCTCTATTTTTTGAAAAAATAGTCAAGTCATCCATATAAATTATGATGCATTTGCCTATGATGTCCTTGAAGGCAATATCCATAGCTCTTTGAAATGTAGCCCCTGCATTAATGAGTCCAAAAGGCATCCTCCTATAGGCAAAGGTACCCCATTTAGTTGTAAAGCGGTCTTGTGCCTATCCTTATACTAAACCATCCCTTGGTTGTATCCTGAATAACTGTCCAAAAAGGACATCATCTGAAATCCATTAACCACTTGAAGTACTTCATCTAATAAAGGGATTGGATAGTTGTCCTTTTTTGACGATCTATTTAAATTTCTAAAATCAACACAAAGTCTAATTTCCCCATTCTTTTTCCTTACCAGAACCAGGTTCGCCACCCATGTTGAATGCCTGACAGGAAATATAATTCTGGCAGATAGTAACTTCTGAACTTCTTTCTGTATTAATGGTTCCAGTAACGCGTTGATAGGTCTCTGTCTCTACCTGAAAGGTTTAGCACCTGGCTTCAGGGGTATAGTATGAGTTATGATTGATGTATTATAAGTTTTCAAATCCTCATAACCCCAAGCTACTATATCTAGAAAGCTATGCAATGCTTCAATTATTCCTTGTCTTTCTTCTGGAGTACACACCTTGCCAATGAAAACATTTTTAGCATTATCCTCAGTTCCCAAGTTATAAGTGTCACACTGTCCATTGATAGATTCTTTCTTTGAATCTTTTTCCTGATCCCTGATCTTATCCATATCAAAAATTCATTCCAACTGTACCATTCCCCTTGGGATAGTATTGGACTTCAGATTCATCACTCCCTCCAAATCTAGCTCTGCTTCCTGGAGTTCTATTTCATCAATGATTTGAGAAGCAAAAACGTCTGTGTTTGTGATAAAATCTAGCATGTGTTTGTCATCTTCAAATACCTAAAAGTTAGTAACATTATCTGGAATCGATGGCACAGGAGTCAATTCTACAGTGAACTTCTTCAAACCTGACAAAGATAAAGGCTACAGAGTGCTTGCTGCCTGAGCCAGTGAATCTGCAGTTTGATTCTTCTACCGTGGTATTAGTTGAATATTGAAGGCATCAAATCCCTCAATGAGGTCCCATACTCTATGCCTATAATTAGTCATTCTCCTATCGTGGCATGAATATTGTTTCCTTGCTTAATTACTAACTCAGAATCACCAAAAACTTGTAGAATCTTAACCTTTTTCTTGAGTGCCATAAGAAGTCCATGAATTAACGCTTCCTCAAACAAATCCCCTTCTGGTGTGGACAATTGATATGCTCCTGATCCAAAGACTAACACAATAACAAAGGGACCTAGCCACTTGGGTTCAAATTTCCCCTTCTTCTCTCGATCTTATTAGTTATAGGGGTTCTCTTTCAGGACTAAATCACCCACCTGAAATGTTCTAGGCTTTACTCTATGATTGTAACTTCTAGCTATCCTTTGTTGATAGGATTTTAGGTGATCTACTGCATGTTGACGATGCTCATCCAATAGTTCCAATTCTTGTAACCTAGACACTCTATAATCCTCATATGAAATGATCCCCTTTAGTGACACCTAGAGTGATGGTAGCTCAATCTCAATAGGTAGAATGGCCTTTGATCCATAGAATAGGGCATATGGTGTTCTTTTACTAGTTCTGTAATCCCATAAAGCAGGGTTTAGTTGAACATGCCAATCACATCCAACATCATTGACAATTTTCTTCAATATTTTTAAGATAGTCTCTTTTGAAGCCTCTGTTTGGTCATTTCCTTAGGGATAGTTTGCTATAGAAAACCAATGTTGTATATGGAACCTCTCATAGAGTTCCTAGACATCCTAATTTTTGAATGGTCTGTTGTTGTCTGTGATAATGGATTGAGGGATGCCATATTGATAGATGATATAATTTAGGATGAATGATGAGATTTTCTTTCCTGTCATGGTAGTTAGGGAAATTGTTTCAATCCACTTTGTGAAGTATTATGTGGCTGTGATGATAAACTTGTGTCTGTTGGATGAAGATGGATGAATCTTTCCTACGAGGTCCAATCCCCACTGACAAAAAGGCCATGTTGATGTGAAATGTTGTAACTCTTGTGTTGATGCATGTATCAAGTTTCCATGGATTTGAAATTTTGTGCACCTTTTGACATATTGAAATGACTCCTCCATATTTGGCCAATAATACCCCAAATGCAAGAGTTTCTTAGCCAAAGTTAGGCCACTTGAATGTGTGCCACAAATACCATCATGGACCTCACGTAAAGTGGTTTCAACTTTGTTACGTTCTAGATATAGAAGGAGAGTACCATCAAGACCTCAGTGATAAAGCACATCAACTATTAGGGTGTGTTGAGCTACTTGTTAGATGAAATTTCATTTTTTCATTTTGGGATAAATCAGGTGGAAGGGTAGTCTTTGAGATAAGTATATATTTTCCCATAGGTAAAGGTGTCAGCCTCAGCTAGATGGTAGATGAATTGGGATTCAGGGTTTTCATAGGATGGGTTGAACAGTTGTTCCGCCATGAACTCATAATAGGATCTTTTCTCAGGAATCTATAAGAGAGAAGAAATGGTAGCCATGGCATTAGTAGCTTTGTTGTCACCTCTAGGAATCTCCTCAAATTTTATCTCCAAAAATTACATTTTGAAGTCATCAACCATTCTTTTATATGGCATTAATTTTTCATCTTTTGTTTGGTAATCATCATTCACCTAGTTAATGACTAGTTGAGAATCGCCATAGACATGCAACTCTGTGATCTTCCACTTGACTGCTACTTTGATTCCAATCATCAGTGCTTCATATTCAGCTATGTTATTGGTGCAAGGAAACATTAGTCTATAGGATTTGGGAATGGTATGTCCTTGTGGCGAGATAAACAAGGTGAGATAAACAAGATTCTTTCACCTGATCCATGTTGTGTATAAGAGCCATCAAAGTACAATATCCCTTGTTGTGTAGATATTGTAAGGACATCAACATCTAGAAATTCAATATTCATTGGATGATTGTCTTGTAATGGTGCTTTAGCTAGTTGATATGCTATGGCTTGACCTTTTATGGATTTTTTGTCCATGCATTGGATGTCAAACTCACTCAATATCATGACCCATTTAGCTCGTCTTTCTGTTAGGGTAGCTTTGCTGAGTAGATACTTTAAGGGATCATTTTTGGCTATGAATTTAATAGTGTGAGTCAACATGTAATGTCTGAGTTGTTGGGTAGCAAATAATACTGCAAGAAAATATTTTTCAATGAAGGTGTAATTGATATCATAACCATTCAAGTTCCTACTGATATACTAAATTTCCCTTTCCTTTCTTGCAGAATCTGCCCTTTCCAATAAAGCTCCCAAAGATATCTCAGTTGTTGCAATATAGAGTATCAATGGCTTTCCTTCAGTTGGTGGTACTAGTATTGGTGGTGTCATTAAATATTGTTTGAGTTGATTAAAGGAAACTTCACATCTCTCATCCCACTTGAAAGAGACATTCTTGTGGAGTAAGTGGCTGAAAGGGTGAGTTTTGTCAGCCAGTTGTGCGATGAACCTCTTGATGGATTGAAATATTCCTTGTAATGATCTGAGTTGATTGAAGTTTTTAGGAGGAATCTCCATGATGGCTTTGAACTTTGTAGGATCCACCTCAATACCTTTGGCTAACACAATGTATCCAAAAAGCTTAGCCGATGTTTTTCCAAACACACATTTCTTGGGATTCAACCTCACATTGAATTTCTCCAATCTGGTGAAGATTTTATCTAAAATTTCTAGATGTCCCTCCTTAGTGAATGACTTTTCTAGTAAATCATCTACATATTCCTCCATAAAAGTATGCATCATGTCATGGAAGATGGTAGTCATTTCTCTTTGATATGTGACTTCAACATTTTTCAACCCAAAAGACATTACATTCCAGCAGAAAGTGCCCCAAGGACATGTGAAGGTTGTTTTGTCTTGATCTTCAAGTGCTATCTTTATCTGATTATACCCTGAAAATTAATCCATAAGTGATAAAATTTTGTGTCCAACAGTCAAGTCTATGAGGATGTCGATGTTAGGTAGAGGAAAATCATCTTTTGAGCAAGCTTTGTTAAGACCCCTGAATTCTATATATATCCTGATGCTTTTATCTAGTTTTGAGATTGGTACAATATTTGATATCCACTCAACATAGTCAATAGGTCTAATAAATCCCATGTCTAGTAGCTTCTTTAATTCAGCTTTTACCAAGAGGGCGATATGAGGGTGCATTTTTCTCAACTTTTTCTTTACTGGTTTGACACCAGGTGGTAATGATAAATGATGCATGATGAGTTTTGGATCTATGCCTAGCATGTTAGCATAGGACCAAGCAAAGTTGATCTACCTCTCTTCAAAGAATTTAGTGAAACTGGGTTTTTCCTCCTTTGTCATGGATGTAGCGAGGTGCAAGGTCTTCACTGTTTCATTGGTTCCAACATTGATAGAATATGTAGGCTTAATTAGCACTGATGATCTCTCCTACTAGTGCTTAGGGAGAGTGTCAAATCTTCCATCTCTCAATGCCTCAAAGAGGTTTTCACCTTGAGATATGATCTTTGTTTTTACTTTTTATGGATCTAATAGTGCCATTAAATGGTTTTCACCATTAGATATGCTTTTGGTATTCATTTTGTAGCTGGAAGATTTGGAACTCCCCTTGTCTAAGTTTTGTTATGAGATTCAATTATGGAACATGTTTTAGGGTTATCAAAACAAAGGAAGTTAATGATGGCGTCATCATTTGGAAAGGTGGGTAGATCAAACAACTTAGGTTGGTCCCAATCAATCAGTTCAAGGTGTACTAATGGCATGGAGTCCTCATATTGGTTGAGTTTAGAAGGGATAAGCATCATGATGGAAACATCGTCATAATGTCCAATGGAAATATCAAGGTCTAAGATGTTACTCTCTTTCGAAGTATCTATCTCGCTAGAAGAATGATCATCTCCACTTGAGTCATCAATATTCTGTGATCTAGTTTCAAGTGGTCGATAACTCAAGCTTTGTCCCTCCGTATGTGTTGGTGTATACTTTTGTACCACATCAATCTCCTTATTGTGACAAGACTCTTCAGAGAGGGAATCCCATTCATATTCATTGAAGTCTATTTCAAAACTATCTCTCAATTGAAGGATTCTCTTGAAAACTTGTTGTTTGGTTTCTTCTTTTGCTTCTTCCTTGTACCTTAGTCCCGTCTTGTCCTTATAATTCATTATGATGGGTTGTATCAATTCTATGATGCCATATTTTCTCTTACCAATAGGGACATTTCCCTCATATCCCATCTTTTCCAAGATTGTCTTTCCTTTTCCATACTACTCTATTAGTACATTTGAAGTGGATGCTTGTGATTGCTCTTCATCCTTGAATAACCAATTCAAAACCTCCTTGTCTTCTGATTCATCCACTAAATTTTCCGCTCTTACAAATTTTCCATCAAAGAGTGTGGTTGGTTGTGATGATTGTTGTCTAGATGTTGATGGCTGTCTATATGACTTAGGAGAAGAGGAAAGTTGTGATAAACACAAGGATTGCTCAAATGAGTATTCCCCCATGCCGTTATCTTTCAATTGGATCTTCTCAACCTATTTTGATAAGGCATTGAGTTGAATTTTGTGATTTGATGGAGTAGACTCACTGATACCTTTATCTTTTGATTGGTCCTTTTTCTCCACCCACTTTGACAAGGCATTTAGTTGTTTTTCACTGTTGGATGAACCATGAGTTGTAGCTTCCCTATTGTGTGGCACAAAATTTCTTGGGTTGTTCTGAGTGTGTTGTAGTATTGGGGGTTGTTGGAATCAACAACAATAGTGATCTCTTGTCCGTTAAAAGGAAATCTCAAACACTGGTGATATGTAGATGGTACAACTTGCATCTCATGGATCCAAAAACATCCCAAGAGTATGTTGTATGTCAATTCTTTGTCGAACACTTGGCATACTATATATTTGACAACTGTTCCTACTTGAATTGGTAGGAAAATCAATCCTTGAGAGGATCTTTCTTCATCATCATATGCTTTTATTGTGATTTTCCTTCTAGGATCGATAACATTTTTAGAATATCTGAGTGCATGGAAAAGTTTTAGAGTGTAGATATTTAAGGCGGCTCCTCCATCTATTAGAACATGTTTAACACAATGTTTATGGATTAAGACCTCGATGTGGAGAGTAGCATTGTGCGGATGGGTGATGGATACATCATCATGTTTGGAAAATGATAAGCAATGTGTTGCAGTCAAATGTCCCACCATAGTCTAAAATTGGAAAACTTCCAAGTTATTTGGCATCGTGGTGGTGATTGGAGCTTGCTCTAAGATTTCCTTGTGAGTGGGTGAAATCTTGAGAAGCTCTAATATGGATATTTGAGTGGGTATCTTTTGCAACCGATCAAGGATGTTATATTGAGTTACAAGGACAAAAATAGTTGCTTTGGACACAGAAGGGGTAGCTCCTTTCAATGTTACCTTGGCTTGTCCTCTCATGATTACATTGATTAGTAAATTTTCTTGTTTCTCTCTAATTTTGATGACATTGAGTTGATTGTCATTCATAGTGATATTGGTGATTAGATCTATGGGTACAAGGTCATTGATTTGATGTGAGGTGGTGTCGATATCATGGTGATGATTTTCAATTGCAATGATATTTTTTTCATGTTCAATGATGTTGTCATTTATTGGGTCATCAATTGTAGTAAGATTTGGTTTGTCATGGGTTTGATCATCAACCACTTCGATGTGGAGAATAGTGGTATCATAAACATAGTTCACTTTTTTTCCTTTGGTGTTCGATGACGAGGACTCCCCCTTTTCAAAGTTGGGTAGAGGGCTCTTGAATGCTCCATGATCATTGTTTGTTTGGAGTCCTACAAATATGGTCTTGTTTTCAATCAAGTATTGTATCAAGTGCTTCAATTACATGCAGTCATTGGTTTTATGCCCTTTGTTTTGATGAAAATCATAGAAATGTGCATCATTCCACCATGGAGGCTTAACTTGTGGTTCCCAATTCCTTGCCTCTGGTAATGTTATGAATTTTTCTTCAAGGATTTCCTTTAGGGCTGATTCTAATGATTGTCCCAAAGGTGTGAACCTTCTTCAATTGGAAGATGTGCAATATGATGGTGTTCTTGCTCCAACATTACCTTGATTGTTGCTTTGGTTGACATTTTGGTTGTTGTTTTGGTTGTTGGGTGGATTGTTCTTTTGATTAGTTTTGGTAGCCACTGATGTCAAGTTGAATACCGATTTTGTATTTTGGTTTTCAGTTGTGCCATCATTGTTACCCACATTCTTGTTTCATTTCCAAAACTTTGGTTTGTCATTATAATTGTTAGAGGAGTTTGATGTGTTGTTGTCTTTGTAAAGTTTTATGACCCCTCTTTTGACCAAAGCTTCTTCGATTTTAATCCCATTTTCAATCAATTTTTTGAATGTGGGTGGACTTTGAAATTATAACCTATAGCTCATCTCATCATTTAGGTTATCAATAAATATTTTGATCTTTTCTTTTTTAGGTACAGGATGAGAATATCTTGTGAATAACCTTCTACATTTTTGCAAGAATACGAGGATGAATTTAGCCTTTTTCTGTTTCAAGTTGCAAAGGTCCTTCATTGTTATGTCATGTTGAATGTTATAAAAATATTGGGTGATGAATTTGTTGACCAATTCTTCAAAGGTTTTGATTGGTGGTGCGAGTTTGGAAAACCATTCAAGGCATTGTCCACCTAGAATTCTTGGGAATAATCTCATCAAATAAGTTTCTTCATGGGAAAATTCAAGACTCGTGGTTCTAAATTCCCTCACATGATCAATTGGATTGGTTTTCCCATTGTATTTGTCATATTTCAGGAATTCAAAATTTTTGGGAAAAGGAATTAGATGGATATCTTGATCAAAAGGATATAGACAAATGTCTTAGATCAAATATCGTTTTGATATTCCCCTTTGCATGTCAAGAAGTTGTTGTTGAAGGTTCTTCATTTGATGAGTTAGGGAAATCACTTGTTTTGTTTAAATTTTCATCTTTTTGGGAGGTGCTTTCAATTGATTAACGTCAAAGTCCTCAGGTAATTTGACCCCTTGTTTAGCTAGCATAAGGAGGTATTTTTCCCCATTTCTTTCAAAAATATTTTCTAAGCACTTGTGGAAATTTGGATCTTGTTTAGCATGTTGGATATCTTCCTTGGTTATTTCTTCCCCTTCATTGTTGTGGATTCCATGGAAAGGATTTTCTTCAGCTTCAGTCATGGTGTTTTGTGTTTCATTGTTTTGAGTTTTAGTGTTTTGAATCTCGATGTTTAGAGTTTCGATGCTTTGAGTTTCACTGTTTTGCATTTCAATGTTTTGTGTTTCTAGTTCTTTTTCCTTGAGTTTCTATTTTTGCAACCTTGTTTGAACATGCATACAAGTGTTATAATTTGACTAAACTTTGGTCTTTGTTTGGGATAGTGCCAAGGATTACAACTAAGTCTAATAGAATGAAAAAATCTATTGATAAGACTAAGTTTGATTTGATTATATGACTTCATTTCATGATGAGAGGATGATAAATCCTGATGACGAAACTGGGCTCAATAATCAAAGATGTGATAGGTTTGATGATTGAGGCACTTTGAGATGTTTAGAACTAGGTTTAATTTGGAGAATTCCACTTGTAGAGGTTAGTTTTGACAAGTTTAGACTCTATTGTATGTAAAGAATGATTATATATTGAAAAGGATTCTGAATTTTGACTCAAACTGTGAAATAAGGAATAAATTTAACTCTCAAGTTTTGCATTTAATGGATACGCTAAAACAGAGCCTAGATGTGCTAAAAGATTTGACCGATGCACTAAAATAGAGGATGGATGTGCCAGAAAATTTCATAGATGTGCTATAAAAATGCCTGGATGCGCTATAACAGAGGGTCAATGTGCTAAAATATGCAGTGGATGTGCTATAACAAAGAGTGAATGCATTGGGAAAATGCTCAGATGTGCTATAAGAATTCCTACATGCACTGGAATAGAATATGGATGCATTTTAAGAGTGCACAGATGTGCTATAATATTGACTGCATGCACTAAAATAGAGGGTCTATGCACTAAAAGATTGCACAAACACACTATACAACTGACTAGATGCACTAGAATAGAGGACAAATGCGTTATTCTAGAAAATTTCAATATTTTGGTAGTCTGTCTTGTTTTTAATCAGTGAATCTAAATGTTACCAAGGTGTAATTTGTTGATCAATGGATTTCACTTGGTTTCCAACTTGTAAGTTGGAAGAATCAAGTGCTCAAATGGATGATTTTTGAATCAAGGTTTTCACTTCCATTGAGTGATGTTTTGTTTGAAATTTGTTTAAAAACACATTAGTAAAACACATTAAACATGTACAACCTAAGGCTATGTAGGAAAATGTTCACTAGATTCCCACTTGGATTTTACTTTAGCTGTGCCTAATTTTAGCGGATGATTAGATGCTTGACCCCACTGACTCCCCTCCACGACACTCACTTCTCAGGGAAACGAAGCATCAATACCCATGAATCTCCCATGGCATACTTTTTATCTCTACTAAAAGCCACAAAAATGTGGGATGACTTCAAAATGATTGTTCTTGTGCCAGCAAATAGATTAAGGATTTTGGCCTTGCTACAACAAAGGGTTCTAGTATAGATTTTTTTTTTCGTGGGGGATCATCCATACGACAAGAGACCATTTTTTCCCTTCTTATCAAAACAATCCTCATGATACTTGAACTTTCCTCAAGTACCCACATTTATATCCCAGTTGGAAGTCGCTTGGCTTTAGCGTGTTACCGGCTGGGTTGTTCCCTTGGGTGATTAATTTTTCTGAAAAGGCAGGCCCTCTATGGATAAAACAAAATAAAAGCAAATGGGTCTGGATTTTTGGTCACCTAGTTAAAGGGAGAGCATATGCCTACCATTCATCAAGCACAAAAGATATGGTGTTCTTTAACCTTCTAATTAAGTTAGATGCCTATATTAATCAAAAGAAAGCAATAAATAACTCCAACCCCTACATAAATCATTATTAGTTTGCTAATATTGTCTTTGAATAGTGTATAAGAGTACCTACAAGCAAAAAACACCAATTAGTTCTTAGATTTTAAAATTTTGTAAATTTTACCAGATGCGCTAAAATGGTCATCCAATGCGCTAAAAGATTATTTCAATGCACTAAAATAGATATTCTATGCACTAAAATAACTCATGTATGTGCTAAAAGAACTACTAAATGTGCTCAAAGAAGTGATGAATGCGCTAAAGGAAATAATGAATGCGCTAAAATACTCCCTCTATGCACTAGAACAGTTGATGTATGCACTGAAAGATTGATCGTATGTGCCATAACAGACTCCAGATGTGTTGAAAGATTGGTCGGATGCATCGAAACATAAGTCATATGCACTGAAAGATTTGTCAGATGCGTTGAAACAATTCACGGTTACACTAAAACGTCACATCCAACTTGTTTAAATGAAATTTTCTCAAAAATTGTTAGAGTATGGGGTCTAGCCCCATGGTGGGCACCAATTTATGTGTGTGTGAAATGTGGGAGAGTTAGAAAATCAACACAAACACCGATGATATTACATAAAATTTTTGAATCAAAGAACTACTCTATTTGCAACAGAAAAAATCTTTAAAAACACTCCATTGTTCTCTAATTTCAAGGATTTATTAAACCATTTGGCTCTCAGGTTTTGTATGTGTACTATGGTTGTTAAAATGACAACTTGAGAAACGAGATGCTATTCAACATGCAAGCCAATTAAGTTCCTACATGAAACTAATGTGATGATAATGATAATGGAGATATTTGACAAATGGATAAATGATGTTTTGATTATACAATGTAAATTCTATGATATGAAACTAAGATGATTCTACATATGCTCAAATATTAACTATGAATATGCTAATCTAAAATGCAACTATAAAGAAAAATGTGATTCTAACATGTGACTATGAAATAAAACATGATATGAAATGCAACTATAAGACTCCAAATGCTCCAATACTCCAAAACATATTCCTGCATAATAACTCTACTCAAATGTGGGATGCAAAATACTATGGCAAATGGTTGTATTTATAGGCTTTTCCAAGCATCTTGTGATGTGGCAACAATTGATGGTCTAGATTCAAACAAGAGGGATGAATGGTGGAGATGGAGAGAATGAAGAAGAATGTTCCCTTGACAAGAGAAAACATATCAAATGGATGAAGGAATCTCTTGACCAAAGACAACATGCCAAATGGATGGAGGAATCAAGTGTGTGAGAAAAAGACCATGTGTTTGAATTTTTTTTGAAGAAGTGTGTGAGGAATAAGCCATGTATTTGAAAATTTATTGAAGATAATTCTAATTAAAAATTAGAATTATTTAATTTAATGTGACCTTGGTGAGGTGGCATGAAAAATTTGTAGACATGTGCTTGAATTCCTAATATGAGGTTAGTGAAAATTAATTAAATAAAACAAGCTTATAAAATTTGTTTATTTAATTAAATTAGAAGAATATGATTTTATATTTGGAGAATTAAAGGATATGAACTATATAAATAAATTGAGAATTTATTTATACGTAGTTGAAATATTAATTAAATAACTAGTATTTAATTAATTAAATGTCTTGATCGATTTTAGGAGTATACACTTATCAATTCACCTCCATTGATGGCAATAAAGTTTCTATTATTTGTATTATAACTTTGTTCCAGATCTTTGAGTAAATCCACATTAATAAAGACATTTGGGACAAGGAGCTTCCCTAAATAAAATTCCCACACAAGTGACATAGGTCTTTTAGAAAATCTTTTAGTGTACCAATGTTCAAATAAAGACCAGTTAACCATTCACTAAAATTGTTGCATCTCTACAACTAACAGTGTAGTCCCTCAAATTTTTTGGCAGAATTCCAAACCCTTGTGATAATTTAACTTTTCTTGAGGATCTGAGAAATTGTTTAATAAGGTCTTCATCTAAAGGTATTTTTTCTTTTGTGGACTTAGAGTTGGTTTGAATCATTTTGATATATAATAGTGAGAGAGAAGAGTAAACTCTAGGGTTTTTAAGATAGTGATGAAAAAAATGGAAACCCTAATGGACAATTATCACACTTAATTACATAAGATTTTACTAGATCAGGGAAATGTTGCTACTTGATTTTGAAATGAAAACCCTAGAATTGCCTTTGGGATGTTGGAAAGATCAAATCTTGCAATACATTATCTCCAAATATTGTGATTGTGAAAGTCACATGTTGTGTCTTTCTAATGGATAAAATCCATTATAATTGGTAGATAACCATAAATCTCACCATTCTTGCTTGTATGCATAAATAGAGAGTTTGAACATACTATTTTGCAAGTTTAAATTTTAGTTCAATTGATCTTCAAGTGGTGTGGGTTGAATCAATCACTCTCATGAAGTTAAAATATTTAAAAATAATCAACTAGGCCCCTTCAAATGTTAAGGAATAGTCTAGAAAATGCTACAAAGCTACATTCCACTTTCCTACAATCCCACAAGCTCACCCCCTTGTGGCCTCTGAATCCTCAAGATGAATGAACATTATGGGGAGAAGTCTATTTGAGATGACCAGATCTTGAGAACCAATGGGAGCTGGCACTAGTTATTTAGTTGAAAAAGGGATCCTAGGTCTAGTGTGTAGTTGAATAAGATCAACCCTCTTCCAAATGAACATTAGAAGTGAAATCAACGAGGGTAGAAGATTAGATAACAACCTAAAAGGATAGACAACGTTCCATGGATCTGGTTCCATAATTAAGTTTGAATTAATTGTTTGATTTAATGTTGATTTATTGAATTAATTTGAGTATGTAATTAGGAATTAAAACATAATTTTTTGTAATAACGAAATAAGATTTTTCAAAATAGAAAGTGGATGCAAGAAAGGAAAAATATTATGCACCTATGACTTGAATTTGGGGCTAAAATGGTTGGTCTAGGGTGTGTTGTGCCCCAAACTGAGCTCCTCCTTTTGTTAAGCCAAGAGAAGAGCTTGTAGTAGCAAGAGAAATGGCGTAGAAGCAATAATGAAGTGTGAAGTGTGTAGAGCATGAAAATAATTAAGAGAGAGTGAATCAAGAATGAAGAATTCTTAGAATTAGAGTTTAAATGCAATAAATGGAGGTAAAAAGTCATTTTTTTCCAATCAAGGATGCATACAAGCCATTACCTTTGTAGCCAATCGAAGACGTATCGTTTAGTTCTACGAATTCCAGAGGCAAGAATCTTGTTAGGAAAATAGTGCGGTGCACGAACCTCCACACAACACACATGGGTTGGGTGGATAAAGATTCCTCCACTGACGCAAAAAAGGAAAGGCCACATGGATGGAAAAATTTGATGATGGTAGGTTTGCATCAATGAACTTATAGTTTCTAAAGTAAAGGAAAAATAAATAGGGAATAAATTACCAAGGGTGAAAATTCATGCCATTACATTTTTCCCCCACTTTAGCAAGCATACATGAAGTAGTGTGAATGTGATCTAAAGTAGAAAGAGATTGAAGAGAATATACCAATAACGTCAAGGAAGTAGATCTTCAATCTAGCGCACTTGGATGTGAAAGAGAGAGATGACTCTATAGGTTCTCAGTCTTGCAAAGCTATAGAAAATAAAGGAGACTCCACAGGTTCTCAATCCTATAAAGCTATGAAAATGAAGGAGGATGCATAGGTTCTCAATCCTGCAAAGCAAGCTACAATATCACCAAAAACATGTTAGGCAAAAATTCATAAAACACACTAGTCAACATGATAAAACACAACCTGATCAAATACACTAGTTAGGTAAGATTGCAACTGCTGCAAACTTTGTTGCAAGGCAGTAAAAAAAGATGGGTCTACTCGAATTGCCCCCAAGCTAGATGCGAAGGTATATGATAGCAGACACAACGACATTGAATATTAGATACAAGACACTCATTTTTTGCAAAACACCGGAGAATATAATTTAAGGAGAAGTTTTCAAAGGGGTTCCTTTGGAAACCCTTCAAGAGAGTAAGGGGTTCATTCAAAGGAACGCTCTGATTGAAAAACATCACATTTTTGCAAATGATTATGTCATCAAGGAATCCTTTTGAAAGATCATTTTTCCAAGGAATAAGTTGGAAAGAATGCTCCTTCTCAAAGGAAAGTTTTCAAAAAAAATCATTTTAGAAAAAGTACTCCTTTTTCAAAGGAAATTTTTTAGATTCTTTCACATACAAGACCCTTTTTGAAAGAAAATTTCATCCAAAAGTCTTGAGAGAATTCAACATTTTGGAGAATGATAAGTTTCAATAAGGAATTCTTTCATCAAGTAATTCATTGTAAAGAAAAATTTAACACCAAAGAATCCTTTTCAAAAGAATTCACCAAAATTGAAAATCAGAACATAATGGTAGCCCCCCCTTGGAATGGTGTGTGCTACGTAGAGAAGCACATTGAATCCTAAGGAGAGAAATGAGAGGTAGAGATTTCACGACACACAACACATGACAATATGTATTTCATGGTATGTTTTCACACACATATGAGGGAAAACATGTAACAACCACAACATCAAGAAGCAAATAGAGATGAAGAAATCAAGAGAGATAGTGGGATCTAAGAGTTTAGGGTCAGGTCTGTTCATAGATATAATACACTATATGAAAAATGATTATCAATCCCCAAAGTAATTATATCATGAAGAATAGCACATGAAGACAAAATAAACATAAAAATTGGGTCAACATGGAAGAATGCCTAAATTCCCCCAACACTTTGCATCATCCCCAATTATTGAAAATCAATTTCACAACATATAGAAGAATGATGATACACAAAAAAAAATCATGAAAAATTTATCCACACCTATATCCAAGAACCTAAAAGGGTAGTAAGGGTCATCAAAGTAGGATCACAAACACATAAAGATAAGCACAGGTGAACATAAACACACAAATAGTCTAATCTATAGATAAAGAAGAGGTACCACCCTTCTCATTGACCAACAGGTCATCCTACTCCTAATCTAGAACATTATAGGGGGAGGGAAGATGAGCATGCAAGGGCAGGATAGCGAGGGAAATACCTTTAACTCCCTTGCAACAAGGGCCAAGGAAGAAGGCCCCTCAAGGCCTTCTTAACTGAGGTCTTGTGAGGTGAACATCATTGATCTTGCAAAAATCAAGGAAAGAGCCAAGATATCATCCATCGAGTTAAACATTCAATTCACTAGAGTTTCATGTGTTAGCTGGGTGGGAGAAGAAGTAGGTGCTTTAGATCCACTACCAACCTCATCAAGAGGGGTAGTGATAAACTCAAGAGAGATAGGGGCTACCTTCATCACGAGGATAGCGCAAGTCAAAATAGAACCACCTTCTGAAGAAGGTGATCCCTTCATCTGGCCTCCACTTGAAGTGAGGTCATCCTTTGTCTTACACTTTAGCAAAGGATACAAAATCCCCACAAAATAAGTGGAAGCTGAGGAGGAGGAAGACAGAGCTACAACAAACACCACCAGGGTGTTCAACATGTCTATGGGCTGAGAAAAGGGAGGACTATCTAGGAGGGACATCAAAAGAGGAGGCTCCGAAGAAGGAGCAATGAAGACCTGCACCATTTTTAGATGAGGATCATCAACACCTACTAGGGGAGATGAGAGAAAAAAAAGGTGATTGGAACTAAAGCAGGCACAATGGGAAAAGACAAAGTAGTAGAAGAGAGCACAAAAATAGGGGCCACTAGCTCCCCCTTCATCTTCTATGAATTGATGTGTTCAGTGGCTATACCCTTTTTCCTATGCTTTCACTCACGCACAAGTTGATTACATTAGCTATGGGTGCTGGAAGACATGGCTTGAGAAGAGATTGGAGGCTGCTACTCAACCACAGGAGTATCCTTCAAAACTGTGGTCAATGGAAGGGTAGGCTCTTAGGTAGGAGAAAGAGGAGGAAGCACAAGGATAGAGACAACTGTGGGAAGAGAAATAGAATCCAGTGCCTTGAAAATAGGCCTCTTCACATTCTCTACCTTAGGGGAAGGTGGAGGAGCAATATTTGGCTACAAAGTTTGAGACACAAGAGTAGCCCCATGAGGACCTTCCCCCTTGCCATAGACAATAGGCCTCAGAACCATGGGCAAGACAAGAAGTTCAAAGACTTGGCACTTAACTTTTCTCCATTAAGGAACCATCAGACTCCCCATGCGAGGCATGGGAGCAAGAACTAAAGAGGCCATAGTAGAGCGAGAAGCAAAAGAGAGAGTAGATGATATGGAAGAAGAGGGCCCTTAAGCATGAGAAAGCTTCTCTTTCCCCTTTTTCTAGCCAAAAGAAGTAGCTTGTTGTTGCACAATCATGGAAGCCTTCATAGAGATTGCATAGGGGGTCATTGGATAACTAACCTTTGGCATTGATCCTTCGGTCATATACTTAATATAAGCCTTATATAGAAAATATCCCCTAGGAGGGAAAAGTATGACTGAGGAAAGCCAAAAGTTGTCTAGTGCAAAACCCCCACACGACACCAGTGGTTTATAACTAGTGTCATGCACTATGTGCACAAAACCTTCATGAATGAATTTTAAACATTTATGAACCACAAAGGAAACACTATTCACAGAGGCAAGCTAGGGGATACCTAACCTAACTTGGAATAGGTCTGACTCTAGAATATTAACAAAAGAAGCATCAATAGCTTTGGGTCCAACCAAGATTGAAAGAGAAATAGATCCCAAATGGGTGAAAAGTAGTTCATCATGCATATGGAGGGTGGTATCTGACTCTTCATACCTCTCCCTATGCCAACCATTTATAAACATCTCCTTTGTTACCACATTGGCCTGACTCATCGAATCAACTAAAATGTTAGTTATGACATTTCCGTTAATCTGGGTGGGGATGTATAAAGGGGAGAGATCCTTATTGAGATGCTCATCATGTGAGGTAAATGTTATGTCAAGTGTAACACTCACATTTTCAAGGGAGGAATACGCGTGAACAAAACCATATCCACGTACTCAAATGGGTCTACTTCAGATGTAAAATATTGGATAATTAAATAATGACCTATCTAAATTATTCTTTTAAATATCCAAGATCCCTTCTAACTATGTAGCTAGGGGTTGTATATTAGGTCGCAAGGGTACATTCCTTGCAACACACAAATCTACAACCCACCTAGGACACAAGAGAAGGTTCCTTGATACCAATAAATGAAACAATGATATTTACCTTAGGTTCACAAAAAATGTAGAGTAGGGGGATATATCACCCCAAGGACTCTAGGTCATGGGAGAGACCCAAGATTAAAAAAACTACCCCAAACTACCTCAGATAGTTTGACAAGTTGAGAGAGTGGCTAAAAAGGAAGGGAAAATAGCACACCACTTTCCTTCTACAAAAGACAAGAGTGTTCAGAACTGGGTGAGCCAACCTCAAAGGTTTTGAACTATAGAATAGTTAACTTACTGTCTAAGGATGACAACACTAGAGCCAAACTCCAGCACAATGTACTAGTATCTCAGGGGCATGTTGGCATCTTGTACAAACAAGGGTTTGGAAAACAAACAAAAAATTCAAAGGACCTACTAACAACCTGAATAACAGAGTTTTCACAATTTTACAAAGAAAGTATAGAAAGCAAAGAGTACAACAAGAATAATACTTTAAGTTATTCTAATGCAAAAATGATAGATGAAGAGTGAGACAAATGTACCTTCCACATGCAATCTAGTCTTCTAGTTGATTCTAAGTAATGAGCCTACAACTACACATAAAGAATGAGAAAATTTTGGGGTTGTTTTTTGAGGACTACCTCAGTTAGACCCCCATTTTGATGTTCCGACCTCCATAGATAGCCATATTTCCACAAGATAGAGAAAGTGATAGAGAATAGAAAGGAAATGATACAACCAAATAGAGAGCACAAACAAACATAATGCTACTCTAAAAGCATGATGATGCAACTGAACAACAAGATACAATATTACCTTTCCAACTATGAGCACTCAATGAAATAGTGGAAGGAAGAGAGTGATACCAACATGTAGAGAAGATGAAGCTTAACAATCCAATAATGGTAATGGTATTGCAATAAGAATGCAATGTTGAAGCCAAGAGAAGAGCTTGTTGTAGTAGGAGAAATGGTGTAGAAGAAAGAATCAAATGTGTAGAGCATTAAAATAATGAAGAGAGAGTGAATCAATAATGAAGAAGTCTTAGAATCAGAGTTTGAATGTAAGAAATGAGGGTAAAAGGTTAATTTGTGTTAGTCAAGGGAGCATAGAAGTCATTACCTTCACAACCAATCAAAGACAGATAGTTCTACAAATTCTAGGGGTAGGAATCCTATCAAGACACAACACAGTGTGCAAACATCTGTGTAGTGCATGTGTGTCCCCAATAGAGATTTATCCACCAATGCAAAAATACAAGGCCACATGGATGGAAAAGCTGACAGTGGTAGGGTTTATATCAACGAACTTATAGTTTCTAAAGTAAAGGAAAAATAAATAAGGAATTTTCCAAGGTTGTAAATTTGTGCCATTACACTTTATTATTTAGATTTATATTGTAATTTATACTTCATTGTTGGATTTAGGTCTTCATAGATTGAATTAGATAGTTTTGTGGTTGTTATCATTGATTCATTCTATTCCTCAAATTTTACCCTGATCTACACTCCCAAGTCAAATTTAGACTCAATATTTTCCTTAAGCATGCCTTTGACCTTATACCAAACCTAGAAAGTAGTCAAACTACACTCCTAGAAGATGTGTCTATTTATCTCTAGCCATATCTGCCAAATAATAAGAGACAGACCTAACTCCCAAGCTACCAATAAACATGAAGTAGAAACTAGAGGATGGCCCAATTTCTCTCAAAATTAAAAGGACAAAGAATTCCTAAATGGTCACCTCCAAATCATCCACCAAAGCTGCCAAATTTTCATTAAAAATGTACACTGAAAAAAGAGATGATTCATACTTTCTTCACTGCACCCACGTAGAAAATAGAAATACTGGCCAAAAAAATTTCTTCTCTGAATATTCTCCCAGGTAAGAAATTTTTTATGACTCAACAACCACATGAACGTATTACATTTAGGCCATCCAACCTTTTTCCAAATGTGTGTTTCCACTAAGGGTGCTCTCTTGGGTTTCCATACCAAGATTTCAAGATAGCATAACCTTAGGATAGAATAAATAACCTTCGGGTTATGATCCTAGACTAGAATATCCTTATCCTTTGACAAACAACAAGGCCGCTATGCAAGAATAGAGACTAAAGTATCTCTATCTTCCTGAGAACCACCTTTACGCCAACTTTTTGAATTGCACCAATGATAGATTGAAGAACATGTCAAAGGAGAGGACCTCTTAAACCTATCAACACTAGACCACCCAACATTAACAAAGATCTCACATAGGGGACGAAGCCAAGGAAAAGTAGAGAGAATAGAAGAATTTCCATCCCAAGATTTAGTCTAGAAAAGAGCATTGTTTTCATTTTGAATAATCTAGAGTAAACCTTCCTTAATGAGAGCATATCCCCTTTTAATAGTGCTCCAAATCATAGATCCCTTTCCACTCAATTCCATTAGTGGTATGTCCTCATTGAAAACTCATACTAAATATTTATGGTTCAGAATATGAGCCTAGGGCTACTCGAGGAGTTTACACAACCTGCAATACAATTTTGCAATTAAAGCTTGACTATTCAACTCTAACTTTCTAAGCCCAAGACCATCATTTTCCTTTAGTTTGCAAACCTAATCCAAAATCACCAAAATTCATTTATAGTTGTCTAGATTTCTAGCCCATAAATTTTTTTTAGCAAGGGAGTCAATATCTTTAAGGATTCCCTTGGGATCTGAAAGTACCATGAACCTATACAAAGGAAGAGCTTGTAATGATAGAGGGAAAAATAGTCAATTTTCTAGAAAAAGACAGCCATCTAAAGGTCCAATGGTTAACCTTTGACCTAAATTTGTCCAGGATCTTCTGCCAAGGATCCTTCTTCAAGATTATGGCACAAAGGGGAATGCCCAAATAATTTAAAGGAAGCTTAGAAATCTTAAAATAGATAATTTTGGAAAAAAAAAAATCAAAGATGAGTATTGAAGAAGAAAATATTGGATTTATCCTCATTAATTTGTTGGCTAGACATAGCTAGGTATATATCCAAGGCTTTCTTGAAATTGGTAGCCTCCTAAATTCTTTCCAAATGCATGAGAGCAGTGTCATCCAAAAATTGGATGTGGGACTGAGATTCCAAACCCCTAGCCAAACTCCAACCCTATATGAGGCCCATTTCCTTATGTTTCTTCAAAAACCTCCTAAGACCGTCATCCATAAGAATGAATAGATAAGGGTATAGAGGATCCCCTTTCCTAATCCCACAAGAAGCTAAAAAAATAGGCAAGGGAGATCCATTAACCAATATATAGAATGAATAAGTCACACAACTCATGCCTAAGAGACCCACTTAGAATGAAATACAACATCCAATAACAAATGTTGGAGGAAGGACCACCCAACCTTGTCATAGCCCTTAAACATATCCAATTTAATGAACATAGCCTTATCCTTGGAAGTAGACATAGAATGGATAGTCTCAGTTGCCACAACAATTCCATCCACAATCTATCTCCCTTTAACAAAAAATTCTTGCTCCAAGGATATCAAGGGGCTCAAACAATTCTTCAATCTTTATGCAATAATCTTAGTAATAATTTTTAGGTCACATTGCACAACGCAATAGGCTAAAAAGAATCTAAAGAATTAGCACCCTCTTTCTTTAGAATCAAAGAAAGAAAGGTAGAATTAGCAGTCCTGAGCATCTTCTTGTTAATTTGAGATTCCTGGACAACTTCCAACAATCCAACTTTGATAATATCCCAAAACCCTTGAAAAACTCTATGGGAAATCTATCATGGCCAGGGGCCTTACCATTTTAATTTGTAAAACAATAATTTCTAGCTCCTCCAAAGAGATAGGTGTGAGAAGGGAGTTATTCACCTCATCTAAAACCAAAGGAGGAATACATTGCAAAACAAGATTCTCCTCATCCATAGCATGCAAACCCTCCTCTATGAACAAAGAAGAGTAAAACTAAACCACTTCCTCCAAAATACCCTAGAATGATTTTAATTGTTCCCCTTGGTCTAAAGAGAGAAATGCTAAAATATTACCTTTTCTACACTCCTTCACTGAGATGAAAAAAGGTGTTCTTGTCCCCTTCTTGAAGCCAATCAATGAGATATTTTTGCTTCCAAAAAATATCCTCCTGTAGCTCCCATTCAAAAAGTTCCCAAGAGCATCTAGTTTCTTCTTGAAGCAAATCCATAGGCATTCCCTCTTCTTTAATTTTAAAAGTTATATTATCCAAATGTTCTTGCACTTGCTTCTTCCTATTGAAAAGGTTACCAAAATACATTATATTCCAAATATTAAGATTGTACTTTACAAATTGGAGTCTTTTGAAAAAGGAGAACATTGTAGTTCCAAAGGCTAATCTCCCCTCATCCACCACTACTCCACCAGCTAGTGCAAATTATGATCACGAAGCCACATAAGTTGAAATTTGATCAAAGGTTGTTTAGACAAGGAAAACAGGGATGAAGAAAACTTGATTGGCCAATGATATAAACCCTTCCACCCAAATATTTCAGATGAAGATGTCCAATATTCACCAAGCCATACCTCAGAGACCAAAAATCTATCAAGTCTCTCAAAGATAGGCCCCTCCCCACACCTCTAATTATGCCAGGTGAAGATACCATTATTGGGCTTCACATCCACCAAATTGAGAAATGAAATGTTATAACACAACAAGGAAGAAGAGGGCCTCAAACAGCCAACTCCTTCCAAATTTTTCTCCAAATTACATATAGAGTTAAAATAACCTACTAATATCTAAGGACAAGAAGGTACAAAAGACCAAATAGACCGTATATGAGACCAAAGAAAAATCTTACCAAAAAAATCAATAGGCACATAGACATTGGAAATAAAAATGATCGCCCCATCAAAGCAAGATACCAATAGGGAAAGAGCATTCCTACTAGCCATCCACCAGAAGGTGTAATCTTGCAAGGGTCCCATATATAAGCAACACCTCCAACCCATCCCTAGGAACCCACACACTAGCATAAACCCCTCTTCCAAATTTTGGATGAAGTCTTCATCATATCCTCAATAGGTAGTTAGTTTTCTAAATGAATAAAATATTAGGTAACTTGTGCTCACAAACCAAGTCATGAGTAGCCTTTTATCTAGGAATGCTACCAAAACCCCTCACATTCTAGGAAATCATAATCATTTATGAGAGGAAGCAAAGTGAGTATCCATGATCTTAATTACTCTAGATTCCACTAAAGATTCTCCCATAATCTTCATCTTCTCCAAGTCTTTTTTCCTCTCTTCCTTAGTCATTTTTTCACCCACACCTTTCTTTAAAGTCTTCTGGTAGATTCCAAGAAGGGGAAAGGGTTTCCTCTTCCCATCATCCTTTATCCCAAAATCATATTCTAGATTATTTGTAGCATCTATATCCCTATGCTTATGAGGGATGTTCCCTAAGGGGTTATAATTTAGTTTAGCCTCTATGTCCATCTCCAACTCTTGATCCTTCACCCCAAGCTCTAAAAGAGCTAAAGAAGAAGCAACTCTATCCTTTGGAACCTCAAACCTATCCAACCATAGATTGGGACTTTGAGGGCAGCATCTGGCTGGGTCCACACCCTGAACATCTTGAGTCTCAAGAGGATGATCATGTTCCATTGAATCCAAATCACCAAAAATTTTGAGGACATCAAACTACTACCTAAGAATCCTTTATACATAGCTTTGTTCTAATAATTTTGTGCCCTTTCCCTTGACTGATATTTCATAGGGATAAACCCATTGACATCTGGCTCCTTGTTTTGATCTAGCACTTTACCCTTTTCTTTAGAAATAGTTGCACGCATCGCGGTTGGAGGTGGTTGTATTTTTGCTCCCAACTTAGGGCAGTTCCTTTGTAGATGTCCATATTGATGATAAGAGGGAGAGCTTTATAGTATACCTATTGGATCCAACACATGCTTCCCAATATAATTTCAATGGATTTTGGAAAGGGGTTGTTCAAATTAATTTCCATGCATGGGGGAGCAAAGGTGTTACACCTTGACTTTACTTAACTGAATTACTTTTAACCTTCACGTTAAAATACAATTTTGGATGTATGATGATGTCATTATAATGTGAATGCTTTAATGAAATTATATGCAATGAGATGTAAATTTTACTTTAATGAATATATGTTATTTAGTCAATTTTATGATTATAACAAAATTGTTAACGATTGACTACGTGAATGTTTTTCCAAGTGAAATGTAGGAGTACTTCTTTTCCTCTAGATAGAGAGTGAGAGTATCACTTGGAGGAGAAGAGAATGAACTACATAATAGATGGTATTGTTGTCTAAGTCTCCACACACTCATGTAGGCTTATTTAAACCCTATCAAGTCATTTTGGGTAATAAGTTAAAATTGAGTCATTAGCAGAGTTGATAGGGTAAATATAATTTGGTCACTAAATGATATTGTTCTTGTTGAATTAAATTGATTTTAAATATATTTTGATAACTGATATATATATATATATATATATATATATATATATATATATATATATATATATATATATATATATATATATATATATATATATACACGCATATATATATGCAGATAACATATGTTTTAAATATTTGAAAACTACCATGCTTTTATAAGCATGAAATTGATAATTGATTTTTATTTATAAACAACTTATTAAAGCCAATGTTTTAATCTATTTTGTAGTCTCTAAGTAGTGATATTAATATGATATTTAAATTCTTTTTAAAGCATTTAAAAGCCTCATAAAGAGGTTGCACAAATTTTGAGTTCAAGGCACCAATTTTATTTATTGTTCTCATTTAAATTTTCATTATTATAAGCCACTAAAGGTGGTGAAGATTGCTAACTTAATGCATATGCCATTTCCATATAATGGGGCATTGGTTTTAATACTTTTAAACTGCCTATGAATTTTTTTTTGAAAAGGCCTTTATGGAAAACAAACTATGGCATTTTTGGAAACAGTCGAGCCACTAAAAATGGTTGTACATGTTTCTTTATAGCTTTATTTTAAATGCTTTTAAAAGCCACATCAAGTCATGGTATTCTGGTGTTTTCCTAGTGCCTATTCTCCAGTAGTTGGAAGGCCACATAAGTAGCATTTTTATCTAATTTTTTTACACTTCTTGAAACCTCTTAAAGTTGTGGTAGTCAGAGAAGGTGAGTCATAGTTAGAGAAGGTGAGTTGAGCTCTTCTAGGGGCATCTACCTTCTATTTTTAGCAAGTTGTTAATACTTGTTTGTCAGTGAATTGTTGGATGTGAATTTTTCATGGAATTTTTTTTTGTGGTAAATTGTTCACATGAATTACTGACCGTTGATGCCTAAAATAGTGTATGGCAGTTGATTTTGAATTCCAATGCGATTTTGTTGAAGGGCTCAACTTAATCAAAACAAGAGTTTTTTCATTTTGATCATCATTCTTCTTCTGGAGGAGATGGGGAAAGGAGAGATTTGGGGTGATGATAGAGAGCTAAGTACTTTCATTTTTCAAAGATCATTCTCTATTTTGAAATCTGAGACTTTTTTGGAGAAGTGCTTTCATTTTGAAAATATTTTATCATTCTTAGTTTGCAATTTTCTTACGGAGGTCATTACTTACATTGGAGGCTAGAATTTTAGTGTTCAGTTTCAAGGAGGAAAGATGAGCAACAGACTAGAACCTGATAGTTTATTACTATTTCTTTTATTATTCTATTTTCATCATTCCTATTGGCATTGAAAAGGAGGAGTTTCTCTCAATGAAATCATTTGGAAGGGAGTTGTTATCGTTTTATTCTCTTTTTATTAATAGTTTGAGACTGCAACTTGGAGATTCAAGAGTGCAAGATCTTCTACACTCATTTATAGGCATGGATAATATTCTTCTCTCTTTATTTATTTGTTATTTGAAATATATAACTTGGTACAATTGAGATTATCAGAGAACTAAAAATGATTATACTATGAGAATAAATGTTTCATGTCAATAATGTTGGCATTGGATGTATATTATATGCTAATCATTCTATGATTTAATGATTTAAAACCATAGTTCAAATATGAGAGCTTATATTATTGAATGTTAAAGATATAGTAATAATATTGTGAAAAATATTTAAATGATATCCAGCCTAAAGTTGGTTAGAGTACTTGCAGTTTTATAAGATTTTTATTTTCTCTTTTTCAAACTGTTAGGACAACAAAAGAAGACAAGGTTTTAGTTATGGAAACTTGAATAAACTAATTATTTTATGGTAATATCACTTCTACTTTGATACAAGGAGTGGAATTTGTAAGCACTTTCTTTCTAGAAGACAATGAGTTACTTATATTTTCACACCTAAATATATAAGTTGTGAGTTGTGTACAACCAGTTGTTTTAGTTCTAAAAATATAGAATTTCAAGCATTCACACTCAATTTTTCCTTGAAACAGATGAATGTAACATTTATTTAATTTTACTATTACGAAAATAATGAGTTTATAATTATAGAATCCAATATAGAATCTTTGAAGAGTATGAAACAATATTAGTTGAAGCGTACTTCTTTCTGTGTTTAAAAACTGTGATATTTCTTATTGACTTATAGTCACTTTTTAAAAAAAGATGAGACTTAAAGTCTCATGACATTATTAAAAATTGGGAGTAGTTACTCTTATGAGTTATAGTTAGGACTTAAACATGTGGCAATAGTCATGACCCAAGAAGTTACGAGAAATGTAATATGGGTGCTCAAAATCAGAGAAAAATAACCAATTCAATCAAGAATTATGTTGGTGTCAGGAATTTAAATAAAATGAAAGCCACATAGCTGCTGCTCTGTTTCCCCAAAATACAACAGGGGAATACACAAAATGCGGAAGCACAAAGAACAAGAGACAAATTTGGGCATGTAATATTTTATTTTTGTATTAACTAAGCTAGAAATGACAATACATAACAGAGTAAACATAAAATTCAGAAAATGAACTCTAACCTATTGATTACAAATGTTGGGAGAAAACTGGAGCTGCTCACTCAAACTTACAAACTTCAGAAGTTGCTAGGAGCTCACTGGTAGGAGCTACATAGAGCTCTTTTAGGAGCAATCATTGCTCAATCAAAAACATTCAACTTCTACTATTCAGGAGCTTCTGGGAGCCCACACAAAAATAATTCTCTTTCAGACTATTGTTGTTTAGAGAAATTTTTTCCAATTCTTTCAACTGAAAGAATAATCTTCCTTCAATTCTTTTTGTCTCTTCAAAAAATATTCCCTCTCAAATTTGAATTTACCTACCAACATTAAATCTACTGCAAACTAAGCTGCATGTTAGGAGCAAGTAGAGAAAGCAATCCCCAAAACACAAACTGCCAGCTGTAGGCAAAAAATTCCCCTGATAAGTAGGTGGCAACGTGAAGAGGCTCAAGGGCAATAAATTTTCCAACACTCCCCCTTTGTCCTAAGCCAACGAAACAAGATCAATCCTAATCCAAATCAACAATGCCCAATTTTCTTCTTAGGCACTCAAAATTTTCGTTGCTCAAAGGCTTGGTGAATATGTTTGGAAGTTGCTACTTAGACTTGCAAAATGCCATTTTAATTTCACCATTTTCAACTAGCTCTATAATAAAATAATACTTGATTTCAATGTGCTTGCTTCTTCCATGAAACACATGATTTTTCATCAAAGCTATCAATGAAACATTGTCACAAAAGATTGTTGTTCCATCCTCTTATTCTTCTTTTAAATCTGCCAAGATTCTTCTTAGCCAAATAGCTTGACATGTTGCTGCATTTGTTGCTATATACTCAACCTCTACTATAGATAGGGAAACAATGGGTTGTTTCTTAGAAGCCCATGAAATTACTTTTGAACCCAAATGAAACACATAGCCTGATGTTCTCTTCCTATCATCCAAACTTCTTGCCCAATCATTATCCGTGTAACCAACCAACTTGAACTCATTTTCTGCTATGTACAAAATTCCATATCCTTTGGTGCCATTCACATACCTCAAGATTCTTTTATCCTCTTGTCAATGGGTGTCCCTTGGAGTCTCCATAAATATGGAAATAAAACTCGCATTTACCATTATATTAGGCCTAGTCGCAGTTAAATACATTAAGCTTCCAACCAAATTTTTATACATCGTCGAATCCACATTACTGCTAGAATCTTCCTTGCTCAACTTTAAACCTATGGTTGTTGGTGTTGGGGCACACTTGCTTTAAAGCATCCTAAATCTCTTCAAGATCTCATTTTCATATTTTTCTTGAGAGATAAATATACCATCATGTATTTTTTTTACTTCTATGCCTAGAAAATATCTCAAAAGACCTAAATCTATCATTTCAAACTCACTTTTCATGGCCTCTTTAAAATCAGCAATGAGGAAATCATCATCCCTAGTAAAAACTAGATCATCAGCATACAAGATAACAATCAAAATCTTACCATTTGCTGCCTTGATGTAAAGAGTGGGCTCACCATCACTTTTGCTAAAGCCATTGCTCATCAAATATGAGTCAATCTTGCTACACCATGCTCATGGAGCTTTCTTCAACCCATAAGGAGCTTTCTTCAGCCTATACACCTTGTGTTCTTGATCCAAAACTTCATATCCAAATGGATGCTCCACATAAGCTTCTTCTTTCAACACTCCATTTAGGAAGGCATACTTCACATCCATTTGAAACACCTTCCACTTATGTTGGGATGCAATTGCTATGACTACTCGCATGGTCTCCATCCTTGCAACGGGGGAAAATGTCTCATTATAATCTCTCCCAAACTGTTGTTTGTACCCCTTGACCACCAATTGTGCTTTGTGCCACTCTATCCTTCCTTCAACATTGCATTTGGTCTTGTAGACCCATTTCACTCCAATAACTTACTTGTTGGAAGGAAAACCAGTTAAATCCCATGTGTTGTTCCTCTCTATTGCATCTATCTCCTCATCCATGGCCTCACACCATTTCTCCTCTTTCACAACATCCTAAAAATAATTTGGATCACTATGAGAAAATAATGCAAAATTCACACTCTCATAAAATTCTTCATCATACCTTTTATTTTGGTAGATCTCCCTTAGACTCTTGGTCTTCTTTGGCATTAGGGAGGCAAGAGTGGGGTTTGAACTTTCACCACTGCTGCTGCTCTGTTGAATAGAATGGTTTAGGAGCTGTCAGGAGATCTTAGGAGCTCTTTCAAAGCTTTCAGGAGCCAATCTTCTAGATGTCTCTGGATGCTTGCCTTTCTGTCTACTCACTTTAGGAGCTTTCAAGAGCTATCAGGAGCTTTCAAGAGCTCGACCGGTGCTTTTAGGAGCTGATATTTTGGCTGTCTATGACTGTCTACCTACTTCAAGAGCCGTCAGGAGCCGTCAAGAGCTTTTAGGAGCTCATTTGACGCTTTTAGGAGCATTTACAGACTCTTCTTGTTGAACTTCTTGTTCTATTTTTGTTTCTTCAGGAACTATTAGGAGTGGTTTTGAGCTATTAGAAGCTACCACTCTATCCCATGACTCATCCTCTAGGAAATCCATGTCCCTACTAATGATTATCTTCTTGGTGACTGGATTGTACAACCTATAGGCTTTGGACTCTTCACTGTAGCTTGTGAAAATACACTTCTCACCCTTGTCATCCAATTTCTACCTCTTTTCTTTAGGCATGTAGGCATATGCCACACACTCGAACACTCTCAAGTGTTCAACTGTTCACTTTCATTTTTCCATGCCTGTTGAGGGATCTTGTCACAAATCGCCTTTGTTGGAATTCTATTTATCAAATAAACAAATGTTGATACAACCTCTCCCCAATATTCAATCGGGAGTCCCTTTGCTTTCATCATGCTCCTTGCTATCTCCATGATGGTCCTAATATTCTTTCTCTTAGCCAGTCCATTTTGCTACAAAGTATAACTTGCTGCTAGCTCCTTCTTGATGCCATTTTGCTTGCAAAAAATTACAAATTGATTCGAGGTATACTCTCCTCCTTGATCTGACCTTAGGACCTTGATCACGTGTCCACTCTCCTTTTCATCCTAGGCCTTAAACAAAAAAACTTATCAAAAGCTTTAAATTTATGTTGCAAAAAAATAGACCCATGTCTTACGGATGTAATCATCAATAAAGGTCATAAAAATCTACTTTTACCAATATAAATAATTTGCATAGGGCCTACCAAATATGTGTGCACCAGCTCTAATGGTGTTCTTTCCCTTGTAGAGTTTCCCAATTTAAAGGGCTGCCTATGTTGCTTTCCCAAAATGCAAGCCTCACACCTACCATTAGGCTCTACTATTCTTGGAAAACCATCAATCATTTTGTTCTTATACAAGAGACTTAAAATTTCATAGCCTAAATGTCCATACCTAAGATGCCATAGCTTGGAGGGGTCTTGAATGGTACTCTTGAGGGCTACTTGCTGTACTGTTGTACATTTTCCATTCATGAGAGGTGCAACAACAGACTGAGATGAGAAGCATGTCTCAATCTTCAAGGGAAACATCTGGTTCTTTATCATTTGAACGGCTGCAAACACTTTTGTCCACTCATTCTTATCATAAATAATGCATTGACCCTTCTCCATCATCACTTTATATCTATTTTGGATCAACTATCCAACACTCATAAGGTTATGCTTTAATTGAGGAGTAAGAAATACATTATGTATCTCCTTCTTCTCACCTTGCTTGGTGCAGATCATAATAGATCCTTTTCCCACAACAAGAACTAATCCATTGTTCCCCATTCTAATTTTAGACTTTACATTTTTATCAATGAAAGAAAACAAACTTTCATTACCACTCATGTGGTTGCTGCAATTGCGCCTGTCCAAATACTAGACTTCGGGGTTTCCTTCTTCACCAATGTTGCACATGATGAAGGCTGTGGATTGGTTTCCTTTAGCCACATTTGCATTTTTTTTTGACTGATCACATTTCTTTGTCCAACATTCACTTGCATAATGGAAAAATTTATGATAGTAGTAGAATTCAACATTTATCTTGTCATTCTTCTAATTTGAACTACTGTTCTTGCCTCTTCGGGAGCTAGTATGAGAGCTACTTACTCCCTCTTGGTTGCTTGCTTGTGTCGAGCTATCTACTCAAACATTTCATTGTCCAGAGTTGCCACGACCTCTACCTCTTGAGCTCCTTCCAGCATTGTTTCTTCTCCCCCTTCCTCTTACATTTGACTGAGTTTTAAAAGCTTGCTCTTAGGAAGAGGTAGCAGGCCTATTTAGGTACTTCTCATGGGTTTGTAGAGAACCCATTAGCTCATCAATGAACAATGTTGTGAGATCTTTTACCTCTTCAATGGCAAGCACCACTACATTGAACTTCGTGGGTAAGCTCCTGAGGATTTTCTCCACAATCCTCTAATCGTCTATGACCTCAACATTCACTCTCAACTGGTTTATTAAACCTGAGAGTCTTGTATGAAAAACTGAGATGAACTCACTGTCCTTCATTTCAAGAGTCTCAAACTCTCTTCGAAGCATCTTGAGCTTCACCAATCTGACCTTGTCAGTCCCTTTATAGTTGTTCTGGAGGATTTCCCAAGCTTCTTTTCCATAGTTAGCTACTGATATTCTAGGAAAAATGGCCTCTATCAAGGTTGCTTCTATCAAAATAAATGCCTTAGCATCTTTCCTCCTCAACTCCTTCAACTGGGTCTTCTGGTTATTTGTAAGCACAACATATGTTGCTAGGTCAGTCACATCATTGAACCCACTGACCAAAAACTCCCACAAATAATTGGCGACCATTATGGTCTTCATCTTCTTTGCCCAAACATCATAGTTTTGTCCATTAAAGGACAATGGTTGTTGCCAACTCTTCCCCTCATCTCCAACCATGTATCCAACAATAAAAATTTATACTCAAAAAAAATAAATGCCCTAACTCACAAGGAAATGGGGCCTATGGCTCTGATACCATGTCAGAAATTTAAATAAAATGAAAGCCACAGAGCTACTGCTCTATTTCTCCAAAACATAAGGGAATACACAAAATGTGGAAGCACAAAGAATAGGAGACAAATTTGGGAATGCAATATTTTATTTTTGTATTAATTAAACTACAAATGACAATACATAATAGAGTAAACATAAAATTCTGAAAATGAACTCTAAACTACTGATTACAAAATGTTGGGAGAAAACTAGAGCTGCACCTCACTCAGACTTACAAACTTCAGGAGTTGCTAGGATCTCACTGGTAGGAGCTACGTAGAGCTCTTTCAGGAGCAATCACTACTCAATCAAAAACACACATCTACTGTTGTTTAGGAGCTTTTGGGAGCCGACATAGAAAACATTCTCTTTTAGGTTGTTGTTGCTCAAAGAAACTTTTTCCAATTCTTCCAACTAGCAGAATAATCTGCCTTCAATTCTTTTTGTCTCTCCAAAAGAAAATCCCTCTCAAATTTTAATTTACTTGGGTAGAAGCACAAAACTGTGTCACACTTTATAAAGGAATCGGCCAACAACAAAAAAAATTATGAACTTCGACCACATAAAAGTGGTCTTTATGTTTTGAATTTAAAAATGGTGTAAACTAATGAAATGTAGAACTTTTGATGTAGTTTATTCTTGTAATTTTAAATTTTTTATTTTTTTTAAATTTCATTATTTTTTTATCAATTTAAGGACAAATTTTGGAATGTTGAAAATTTCAGAAAAGAGTGACTTCACGAACCGTCAAGAAACAAATTGAAAAAAAATTCATTTCTCCCTATTTTTTTTTTCTCCAAATAAGTAACTTCAATATCTTGTGCATGGAAAAAAAAATCAAATTTGGATGTATATTTTTCTCATAATAACGTTTTAAAGTCAAACATGTCAGAATTTGACAATTTTCACAGACCGTTAACTATTTTCAATTTTTTTAATCATTTTCAAAAAAAAATATATACCCTTTTGAAGAAGACTCTCTCCTCTTTTGGCCCATATAAGATTTAAATTTTTTCAATACGTTTTTCTATCTTTTTTTTAAAATTTGTAATCAACCTCTTTTTTATTTTTAAAACCTACTTGCATTATTTTAAAAATAAAATATATTAAAACTAATCAAAATATTAAAAAAATTATATATTTGGATTCTTCACTCCGAGCTCTACAAAAGGGTATTTTTATTTTTTGCAGAAAGGTCATTCTGACTAGAGAAATACTCAGCCAAAGTTGAATGCTTCAGAAAATTCTAAAAAATGATGAGTTGGCTGCCATATAGGATGCCAAGTAGACATTCTTGGCCGAGAGGGTTTCGGCTGAGCAAGTTTCAGCCGAAACACTCTCAGACGAAAATGTCTTGATATTTCCAAGCCATAAATACCTGATATGCTCACTTTTTCCATTTTTTTGGCCAGTCGTATTCGGCCGAGAGGGTTTCGACCGAAACCCTCTCAGTCAAAAACATGCCTGGCACGTTGGCGCCACAATGTTTCGGCCGAAAGTGACTCAGACTAATGTCTTCCGGCTGAAAATTGTTCGCTCGGAACCATTTATTTGGCCAAAAGTGTGACACACTAATTTACTTTTACCCACCTACCAACATTAAATCTACTACAAACTAAGTTGCACGTCAGGAGCAAGTAGGGAAAGAAATCCCCAAAAGGTAGACTTCCAGTTGTAGGAAAAAAATGCCCCTGACAAGTAGGTGGCAATGGGAAGAGGCTCAGGGGAAATAAATTTTCCAACAGTTGGGTGAATATTTTGTAATCAACTAACTAATTACAAAATGGTGATATCAACCACAGTTACAATGGGATTAAATCTCTCGTTTTAGAAAGGGGAGGCTCCCTTCTTATTTCTCACTTCGACAACTAATAACTAACTATGATTATATAAACTATAATTAACCATGGATGTTTTCATTCATCCTATTCTCTTGGTACAAAATAAATTCTTTCTCTTACACAAATTATAATAATATCTCGTAACAATTACAACATGCAATTCACTATAAAGTACTAGTTTGAGCAATAATAACCAATATCTAGTTTGATTCAATGAAAGAATAATAAAAGTGATACCAGTGAATGTTAGTAACTAGAAAACAAGCATAAAAGCACAAAGTATTTTGTTAATTTCTATGATTATTTGAAAAGATAAAGGATGGTATGTGTTTCAGCTGAAAGTATCCAATGTACACCACCAAAAGATCAACAAAACACAAATAACAAACTGCAGCCCAAAGTCTTTGAATTATCACCAAAGTGCACACACATGAACATAATCTTCAAAGACAATAATGCAACTCAAAGTCTACAAAATCAGATTTTAATCCTCTCCTAAATATATGATACCATGCCACTATTCAATCGTATACAAGATAATGCAATGAGAAAGACATAAGAAGAATCTCAACACATAACAAAGTAGATCCAAGGCAAAGATTAGATGTGATTTTTCTTCTTTCATTGATTGAAATCTGATTAACACCTCAAAAACATAGTTTCAAAATTCTCTTCAATTGGGAAATTTTTCGCTTCATAAGCTAAAAGGTATATTTACAAAAGAGCTCCCTCATACATGTAGAGGAGAGATAAGAGTTAAAAAAGGAAAGTTACAACTAACTTGACTTATTCAACAATAGAGTCTGATTTGATTTAGGACTTCTCTATTTTTACATGCAATTGTATATTTACAAAAGACATGTAATATGTCATCTACAATTTATAAATTACATAAAGGGAAAAAGTTGGAAATAAAATAAGTCTGGAATAGGCATGTTCATTCACTCTTCATCCTTTTTCTCCATGAAGTCTTCATATTTCTTCAATGCTACTTGGACTTTATAAATTACATAAAGGGAAAAGGATGGAAATAAAATAAGTCTGGAATAGGCATGTTCATTCACTCTTCATCATTTTTCTCCATGAAGTCTTCATATTTCTTCAACGCTTCTTAGACTTTATAAATTACATAAAGGGAAAAAGATGGAAATAAAATAAGTCTGGAATAGGCACATTCATTAATTCTTCATCATTTTTCTCCATGAAGTCTTCATATTTCTTCAACATTGCTTGGAATTTTGAATTATCTGGTCCTGTGGCATAGTTGGAGATTGTAAGTACTCATGTGATTGAGTCCTCGATGTTGATGCATTCTATAGACATTGAAAAATGTCCTAATCAATATCATACATTTAAAACAGATTTATTAACATCATTTCCTCTTTAACCCATCATATTTTCACTTAATTTAATTAGCCTAGCTAATTAATTATTTGCATCATTTTTCATCTATTGGCCTAATTAATTTAATCAAGTTAATTTATCTCTTTTCTCACTATCACTTCATCTAATTAAATTAAATAAATCAAAATATTTAATTAAATTCCCTAAGTTATTCAATTAAATATCATTTCATCTCTCCCCCATTTATTAAATCATCTAATTTAATAAATATCTCTTTAATTCTTCTAATCCCCTGATTGCATAAATTAAATCTTGTTTAATTAGCAATTAAACTAATTTTCCTCTAAGCAAAGGGAATAATCTCATGGAATATTCCTTATCCCCTTTTTGCACAATTAAAACTTTGTTTTAATTTGTAAATTACCTTTTTTCCTCACCCAATGGAATATTCTAAGGAATATTCTCTCTCCTCCAATCAACTCACTTGGCTTCTTGAACAAGCTAAACCTTTAAACTTTTGAGCAAGTTACCTTTGACTTATGTGAGTAGGTCAAAAGTGTGTTTGTTTGAGGCAAGTGTGAGCCTTTGATTAAAATCTCATCATGGAATCCATGATCCATGCCTCTCATCCCCTTCATCTTGGACCGTTGATTAAGATTTTTGATCTCAACCCTTCATTCCTCATTTTCTCTCCTATAAATAGATCACTATTTGGAGACAAATGCATCCATCTTTCAATTGCAAACTTATGTTTTTGAATTTATTTGCACCCATACTCTCATATTTACTCACTTGTTAGCTTATTTTAGTTCATTTTTATTGCATAATAGCTTAGAGCATCCATTAATGGCTTTCATGCATCCATCTTACTTTGTATATGAATTAGGGTTTTCATCTTTTAGCATAGTTTTAGCTTATATGAGCTTAGCAATAGCATAATCAGTGCATACTTAGCATAAAATCATGGTAACTTATCTTGCATCATGTTTATTTTAGCATAAAATAGGTTTTCATACATCAATCACAATGGTTTCATCGATTCTCTTCCATAGAATAGATTGAAATAGGCTCACCAATCATAGGATTGGGAAAGGGTCATCATTTCACATCAACACAACACCAATTCCAAAATAGGATAAGTTTTATATGGGCTAGGTTAGAAATTTAACTATTTTTGTGTAGTTTGTAGATTTCATTTTCAATTAAATGCTTAGTTTAGATTTCCATTTTGAATGATCTTGTTTGTAGGAGTAGGCCCATGTTTAGCAAAGTTATTCTTTGTTTCATCATAAGTCAAGTGTAATCGACCCTCACCAATATTTCCATGTCTCACATTTTGGCTCTAGAAGGAGGGAAAATCGATAATCTAACTATTTTTTAAGCTTGAATTTCATTTTATGTTGTTTTGTAAGTTGCAGCGATGCTCAAATTACAAACAACAACGCTATTTCAATAGCGTCACCATATAGAAACACCCTGGAAATTTGAAACACTAATGCATATTTAATCTATAGACACTGATTTAAATGTGGTGACACATATTTAATCTAGAGGTATCAAAAATATTAAACAACGATGTTCAAACTCACTAGTCTGATGCTTTTAAATTTCAAATTACGACACTATCATTAGCAGTGACAATGAGAAATCTACCGACGCTATCATGCTCACTGGTCCTTCTGTAGAGTGACACCCATTTTCACCATAGCGACACCTAAATCTCAAACTGTGATACTATCGTGTTCAATAATGCCCTACCAAGGGAGGAAATTTTATGTTTTTTTTTATATGTGACTTAATTTCTTGGATTTATTTGATCACTGATGCATGCCTAACTGTGTTTTAGTTGTTAGACTAATAGGGTTTTGCAAGTTTTAAAGACATGGAACAAAAGTGAAGAAAGTCTCTTCTATCTCAAATTCTATAATTGTAACAAGCGTTTGATGCTTTGCGGCAATTATAACCTATTTTCATGCTTTCTACTTTTTGCTTTAGGAAACACACTAGAGTTCAATTTGTTTTAAAATGAATGCTCAAAGTTGGATAAAATTCAACCCTCACATTATTACTTTACTTTGGGTTTAAAATTGAACAAGGCAAACTTCATCTTTCAATTGGTGCTTAAAATGAACTCATCATTGCTTTGAAGGGTTAAAATTGACAATTGTTTGCTATGTTTTGTGATTTTCAACATTGTTAGTGAATGTGCATGCAATTCTCTTGCACCATTTGATGACCTTGAGAAACAAAAAAATTCTCTAACACTTTGTAAGGTCACAAATTGGGTTTAAAATTGAACAACCATGGTAGTGTGAGAAAGAGACATTGTGTGTGCTCGCTCCTTGCACTTTACATGAGCTGGGTGGTCAAACTACAAGTGTACTCAATTTCCTTTAAGAGAAATTCAAAGAAAACTCCAACTGGTTTTTCATTCAGGCCGGTATATAAATGGATAAGACTAAATTGTCAAGTCCTCATGGTATGTAGGCCTTAGCCGTACAATGTCTTTCAGAATGGAGTACTACTATAAAAAGTTTAAGAGCCCCTAGTAGGATTGATTAAAGCCTTTAGTGGCTTCCTGGATGCTCACAAGGTGCCATGTCCTCGATTAGCCCTACTACAACCGATTTGTTTAGCAAGCCAAAATCCTAAAATATTTGTTGGTGTAAGAATGGTCATTTTGAAGCTGCCACACATTTGTACTATTCAATTATAGAAATAAAAAAATTCCTTTTAATCTCCAAATTTTAAGGATTTTTAGATTTGGTGGTCCCAAGAAGTGTGTACTGTGGAGGGGAGCTAGTGTTGCCAAATCTCTAACTGTTCGCATTGTCTAGTGTTTGGATAAATCCTAGTGAGGGCTCAACAAATATAGCCATTTCTATCCTAAGGTTGTAAATGATTGTAAGTCAGTTTAACACTTTGCTTGGTTTCAAAATGATCCAAAAAAAAACATTCACTAGATCATCCTCAAAATTTCAAACACTTTGGCTCAAGTATGGACTTCTTGAGTTATCCTTGATATTACTGCTTGTCCTAAGGATTTATCCTTAGTGATTTATAAATATCTTGACATCAATCTCAAACCCATATTTTCCCAAAGACAACATAGGAAATTATGGCTTTAACATCATGATTTTCATGAAATGGACATTGTGAAAGTTATGATGTTTTTTGACATAAACATTTAGTTTGGAAACATAATCAAAGACAATTGTTTGTGGTAAAATCAATTCACTTAAGCAAAGATAAATTGACAAATGAACCCCACATGAATATTTGGAGACTGATTGCTCCTATTGAACAACTTGATTTTCCAGGCACCGCTATAATTCAACCAAACTTTGAACTTATAAAAGGTGAACAAACTGATGTTATTAGCCATTTGAGAACCTTCACTTTTGAAAACAAGGAAACAAATACACAGTGGAGAAGCACAACAACCATTTGAAATGAAGAAGAGGAACACACCGATATTGAGGTTGGAAGACCCACATTACCACCACTAATGTGGCAATAAATATCTTCCTTTCTTCCATAAACTTAAACTGTTTTCACATGATCTCACAAAAAATAAGGATCCTTAAGCCAAGATCTATAGGTCCTCATTTTAGAATTAGGAATCTCACTCCAAAAGCTCTCAAGAAACACCTTTTTGCAATTCATAGAAATAGAGACAAATTGGTAGAAAACTTTTATAGACGCACTTCATGGTATAGTCTAGAATTATATAAATTCTTTTGGAGTCAACATCCCAATCTTTTCACATAATACCAAACTCCCGTAAATGATTCATCAAACAATCAAGATCTATAGGGGAAAATATACAACACTCCATTTCAAACATAGTAATCTTACAATAAGGTATGGACAAAAGTGAGCTTCAATATTTTACCGCAATCATTACACTTTGATGAGAAACTTTTATGCTTGAGCTAGGAGATCCCGAATAGGTTTGAACATTCCCATCCATCCTCTCATTTGAATCAAAATTAGTTTTATAGGACTTGAACATTTTGGAAGTGTAGCATCATCCTCACTACCTTGATCTTGTTAAAAAAAAGGTTCACTTTACTATATGATCTCCCCAAATTAAGGTCAACTAGTAATCACTTTCAGCTTAGACAACGTAGTGCAAAAGCAATCAACTATTGCATTGAGCCACTTTATGAAAACAAAAACAAGTTAATAAAATCTTATGAACACACACTGAGGAAATATCTAGACATGTACATGTTATTTATGAGCCAGAAACCTCACTTTTTGAGGATCAACAACTTTTCTAAAATCATTGAGTCTTTAGGATTTGAACATTTTACAGATCTAGCATCATTCTCACTACCTTGGTCTTATAAAAAAAAAAAGGGTTTCACTTTATGTCAGCATTGGGTCAAACATTTCACTGACCCCTTCATCAAACCTCACCCTTCAATTCATCTAACTTTCCAAAATTTTGAATACACCAACACTTTGGGACTTAAACATCAAACCAACTACTAGCTTAGCTACTTTGTATGTGAAATGTATCCTTTTCCATGCACTTAGTTACGATAGTTAACATCTTTGAACTAGTTTATCTTGAAGGTCACAAGTCCACCCTAAAGATTTCTAGGTTCATTGGCATCCTTTATCCCAACATCAAAACATCAAACTCAAGTCAAAAGTGTTGTCCCAAAATGTTTCCAAAAATCACTTCATGTATCACCCATCTTTTCATCCCACATTGTCATCAATGCTTCCAAAACACTTAGAGCATCCCTTTTACCTAGATTTGAGTCAACTAGAGAGTTAAAACATTAAAAAAATCAACACAACTCTCCCATAGGTGACACAAAATTTATGGTAAAGACGAGATCACAACACAAGAGAATCATGGAGAAAACCAAAGTTACATTTACCTTGAGTGATCCAAATCCTTTAGAATTTGATCCTAGAAGTCATGTTACTCCATTGCAACAACCATCATCTCCTTGAAGACCATATGAGATCGAAGAAATCACAAATAACCCATTTGAGCTTACTAGGGAGGAACTTCTAGAACATCAAGCCTTTAAAAGTGTATCTCCTATCTCCCCGACGTTTGTAGCACAAAATTTAACACAAAGTTTCACAACTCCATTAGAAGAGCTAAATCAAACTTACATACCTAGTCTTGCAACCAGCCTTGCTAAATATTTTGGTCACACCTCACCATTTGAAAGTAGTACACTTGTGCATACTCTTGAAACTAATTCTCCACCTCCCACCACCGCTTGGACACCTACTCTTGGTGCTCCTCCTATTCCCAAAGGTCCAAAACAACTACACACACTGCTTGAACTATATTATTCCACCACCACTTCGACATTTCAGGGACACCCTTCTTCATCCACACGTATGAGTACCACAAGTATGCCTACCATCACACAAACTAGTAAAGACCAAGTATCTCAAAACAACACACAAGAGCATGTCAATACTATATCACAAAATCAACCCTCAACACAAGTAGGGACATCTTTATCCAACATTCTGGTGGGTTCACCCATTCCATCTACTATTTCCACATCATCCACTATCAATCCAACTCAAAAAAATCTCTTGGTTACAAGTTTTATCAATCCCGGGAGTACCTTGATCACAAATCCTTTGTTTACATCTTTTGCACAAGGAAATCCTAAAAACATGGGACAAGGGAATATTTTCAATCAATGGACTCAAGGTCTAATGTGTCATTTCCATTGATAAATTTAATGGCATCATCTTTTCCCACAATCCCCTTTACTACACCAAATCAATTGGGACCTCAAACATACATTCCTCCAGCTCATTCAACCATATTGCAAGGAATGTTAAACCAAGGGAACCCTACACCTTTCACCAGCAATTCGCTACCCACTCAAAAACTCAATATCCATAATCCTTCATAGATGTCTCAACAACCACCTGATCCCACATTGCAAGCACATGCCTTAGCTCTACAACATGCATAACAATCATATCAACAAGTCTACAACAACAACAAGCACAACAAGCAACCTTAGCAGCTCACCAAGCAGCCTTAGCACAACAACATCAAGTTCAACAAGCAACCTTAGCACAACAACAACAACAACAAAAACAATAGAAAGTTCCCATTGCACAAGAAGAAGCATTAGCAGCACAACAAGTTGTGCAAGTGATCCAAATCCTTTAGAAGTCATGTTACATTTACCTCAAGTGATCCAAATCCTTTAGAATTCAATCCTAGAAGTCATGTTACCCCATCACAACAACCATCATCTCCTTCAGGACCATATGAGATCGAAGATGTCACAAATAACCCATTTGAGCTTACTAGGGAGGAACTTTAAAAGTGTAGCTCCTATCTCCAAGACATTTGTAGCATAGAATTTAACTCAGAGTTTCACAACTCCATCACAAGGGCTAAATCAAACTTACATACCTAGTCTTGCAACCAACCTTGCTAAAGATTTTGGTCACACCTCATCATTTGAAAGTAGTACACTTGTGTGTACTCTTGAAACTAATCCTCCACCTCCCACCACTGTTTGGACACATACTTTTGGTACTCCTACTCCTGAAGCTCCAAAAAAGATACAAACACCGCTTGAACTACATTATTCCACCACCACTTTGACATTTTAGGGACACCCTTCTTCATCCACACCTATGAGTACCACAATTATGCCTACCATCATACAAACTGATATAGACCAAGTATCTCAAAACATCACATAAGGGCATGTCAATACTATATCACAGAATCAACCCTCAATACAAGTAGGGACATCTTTATCCAACCTTCTGGTGGGTTCACCCATGCCATCTACCATTTCCACATCATCCACTATCAACCCACGTCAAAAAAATACTTTGGTTACAAACTCTATAAATCTTGGGAGTACCTTGATCACAAATCCTTTGTTTACATATTTTGCACAAAGAAATCCTCAAAACATGGGACAAGGGAATCTTTTCAATCAATGGATTCAAGGCCCTAGTGTGTCATTTCCATTGCAAAATTTAACGACATCATATTTTCCCACAATCCCCTTTACTATGCCAAATCAATCAGGACCTCAAACATACATTCCTCCACCTCATTCTACCATATTGCAAGGAATATTAAACCAAGGGAACCCTACACCTTTCACCAATAATCCGCTACCCACTCAAAACATCAATATCCATAATCCTTCACAAATGTCTCAAAAACCACCTGATACCATATTGCAAGCACATGCCTTAGCTCTATAGCAAGCCTATCAACAAGTCGTACAACAACAACAAGCACAACAAGTAGCCTTAGCACAACAACAACAACATCAAGCTCAACAAGCAACCTTAGCACAACAACAAGCAACCATTGCAAAACAAGTAGCATTAGCAACACAACAAGCCACATAACAACAACAAGCATGTTGATGGGTGTTTTCAAACTTCTCAACACAGGCATCACACAAGTGCACTACCTCTCTTAAAAGATAACTTCCTACAAATAAGTTATAGAAAATTATCCCAAGGTCTCTCGGGTGTCAGGTCATGAATTGCAAAATAAACTCAGTGGATTGATGTGATTTGTTGGTAATCACAAGGGGAATGGACAATTGTTAAGTTGGAAGGATATTGGATCCTCAAATAGAGTTTATGAGATTCTGGAAGTGAAATACAATTGCTGCAAGTTCAAAACAACAGTCTAAAACTCCATATTCGGCATCGGATTTGGCTTCACAATGATGCCAGAACTTTGCCTAAACTACTATTTCAAATAAAATTCAAAATGGAAAAGGCAGATAAGAGTTCCTAGACCTGCAACTACTAATGAATAGTGATAATAGAGGATGCTACAGTGGATAGACTTCCTATAACTAAGTTCCACTTAACCAAATAACATACAGTCTCATGAAACTAGTGTTATCTTCTAAGGTCTACAGATTTTTCAGCTGTTCATTCACCATAAAGCATGAATAAAAGATGAAACTGAAGTGCAGCAATGAATTTACGTTTAGACTAGCTTTATACTACTGTTTTATCATCAATAACCAACAAAAAGCATGAACATGGAAAACATCAACACCAAAGCATTCTTCAAAATCAATGGACAACATCAACTAATCTATTAAATCTACTTGAAAAAAGCTAGAACAACAAACTCAATCTATCTAAATCTATCAAATATGAGGAGATGAATCATGCAACATGTAAGAAACTCAAGAATCTATCAAAGCAATTAAATTCTATTAAAATTTCTACAGCATGTCTTTACAACAACTCAACTCTCTCCTTAAAATGAGAGGAGAGCCCCCTATTTATAGTTTTCCAAAAGTGAAATGAGTGGCCAAAACTTACTCAATTGTGTGGCCAAGATTAATTTTACATTAGGGTTTCACCTACCCCAAAATTTACTAATATAAAATACAATTTTGTCTTTTCCTTATTTTGTCCTATAGTGTCCTAACATTGCAGTAGTTTTGTCTTCTAGTGGCTGCCTTCTTGTCTTATCTTATACTCTCAAGAACTCAACATCTATTACTAGCTTTCCCTCATTCTTCTGAATAGTTGCATACTAAACAAATTTACTAATCAGTGCCTAAAGCTTATTCCACTCCATAATATTAGATTGAAGGACCTAGAATGTTAGCTTCTTGGATCTACCAGTGATCAGCTCCCAGTTCTTCATGCACTTTGGTGTGGCCTTGATCACCTATTCTAATTGGATGAAGGCCCTAGTAGCGAAATCTATGAATTTTGACATTAGTGAATATGCTACTCCTTGCTCCATCTTCTTATGGAAGTATGGCCTAATCTTTCATGGGTTCAGTTCTATGGTGGGAATGTCATAATTTTTCATTAGCATCAAATACTCCTCACTGTCCATCATATGCTCTTTAATCCATTTGAGGTCAAGCTCAACTTCATGTAGCACTCTCTCTAGGACATATATTTTGTGATTCAAGTCCATCTTCCATGTCTCCACTAGCCAGTGGTCATCCTTTACAAGAGCCAACTCCTTCTCCCATGTCTTTTTGGGAATCTTAAGAATGGCCTCAACCTTAGGATAAGTAATCCTAGACAACTCGGTGAAGTGATGACAAATTCTCTCTATGCCCTCAAGCTGCTTCTACACTTCCCAAAATTTATTGGCCATCTAGAAAGCATAGCTTATGCCCATATCCCCATTGTAGAGCACCCGTCTGAACCAATCTACAATATCCTTGGTCTAACTCTTCATCTTCTCTGTCTTGGAGAGTTCTTCCTGGGAGAGGAGTGGGGGAGAAGTGGATGTAGTTGGAGCTTCTTCCTCTAGAGATGTCCATTGTTGGATGTAGGTGCTGAGGTCTTCCACTTGTGCCTTCAATTCTTCCTTGGAAAATTTATCCTTACTCATCTATTGGATGATCCTTGCCACTGATCCTTGGAGCTAATCAATTTTATGTTCTCTTGTAGTAGTGCCTAAGTCGATTGTGGAAATTTTGTAGCTAACCCCCTCTCCTTTGTCTGTTACTGGGGTGGAAATTTGCATGGTTCTTGACCCTGAAGCATCAACCGTGATATTAAATCAGACTCTCAGCTTCTTTTCCTTCTTAGTCTTCATTTGTGCCTTGGAAAGGATGGCCTCAAGTCAAGAATTCAAATCGGTGAGGACTGGGGTTTTCTTCCACAATTGCTTCTCAATCCAATCAGGCATCTGCGTCTCTTCTTTAGTGATTCATGATCACCTGCCTCTTTTTTTCTCACTGGGGCTGTTTATTTTCATAGCCCAAGGTTTCTTTTTCAACTCTTTCTTCTTCTTCATCTGAGTCTTGAATCAATATAGTCTTGTCCCTTTTTGACTCAACAACTGTCACGCTCCTCAGTGAAACCTTCCATTGGCGATGTCTTTTTCATTTCCTTCTCAAGCTCCATGTGATGTTCAGGCTCATGACTCTTCTCAGGAGAATCTTCTTCCTCATTTTCTTCTTCTCTCATTCTTCTTCCTCTAATAGTACCTCTTCTTCTTGAACAGGGCCTTTGTCTTGGCCAACTAGTGGAGGCTCCTTGAGTATCTCCACATTAACTTTTGTGTCTTCCTTTTCTTTGGGAGATTGTTTCTCAGGTTCAACCTCCTCTTCGACATCCTTGAGATGTTGAGAAATATCCTCTTCAAGCTCTAGATCGAAGGTCTCTATGATGTACTTTGCATTGAGGGCTTCAATGTCCTCCAAAGATTGTGAACTTTCTTTATCAATTTGCACCTTATCCAAATTCAAGCCTACTCTGTGCTCGGGGTGTTTGAAGTAGTCATCCTTGAAAGGATCCTCTAGTTCTTCCATTATTCCCTTGGCAACTTCCTTCTATCATTTTCCCATTTCTTCTAATATTTGCATAGTTTCCTCCATCTTCGGTGGCTCTATGGGTGGTGGAGGAATAGGAAGGCTTGTAGCAATATGAGCCATCAAATCTTGGATAGTGGGATTCATTATTACCCCCAAGATCTCCACGAGTACTCCTTACATGTATTTAGCGAAGGCGTTGGGAAAGGTGAAAGGAGGCATAGTGGTTGTAACAATTGTAGATACAATGGTGGAGAGGGTAGGAAATTGTGGGGGAAGGAAAGCAAATGAAAATGGGGATGTTGTACTCGAGGAGGAGTCTAATTTTATGATCTGGGTCATTGGTGAAGTGGAAGTAAGGTGGACTGATATGTCCACAACAAACTGAGAGGAAACAAATAGTGACTGAGATGCAAGAGGTGGAGGGGTGGCCACAATAGTAGTGATGGTGGGAGCAGAGGTAGAAGGTGGTGATTTTGGTTGCTCAACCTCTTCTTCTCCCTCATGTTGAGGATCCTCCTCAATAGTAGGCATTTTGTTGAATCCTCCTAACTTCTTTGCTTTCTTTGAGGGTCCTCCTTTTGAATCCTTCAGCATATAAACCTTTTTTTTGAGTTGGAACTCAAACACATCTTTCCTCTTCCTTGATCTTGTGGCGAGAGGAGATTTGGGAGTCTCTTTGGTTGGGGCAGTAGTGGCCCTGCTGTCTATTTCACTTTTGAGCTCATCTTTGAGCTCGTCATATGTTAATATAGCTCCCTATAGCTTAAGCTGAGCGATTTGGGAATCAACCCATTGTATCATTTTGTTTTTGATAGGCTTAGTTATAATTTCGAGGTCATTAACCTTTTCTTCACTCTAGTCTATTAGGGGCAGCGACAAGTTGGAAACGACATCGAATCTTGGGTCAACGAGGGTATCCTCCTCCTCTACAACCTGATCGGGCACCAAGAATAGTTTGATTGTCTTGAAAAACTATGCGGTCATCCGCATATAGTATCTCATTCTCACCTACTTGTCATCCTAGTAGTTGGCCTAGAAATCTTCTATGTGGGGCACATGAGCATATTATCTCCTGACAAACTTCTTTAGTTTTCTATAGGTATCAATTCTGGGTCGAGCTGTGTAGAGATCCAAATTGTACTCTACTATCTCTTTCTTTGAGTATTTGGTACACTGGGTGGTAGGAAGTGCATAAATTCCTTGTCCCAAAGTATGGGGATATGGAATCCTTCTTGGTGTTTATCACATAGAAAAGTATGATCATTTTTCAATTCCCTAGAAACTTCTAGTAGAATGATCTAGTCATTAGGATACCTAGGCAGCTTGTAAGGCCTTTCAGAGAAGCCTTTCATTCTAATATATGTGAACTTCATGAACTGAATAAACAAGAACCTAAACCTCTAAAATAATGTGAAAGCACTGTATGAAACCCTCCTCTTAAAATCTCCTCCAAGGAGTCTGATAATATGTCCTACGAAGGCATTGTTCACTCTTTGGTACTCCCTCTTGAAGTTCCTATATTGTAGCTATGGGTATCAGTCATATACTTTAGGTTCCCTCCCCAGACTTGGATTTTGGGTGAGAAAGAGGCCTTTGTATGGGAACGGTTGTGCTAGGGGTAGACCAGATAGGATGTCATGTAGAATTGTGATGTTTTCTTCATGGCCATGAACTGTGCATGCAGGTTTTCATTGATAATTTTGGCCCATTGGAATTTTGTTTCCCCATGAATGATTTCTTCAATGAAATAAAACATCCACTCTTGAAAGAAGGCTACACTAGGGTGGCCCATTACTCTGCTTAATAGAGTAACTAGATCATGGTACTTTTAATGGAAGTCGCTTCTGAATAGTTCTTGGGGTACCTTGGCAACACTACCCCTCTTTTCTTTCAACCAATGTTGGTTGATCAGATTTTCACATCCCAAGGGGTTGGCCTTCCACATGTTTTCAGTGTATCCATTTTCTATTTCCTCTATAGGGTCGAAGGTAGGGATATGAAAATTTTCACCTATGGAATGGGAAGACAAATCTACCAGCACCCTACCTTTGTGATCTATGATTTTTTGTCTACCCCCATGGTAGGCTTCTCTACATGTCATTACTAACTTTGGCTCCACAACTGCAAGTGGGAAGCTGGCCACTTTAGCGAGACAAATTTTCCTAATCCTCTGGGTGTTCTTAGTTATGGGTTTACTCGTGAGTCTCTTCTAGACTTCATCTATGTCTACGTGTCCCAAGTTGGTATCAGATATTGAATCCCATGTAGAAGTGACCTTGGAGGTGATTTCCACCCCATGGAACTGATACTTAATTTGGTCTTTCTCCTCTTTCGCTCTTGGTACCTTAGTAGGTGTCTTCCCTTTCTCTTTCTCTATAGTAGTCCCTGATGATCCCACAACAGATTCCATAAATCCTAAAAACAAAGATGGAGTAAGCATATTCATATAAAAATTGAGAAATGCTAGTGAAATCTTGCAAAATGAAAGTTAGATTCAGTAATTCATCTCTCAATGATCATAAAATTCATTAACGTTCATCATTTAGCCTTCATTTGGGTCCATTAAAGCAATGTGGGCCCAAGTATGCAGGTTTCCCTAGGCTAGCAGTCGTCTGGAGAAAGCAAAAAAGAAACGACACTGGGAGCATAGCAATCCACAGATGGCCACCCGAATTGGGAATTCTGCCCTGGAGTTTGGAGGTTAGCTGAGGATATAAGGAATTTAAGTACATCAATAAATCATTTCATGAGGCTTGGAGGCATTTGTTTGATCATTTTTCCTGTGCAGGCATGAGGCATGCAGAAGTAGGGGTTTCCATGGATGTTTAAGCTTGACCGTTTGAAAATGACATTCATAGGATGGAGACCCACAAAGGGAATCCTGCACGATAGGGTTTGCATGCAACTGGGATGGTTTGAGTTCACCCCTTCAAGTTTTGGTATTCTCTGAGATTTGTGGGCAACAGTTGGCAACAAGCTATTGGAAAATGATGGTTCATGGATGAAAAAGATAGGACAGTGGCTCGCAGAGCGTAGCCAACACCATCATATCCATAGGGCACCTCAGCAGGTGTCATTTCATTTAGGGTAGCGCAGACAGTGGAGGGGAGGTCAGGTTCCACCATGTGGAAGGTAGGTCGAGCACGACTATTTGTGGATGACGATCAGATAATGACAGGCCGTTGGCAATGGTCCACAAAGGAATGCCTGCAAACCTACTTTACTTAGTCATTTTGTGCTTAAGGGCTCAAGGGAAGACAAAGGGGTTAGAGTCCATAGGGACAATAGATTCGATAGTCTTTGGAATGGAAAGGAAGGCAGTGTGGCCCATGAACGGTCCCCCGCAGAGCGAGACCCACAACAGAGTTAAGACTTGGCCTCTCGGTTTAAAGTTTGAGGCAATTTTGAGAGCCATGGGATCTGCAGATCGGGAAAAAGTGACAACAGTGTTGTTTATGATAGGTGCTGGAGATGGCAGCGAGGGGAAGCAAGCAACCCACACTTAAGTGTCTGCATAGGGAACTTAGGCATTTTGAAGGTTCGGCGGAGCTAGTTTCATTAGGGTCAGATATGTGGGAGGTTGGCAGGAGTCGGCCTTTTTGGAACAACAATTAGGTGGGGGTGGCCCGCACATGGAAGACCTACATGGGCCTCTAGGCTTCATGCATCTTACTTAAGCTCATTTCATTTGGGTTTTAAGGTGGTAGTGAGGGATGTCCTCCTGCTGAGGTAAACCCATAAAAGGTGAAGGCCTTGTATTTTCATATTTGAAATATGAATGGTTAAAATGGAAACAATGAGGATGCAAGATGCAAAGGCTCGAGGGCTCTGGTGAAGAACGGCCGCGGGGAGATGTAGTTCTGCATGGATGTCTAGAGGCCAAATTTGATCAATTTTTTGGTTTCTTGAGATGGGTCGACATAGGATTTTGTGTTCTATCAGTTGCATAGAAGAGTTTTCAAAGTTTTACTTAAATTTTTTAATTAAATTCGCAAACTCATTTAAAGGACATTGTGGGTTGGGTGGCAGTGGATTTGGGAATCCCAACAAATTTGATGGAGGCAATACTAGAAATTGGCTAGGAAATCGTGCAAGCACAAAGGTGATGGTGACTGCTTTGCTCTGAAAAATTCTCTGACTGGGAGCATGATGAAAATGATAGGTCAAAAGACCTATTTATAGGAAAATTCACACTAATGTCTTTCATTAATTTTTTTTATGGCGATCGGTGAGGTATCTAGGCACGAGATTCAAAATGAGCGGTAGTGGGAAAGTTAGAATTTGTAATGCAGGTGGCACCTTGGGAGTCACTGCAAAACAGGGTGGTAAGAAGGATGGCCAAGGAAGATGCAGGGCCCATGATGTGGGCCGACGTCAAGTGTCAACCTCCAACAAAAAAATTAAGGCAAAATGGCGAAGGAAGGACTACTGCATGCAAAGGGAGGCCCGCATGGGCGGACCCGCAAGAGGAAAAGGATGTTGACTTGGAAGCTAAGGGAAAAATGCTAAGGAGAATCTGCAAAGGCCTAGGACTTAGAAATTTCTTGGGTGGTTGACTTTGGTAGACTAAGGGTGATGATGTTGAGACTTCACGACCAACTAGAACTCAAAATAAAGTGGGCATGCAAAATGAGGTGAAGGCAAGAAGAAACCCGATGAAGGTGGAAAGAATGGGTACCCATTTTGAATAGGGTGTGTGTGTTGTAGGCACAAAAAATGACAAATATTCTAGGAGAATGCTCCCAAGCATTCTAAGGGTAAGTGCTCATTCAAAACCTAGAATATCTAGTTTCATAGACTAGAAGCCAATTTCCATAATTGAACTAATAAAATCAAAGTAGGACAAAATTCCTAGCTGAATCAAATCACATGAGTATATCAGAAGTGTGTGTGGTGAGTTTGTTTCTTTTCTTCAAAAACCATAACAGACAATTGCTAATCGGTTAAGACAAGCTATGTAAGTCATCTAACCCCAAAAGTAACTTGGACATTGCTTCACTACCCATCAGGCATCTATAGCCCCAACGGAGTTTTCATTGTGACCCGACAATCATTTCTCTATTGCTAGTCGGGTGTCTATAGGCCCAATAGAGTTTCTCACACACCCACATAGTTGCCTATTTAATACTTTTATTTTCTTTCTTTCTTTTCCATGAGATTTTCTTCTAATACCTTTTCTTTTGCTCAACTACATAAGCATTGAAACCTACCATGGGTTTGGCATCACAATGATCATTGGAGCAAACTTTGGATTTTCACTCATTGATACCTCATAGAAGTCATTGTATAGTTCTTCAGAAAAATTTAAAGTGTGTTGTTGTACATGATTCAAAATGTGAAAATATTCAACCAAGGGTTTAGTCCTAGGTCAAGTGAGAGTTCAAATAAGGAAACTACTTCAATGTAGTAATCAAAAATCAATATTTATGAATGAAGATTTATCCAAAGAACAAGAAAAAAAGGACAAAAAAGTAGGCCCAATAGTATGTCGAGCATGGCCACCACATCAAGAATAGAGGAACACTCTCAGCGAAACAAAAATAGCTAGGAAAGTGAGCAAAAATGAGGCGAAAGCATGATGGAAAAGAAAAGGAAACCTGAGATAACATATATACAAATATATACATGGATGAGCTTAGAGAGATCAAGCAAGGAAATAATGTTTGAGGTGTTTCCCATTGAAAGGAAACGAGACACTCTCCAGTGAGTGTCTTGAGGCAAACAACATTATCTCCTAGAATTTCCAAAATATGAAAGGGGCCAAGCCAAATCTTGTCAAATTTGTCATGTCCCCCTTTCTTTTCATGGGCATTGTCCCAACAAAGAACTAAATCAGAAATACTAAAGGCCTTGACTTTGGTTCGTTGGTCGAACCACCTTTTAACTATGCCTTGGTGTTTGGTGAAATTTTCAATTAGGCGGTCACATACTTCTTGGTGCAGTAAATCAGACAAACGAGCTTCCTAGCGGTTGCCTTCCTTATAATAAGTGTTGAGAAATTGGAGGGTGGGAATCTTAAGGTGAACAGGAAAAATAGGCTCCAAGCCATAAATGAGGTGGAACAGGGAATCACCCAGTGAAGCCTTATGGCGCATACAATTTTCCTAGAGGGAAAAACACAGTTGGGTGTGCTAGTCATTGGGGTTTTTGTCAAGTAGATTTTTTATCATAGTTATTAGGTTTTTGTTTATGGATTCAGCTACACCATTTCCTTGAGGATAATAGTTGGATGATAACTTGATAGAAATTCCATAATTTAAGGCCCAACTAGCAAACTTAAGCGAGGAAAAGGTAGGTCCATTATCACAAACAAGAGCATAGTGGCAACCAAAACAATTCAAAATAAAGCTTTCAAGGAAACTCACAACCACCTTAGTAGTACATTGCCTACTTGTTATTGCTTTTATCCATCTAGTACAATAATCAGAAGTGATTAGAATGTACCTATTCCCTACAAAGGAGGGAAGGCTTACTGGGCCAATGAAGTCGAGACCCCATTGGGCAAACAGTCTTACCTCTAGGACAAGTTGTGTTGCAGGAGTACCTATTTGATTGCATGCCTCCATGAGGCCATATTGTATAAATTAATTGAATTAGGTGTTTTAATGTTGTAATAATGTTGAATGAGCCATTTTATATATGTTTAAGTCATTTGGAGTCATTAATGAAGGTTTGGTGTTTTTTAGTTAAAAAATGAAAACATTGTCAAAAGTTGTCAAGTGTTGTCATAACAACTTTTCTTGTCAAATGACAACTTTTTAAAAGTTTGTTAAAAGTTGTTAAATGGTATTTTTAGGTTGGTTTGGCTCATACTTTATTTTACAAGCATAAAAATGGGCCTCCAAGTCGAATTGGGGGTTGGTATGTAGATTGAACAAGAATTTATGAATGAAGACATGATTTTTTTGCAATTTTCCAATGTTCTGCCTTATTCTATTACATGGTATGGATCTATATGAAATTTTACAGATCAAAAATTGATTTTTACTGATATAGGAATGATTTAGCTTTCATTTTCAATTGGTTTGGTGTTTTTTAATTGAGTTTGGAGAAAGTTATGACCATTTTACCATTGGAAGCCCTATGGGATTATTTTCTCTAAAAGTTGTAGGATGTTGTAGAGAATGGTACGGATTGTACAGATCAAATATAGACCTTAGACCTATTATAAATTTTAGATATGTGAATCTAGTTTCATTTTCAATTTTTTTGATCAATTTTCATGGGGTTTTGAGTGATTTATGATGTTTTTGGTGAAGACTACCCAATTCTGGAACTAAGGTTTCCAACAGATAAGAGAAATTCATATCTTTATATTCCACCATCAAAAAGTGATAAAAATTGGTGAATTTTTTTTTTACATGTTCCAAAAACTATTTTAAGGAAAAAGATTAATTTATTCATTTGCATGAGTTATGGTAGATTGTGTGTTTCATTTTGTTGGAGAGTAGTCAAAGAAAACCTAGTTTCTTGATGTTTGAACAAATCTATGCATAGTTTGTTTATGGTTGGACTTGGGATCAAGCGAAAATGTTTTGGAAGGCCTATAAAATCCAATATTTTCAAGTTGTATGTTTTTCTCTTTATTAAGTTCCCATTAGGCCATTATAGCAACGTTCTTAAGATGACTCAGATTGCATTTTGTCATTGTTGATGATGGATCATTGTCTAAGTTGTGTCAAGTTGGTTTAGTTGATTCCTTTGCTTAGCATTAGGTTGTAGTGGGACAAAAACATTCCTCTCTTTGGTAGCGGAAACATGGAAAATGTGACAAGTCCTAACATGATTGTGTGCATCCTTAAACACTGTTGGCCAGTAGTGCCTAGTTTGCAAAATATGGTGGGTAGTTGAAGGTCCAGATCCATGGCCTATTCCAAATTTATCATGAAATTCCTTTAGTACCCTAGCTACTTCCTCTTTTTGAGGCATCTAAGGTAAATTCCTTCATGGTTGTGCTTGTACAATATGGATCCTTGTAGCATATAACTGCCACTTTTCAACCTCAAAGCTCATTTTTGTACTCCCTACAATCGGGATGGACACTTGTTCAATAGGTAATAGACAATGTTGTTGTACCACTCCTAGAGAAACATCCTCCAGTTGGTATTACTACATGGTGAGCTAAGGTCCTACTTTGACTAGTGTCTCAGTGATCATTCTAGTGAATGCCTACCCCCAAACCAACTTCATGGGCTGAATTTCCATGTCATACTCTTGCAACAGAGTGATCCATTTCACTCTCCTTTCTCCTAATTCATTTTGCATCAACAAAGTATTGAATGGTAGGTCACATACAATTGAAAACACCTTATTCTGCAAGATGTAATGCCTAAATTTCTTAACTCCTTTAACTAAGGCATATGCCTTCTTTTCGACGTTGTGATACCTTAACTCATCATCCTTCAATGGAGCACTCATGAAGGTGATCGGGTGCTCATTTCCTTCATCATATTTCTGAGTTAGTATGTTGGCATAGGAATGATCTGAAGCAAATGAATAAATGTAGAACAACTTTAGGTAATTTGGGCTAACTAATACTGGTGCATCGGCAATTTCTTTCTTAATTTCTTCAAAATCCTGCTTGGCTTTTAGAGTCCACTCAACTTTGGCATCCTGCTTCAACATAGCATTGAGTGGCTTGACTATTTCAGTAAATCCGGTGATAAATTTTTTGAAAAAATTAATCTTTCCAAAGAAGAATTTTAGCTCCTTCTTGCTTCTTGGAAGCTAAATTTTCAAAATTTCCTAAATGCATTTAGGATCGATTGAAATTCCTTTCTCTAAGATTACATGTCCAAGTAATTTTCCTTTCATCACTCCAAAGATAGACTTCTTTGGATTCAAGGATATCTTGAATTCTCTGCACTTCTGGAAGACCTTACATAAGTCAACAATGTGATCCCCTTTGTTCTTTGAAAACACAATAACATCATCCATGTAGATGTAACGTTCCAGAATTGATGTTCATTTAGCCACACAATTTACCAAACTTAATACATTCCAAGGATAATAAAAGTAAAAGATACACTTTCCATAATTGCTCAAAAGGAAAATTCAAAATATATTTCCATTCCATGTATGCATATCAAATAAATTTAATTAACAACAAGGATCATTGCAATGATACATATATGATTTCCAATCGCATATCAATGAGTTTCCATAAGTTTGCTCAAGTTTTCAATTACCTCACTAACTTTCAATCAGTACATCTATTTCAATGTTACATCAAATCTTTCTTTTCAATACATCTATTTCAATTTTACAATATTGAATTACAAATAAAATTACACTTTCAAGTAGGCTTTTCAAGCCATTCCAAATAATACATGATTACATTTATAACAAATAAATCTCTGAACCTCAACCACTGTGACACCACTGGTCTTCTTGCAAGTTGGGCCAAGAGTGTGATTAAGGTGCCTTTTCTGCCCAACCACAAAGTACAATACTTCCCCGGGTTTCTTCCTATCTCGAAGAAATCCCCGACCCTGCACGAGGAGCCTAGCAACCTAAAACAACAACGCAGGAGGGAACTCTCGATGCAAGCCTAGTGCCTATATGCATTCATAACATGAGAATCACATAATTCTTGCAAACAGGAGGTGGCAGAGACCTATATTCATTTAGTTTTAGGCTTTTAATTCCATCTATTTCAATGGTCCAAGTGCTTGGCCAAGCAAAAATAAAATAAATGATAGTTTTAGAAAAGGTAAAACTACCATCTTTTTTGGTCCACCTTCGACATCCTATCCCAGAAGTTTCTCAAAATACCGTAAATAATGCATTTTCCATCTAATTTCTCTTCAATTTTTACACATTTCTAATTTCAAAGAAATTTCATCATTTTCCTAGGTTTTCACGAAGTTTTTCAAAATAGCTTTCTTGCATGCATTCAGTAAAATAAAGTTTTCTTGTATAATTCCAAATGAGTTTACAATGGAAAATAAATTCAGTTTCAATTCTATATTCAAAAAGAGTTTTGCTCACAATAAATTTAATAGTTTCAACAAAAAGAAAACCACTCTTTTCAGAAAATTCACTAATGATGACTGTGTTTTCAATAGTCTACATTTTCTATAAAGTTCATCTTCAGCTCTTATCATTTCCTTATGGGTATTTCACTAAGTTCAGAAAGGATGTATAATGGTTCTTACAATGCATCGAAGTTCAGAGATATAACAATTTTAGGAAAGAAAAACAAAGTAAATAACCGGATTTGCATATAAATTCAAGTTTTCTATTTTAAAAAAAAGAGTTTATTGAATGAATTTATTCTACGTTTTCCAGGTTTCAACTTGAAATATAAGAATTTATTGTACAGATTTTCTTATACATCTGTTGTGTTTTTCCTTCTGTATAATAACAATGCCAAAAGTAATGTTTTATGTGGAAACTCAGTAGTTTTAATGCCAGGTATATGTATATATATGATTATATATATACTTGTGCGTGTATATATGTGTGTTAATTCTTAAATATCAAAAGAACTCAAACAGATTAACGAAGTGCACATACTATAAAGCTGTGATCATTTTCCCAATGCTTTGATTTCTATATATTTTCATTGACAAAGAGTGATGTTTTCTGAATAAAGCAGAAATATATATATATATGTTTGTAAGTGTGTGTATATATATATTTATTGTAGCTTATATATTCATACATATATATGTATAAATATATATATACAGTATTGTAAATATATATCATACTGTGAATAACATCTCCCATTCAAAAGTTTCATAGGCGAGTTACAGTTTCTAATATATAACATATAGTTTTCGCCTTAAAAAGAAATACACAAATTTTGTATAAGTGGAGGCTCCCCCCCCCCAATATGGGGAGGCACTACCTATGGAAGTCAATGCTTCCTCCATAGGCCGTAGCCTATGGAGGGAGTGTTGTCTCCCACAACGTCGCCCTCCGTTATGGGAAAGGCGCAGTTGGGGGAAAACCCAACCCCTCCTTTCTTCACTATAAAAACCATTTTGAATATAGTAAATTCACCTCCAGAAAAGAAAACAAAATACTATTCTTTAAACTCGTTTCGACATATAATTTGTAAACAAAAGTGTATGTATATATAAATTTATATATATATATGTACATAGGGAATTTATGTGTGTATATATTATGTATAAGTATATATATATATTTACATTTTCAAACTTATTGTAAAAGAATGAGAAATTTGGAACGGAATTTAACCTACAGTTTGTAGAGAAAAATTCCATTCTAGATATGGGGAAAAATATGCAATTTCTCTTAAAACACACAAAAGATCATAAGTTCTTTCTCAAATTTTCATAGTAATTCATACCACTCAAACTGAAATTCAATTTCCTCTGTAGTATCTACTCATTTCAATCAAGATTTGTAGGAAGAGAATAGAAAACCTAGAAATTATGCTTCTAGCTGGGATTGGAGATGCTCTTCAGCCAGCTTCTTCTTTTGCCTCTTTTCAATTTGGTTTCTCAGAGACAACCTCTTCTTTTTCCTTCTCTCCAATTTCTTTTCCAGTTCTCTATCCTTCCACTATTTATCCAAGATTAATTCTTAACATACTATTCTAAAAGATTCAACATTTTCTTGGCAGCCATTAGAGGAAAATTGCAGAGCTTGTTTTCAAGATTATTTTCAAGAACCGTTACCTTCATAGGAACTCACTTCCCTATTTAAAATTGCTTTTCCATTCACAATTTCCTAACCTAATCTTGAAATCTATTTTAAAATTAATAATAATTTTCAATTCATTTGATGTAAATCTCCTTTTTAAAATATTTACTCAATAATAAAAAAAAGAATAAATATCTTATAACTAATGGTTAACTTATTAACACAAAGAGTAACACAAAATACAAGAAGAGTAGAATGCATGAGTATTTAAATCAAAAATCTATAATTAACTATATTTAAACTTAATCCTTTATTTTATCATGCTTTATTCTATTTAATTTACTAATTATTATTTAATTTCAAATACTTCAAAACAAACATACAAAAGTTAGACATTCTTAAATGCAGTCTATATGAAACTAAGTGTGTGTGTGTGATCGAGAGGTCTTCCTGCTTTGTCCTATCAAGATGCTAATCACCTCTCCTTAATCACACCCTTGGTCTTCGACTTCCTACAACTCAAGTGCACTCAGGCACACAACAATAATTGAATTAGTTTCACGTCAAGATATAAATAAAGCAATGCATTACATTAACAAAAATGTTTCTACTCTATTTTGCTTCATTTTCAAAATAAAACGCATTCAATACTTTTCAAATTTTCATAATTTAAATAAACACTTTCATTTATCTCCACGCCAAAATATCATCATATTAATCATTACTCTATCAAATACAACAAAACATGTAACAAATCCACACAAAGCCAAAAAGTAACCTGCATCAAGATTGAGACATGACATCCTTCCCCACTAGGAAGAGACATTGTCTCGATGTCTGATTACAAACCACACAACAAAATATGAAGCATCAGTGTATCAAAAGTCTCTAAAAACAAGAAAAGAAAAACATGCTAAGATCTCAAATGAGGAAAAGCTCTATCAATGTCCTCAACATTCTCCCAAGTGGCATTATCCTCTAAGTATTGGTATCACTGGACCCTATACTGCATAATGTCCATGTTCCACAACTTAACATTGCACTCTTCTAGTATCTTGATGGGCTCCACCTGCATCACTCTTGGGTCCTGTACCTACAACGCATGCTAGTCAAGAATATGAGCTACATCTGGATGGTAGGGCTTAAGCACCGAAACATGAAAAACATTATGGATCCAAGATAGAGCTGGTGGCAGAGCAAGCTGGTAAGCAACTAGATTAATCACCTCCAAAACATCAAAATTCCCAACAAACCTAGGGGAAAGCTTTGAGTTTTGTTATGCCTTGCATAACCACCCCCATTTTGAGTTGGAACAAAATGGGTCCCCCTTTCTCTTTCTGGTTTCTTTTTGCTTTTGGTTACTTGCTCTCCTCTTTGAAATTCTTTTGTTTTCCTCCTAATTTTGAATTCTGATCTATCTGATTTAATCTTGGTTCTATCTCAACCTAAGTTGGTTTCCTTCTTGCTAGGAATTCAATAAAATAATTATAAGCAATGGTGGATTTATTATAATATGTCTTATTTTCTTCTGAGGACTAATGCGGACCTTTCTTTTGTAGGATTAAATCCTATGCATGATGATATTTTCTAGGGGAGCTCAGTTGGAAGGCATGCCTCAATCCAGTTGGTCCTAAAAATCAGTTAAGGAAAAAGTCGACAAGACCCCAGAGATGTCACAACGAGCGAAATTCATATGCATTCAACTATCGACAAGACATCAATCAAGGTCATGATGACTAGGAGCTTCCCTTCTACATGAAATTCTCATTCGAAGAAAGGTCTAGGCGAGACCTAAAGGTTTCACCGACCAGCAGAGTCTGGGGTAACACTTCGGTAGTAGTTATCTTTTTGGTGGAGGGTCTCCCCAAGTATTTTGCGTCTCACCGAACGATTCATGAGTGAACACCTCACTGAGACAATCAACATTTGGCATGTGGTCCTGGTGAAGTCTTTTAGTCTTTCCGACTGACGGTGAAAATTGCCCATCGCGGAAAGATTTGTTCGTCGATGTGAAGTCTCAGCAAGTCCGCAAAGTCTTACCGACTGCCAAGAAAGTAGACCTCAAAGGCTCGCATGCGTCGGGGTAATGTTTCACCAAGCGGCTCCAGTCACACCGACATAGTGTGAGGCGATTCTATCAATTAAGTCTTTGGCGAGAGAATCAATGTGTCTCACTGATATGAAGGAGCCCTCACCAAAAGATTCTAAGTTCGGCATAACATCTTGCCAAAAGGAGTAAGTCTCGGCAACAAGGGTGTGGTGTCAGCAGGAAGTCTTGCCGATCAAGAAGGCTCTCCCCAAACTCAAAGGAACTATCAGAAAAGTAGGGAGGCTTCGGTATAGGGTCTCAGCAAAAGGAGAGGGTCCCATTGATAAGGTATTCCTTCGGGGAGACTAGATGTGTTCGGCGTGGTGTCTGAGCGACTCAAAAATGTCTCACTGAAGTAAATAAGCCTAACGAGAGTAAAGAGAATTTAGGGAATGGTTTCCCCGACCACAAGAAGTCCTGTCGATATGAAATGAGCTCGCCGAAGGATCTGGGGCTCGGGGTAATCTCTTTCTGACCCGATGGCATCTCAGCAAAAGTGAAGGGTAGGACTCGGTATGATGTCTCGCTGACCAGGCAGGCTCTTGCTGAAGGAAAGTTGAGCTTGGAAGAAGCTCCCCAAAAGACTAAGGAGATTTCCATGACCTCACACAAATAACAATTGTCTCGGTGACCTCAGTGTGTATCGATATAACTTCTGTAGCTCGCTGAAGGGTCTCATCGACTGGTCTGCGCTATGCCAATAACTATTAAGAGACAAAATCACATTGAGGAGACATGATAAGTGTCTCACCGACATGCGATTTAAGGAAGACCACTTTTGATTGCTCAGGAATCTAGTGTAGCATGTGATTATCCAATCAGAAGGAACGAAGGTGGGCCATTGACAATCTAGAACAATCCATGCTTGATCTAAGAACAATCTAGAAGCTCATTCCAGCAGGCCCCTTGAACATTACTATTACATTGACCACTGAGGGACATCAGCATAGTTGAGAACCAACTACAAAGACCTTGGGAGCTGAGACATCCATGTGTTGTCTCTCTTTTAGGAGAAACAAAATAGCAATATTTTTTTTGCATGTTGCTGTGCCAAAACACACGTCAATAGGGACTGGTGCTAGAAGAAGGGCCTAGAAGGGAAAGCTAGATAAAACTGGGTTTTTCTCCCCAGAACGGCCCCACAGAGTTCTTCGATCAACTGAGAATCCATCACCTTTCATAGAACTCAAGACCCCAACAAGACATAAGCATCACAAGGCTAGGGAAACCATTATTCCACCTTTATTAGCTCCACTCACTCCACCAGGATTTTCACCAATACCCCAGTGGATACCCATCAATCCACCATCCAATTCATCTCAATCGTAATCACAGCTGATTCAACCCATACAATAGCTGGCTCAACCATCACCACCGCCACCAATGGCGTTCTTTCAGAATAATCCCTCTCCATTGGGGACTATTCTTGGAGGTTTCCATGATATGCCCAAGAACCTTGAGAAATTTTGCCCCAAGTACATCCATGGTGAATCACGGAGTGCTGAAGAGCACATACAAGCTTTCAAGGATGCTTGTACTAGAGCTCAAATAGCTCACCATGATGTAGTCTATAGATTGTTCCCTTACTCCTTAGGGGATATGGCATATAATTGGTACCTTAATCTCCCTCAAGGTTCCATTCTAACCTAGAAAAACTTGGAAAATTCCTTCATTAATCAGTTTAGGGTGTATGTGGATCCAGCTCTTTTATACCACCAATTTGCTACCATCAGGAAAGAACCAGGTGAATCTTTTCCTTTATTCAATACCAGGTTCCAATGAATGTATAGGAGGCTGTAGGACCCCTATCTAGTTACTGAAAATAGTGCTATCCAAGCATATTTTAGGGTTATAGACCCTTTGCTTGGCTTGTTCTTGAAAAGGACATATCAAGCACCTGATATTGATTCTCTATTCAAAGTCTATCACTTGGCTATTAAGCTGCAACAACAAATCAGTTCTCAACAAGGAAGTTTGGGAGGAGGTTTCCCTTCAATGCGATATCATATGCATACCCCAACTCCTCTATTCAACACTGTCCCAAGGATGTCTCCTTCCCATTATGGGCCTATGTCTGAATTGCAAACCCAACCACCTGTTCCATTCTTTGCTACTAGAACTCCTAATATCTTTCAACAACCACAAGTTCCTCAAAGTTCCCATGCTCATCCTAACCAAATTGGAACATCAAATCATGGTGGTCAGCCACCTGTTGCCAAGAGTGTAGAGAGTGAAAAGATAAATCAACTTACAAATGAGGTAGAAACCTTGAAGAAAATGCTGTCCCAAGTCACCAATGACATGGCTTAGCTTTGATTGAATCCCTCCCAAAACAGCAACAATCAAGGTAACTATCAGAATCATAACAATTACAACCAAAGGGGTTATCAAGGCCAAAAATCCTCTAACCAAGGATATCAAAATAAGAATAGAGGATATAACCAGAGGCCAAATAACAATAGACAGTGGAATACATGGCCCAATAATGGTGGAGTTTTACACAACTATCAGGCTAATGAAGAGAGGTCACAAACTGCAAATGTGGTTGACCTCAATCTTATGACTAATCAGTGCAGGATGCATGATACTACAGCCCATTCTAAGGTGAACTGCCCTGAAGTAGAGAAGATGGTTAAGATGACATAGGTAGATGCCCGAACTTTGCAAGGGAGTTCCAACAAAGGAGGTGACTCAGTAGAAACAACAATGACTTATGACCTTTTTGAAGAGGAACCTTCATTCCCAAGGCAAGAAGAGAATGAACTAGAGGAGGATTCATATGATGCCTAAGCTTTTCAAACAAAGGGAGGACACTTACTGAGAAATAAAAGTAAGGGGCCATTCACTACATCAGCACCACCTAATCATATGGTGCCTCCAAATCAAAGTGCTGATAATAATCCTCCTCCACCACAAGGCCCGCTTGACTCCCACAACAAGGGTAATTCCTTTGGTGTTTTCAAAGGTAGTGCGAGTTGTAATACAGAATTTGAAATTGTTTCTGAGATGCAAAAACAGAAAACTACTTTGTCATATTTTGACATTCTAAAGTGGTGCCCTACTCAGAGGGAAATAGTGCTAAAAGCTTTGGAGCAAGCTGACAAGTCCAAAGGAAAGAACAAGGTGGCACCTGCTGGGGACATGAACACATCCTTGTACAGAAACAAGGTAGGTACTCCCCCATTTCTTTTAAGTTTAAGAATTTGTGGAAAGAACCTTCACAACTGTTTGTTAGATTCAAGAGCTTCTGGCAATGTTATGCCATTTTCTGTATGCAAGAAGTGGGTATTGGACCCCATTTAGACAAATAAGAAGGTCATTCAACTTGAAAAAATGGAGGTTAATGTGGTGGGAGAATTAAGAAACATACATGTTCAAGTAGGATCTGACCCTAGGATCCTAACAAACATAGATATCCAAGTGGCAGACATTCCCAAGACCTATGGTATGCTGCTGAGCAGAGATTTGATGAAAAGTTTAGGGGGATATCTTTCCCTTGACTTTTCACATATGTGGCTACCATGGAGAGGGATCCCAACTTAGATTAGGATTGAAAGTGAGCCCCGTCTCAAACATATCATCACGGAATATGATTGCCCCAATGAGGTAGCCTATTTTGAAACTGGGATAGGTGTTTATAAAAGAGAAGAATCTTTAACCTTTTCTATTTTTGATCCTAAAGAACTGCCCATACAAAAGACCCTTGATCCTATAATTAATGAAAAACAACAAGCATTGATAAAAAAGATACAACAAGATCAGTTGGTCTTAGGGGAGGATACTGATCTGCAAAGCCTCCTACTCCCTAATTGGTGCAAGGTACATTATTAAAACCATTTTGAATTAACGTGCCAACCCTGCATTGACATTTTAAAACATGTTACCCAAGCTGAGGAAGCTAGCTCAAGTTATCCTGAGACCATTGCAGACCGCTTCTCATTCAAAGCCAAGCAAGCAATAATGCTAACCAGAGATAGGATACCTTCAAAGGAGGTTCCTTCTCAAAGTGAACCTACCTCAAGCACATGTCCAAATCAACATATTGATGAGGGGTAACCCCAAGGTTTGTTTGACACCCCTGCACTCACAAATATACTAGAACCTAAGGGGTTAACCAAAGAAACAAGTGACTATTAGGAGGATAGCCACAAGTCAGATGATACAACTAAGCCAAAATTGGAAAGTATACCTAAAGAGATTACAGAGTATCCTTTCCTTATACCTGGTACAAAAGATCAAGCGACTCCAATTATGACTCATCTAACTCAAGCACCTGTAACAACTTCAAAAGAATCAACCCCAACCCATGATCAACTATGGACCCTCACCTTTGATAGATCTAAATCTAAAACAAGTTGTGGTGTTGGAATTGTACTAACCTTCCCGAAAGGGAAAACCTTCTTTGCTTCTTATAGGTTGTAATTTGGATGCACAAATAATGTGGTAGAATATAAAGCTCTGGCATGAGGACTGATGTTCTCACACAAGAAGAAAGTCACATCCTTGATGGTCAAGGGAGATTCAGAAATTGTTATTAGGAAAGTGCACAACTAATACACATGTCACAACAAAAGGTTGGCAGCATATAGAAGTAGGGTATGGAACCTGATCGAGGACTTTGATGCCTTTGGGATTAGCTTAATCCCTAGAGAAGAGAATCGGGTAGCTGATTCATTGGTTGTTGCTGCAAGCACCTTGGAACCTATGTGAGGCTCCAAGCTCAAGAAATTCTTAGTAGAGTTAATGTCCACTCCAGTTGTTCCTAATAATATCAAGAACTTTCAAATCTTTGAGGATGATAAACATGTTCTTGCTTTCTTAGCAAGCTCAAATTTTTTTGAGGGGAAAATTATTGATGAGTCTAACAGAGATCAAGGAAATTGGAGCCCTGAAGATTGCAATACAGAAGGGGTCCTTAATTTAAAGAGAAATATAATTCCTAAGGGGATGGTGGCCTTGGAAATAATTTTTGACTTAGACCCAAGGGCTCGAGAGAAGGCATCAGTTGAAGACAAAGGAGGTGAATACGAAGTTGTTAACCTAGCTGATTCTAGCCTTAAAAGGAATTTCTATATAGGGAAAGCCTGCCCTAAGGCAATTAGAGAAGACATACTGAGGGCACTTAAAAGGATATTTCTATGATAGCGTGGGGGTATGAAGACCTACAGACATTAGATGCTACTATAATGACACACTATCCCCTTGAAGCCTGAAGCTAAACCCTTCCGACAGAAGCTGCGCCCTGTAAACACCTTGATTGAGCCACTGATCCTTAAAGAACTCCAGAAATTGCTATCTGCAAGGATAATCTTCCCTGTACACCATTCAATGTGGGTGGCTAACTTAGTCCCAGTCCACAAGAAAAATGGGGAGATTAGGCTATGTGCTGACTTCAAAAATTTGAATAGAGCCTTAGAAAAGGATAATTATCCACTTCCTTCTCTAGATGAAGTTCTGCAGACTGTCAAAAAATCTCAAATGATATCATTCTTGGATGGTTACTCTGGATATAATTAGGTGATGGTCGACTGTGAAAATAGAATGAAGATAGCCTTCACTACCAAATGGGGAACTTTGCATACAGAAGAATGCCATTCAGTCTAATAAATGTAGGGGAAACTTTCTAGCGCGCCATAGACATAGCATTCAAGGACTTGATCGGTAAGTGCATCATTGTCTACATGGATGACTTGATAGTGTTTTCCAAGGACTGACTGAATCATGCTACGGAATTAGCCAAAGTTCTTGGGAGATGCATCTGATATGGCATCTCATTGAATCCAAAAAAGTGTGTGTTCAGAGTTTCAGAGGGCAAGCTTTTGGGACATGTGATCTCTAAAAAGGGAATTTCAGTTGACCAAGATCGAGTCGAATCCATTCTGAAGATCACTTAGCCAGAAAGAAAGAAAGAAATGAGGTCTTTCTTTCAGAAAATCAACTTTGTGAGAAAGTTCATCACGAGCTTTGTTGAAATCATGAAACCACTCAATGAGATGATTAGAAAAGACGCCAAGATAGAGTGGACTGAGGAAGCAAAGGCCGTGTTCTCACAAGTCAAACAATCCATCTCAGAAGCTTCGGTCCTTACCAGCCCCAACTACCTCGGGCCATTTTACATCTATTCTTTTGCCTCTGAACACTCATGCGCACCTTTCCTAACTCAACGGAGAGAAGAGGCAAAGGAGAGACCTATTGCTTTCATAAGCTCTCCATTCAAAAATGCAAAAATCAAATACCCACCTTTGGAGAAGCAAGATTTTGCACTGGTTTGGGCTGTCAAGAAGTTCTGACATTACATTCTTTGAAGCCAAATCATCACTGTAGTTCCTGACACTGCTATGAAGTCTTTACTAATGCAGAGTGAGTTGGGAGAAAGGAGAGACAAATGGATGGCCATCCTACAAGAATTCAACCTGGAGATACACCCTATGAATCTAGTCAAGGGTATGAGTTTATCCAAGTCCATGGCGAACATTGGCGACAACATCATCTGTCAGCAATACACGACCCATAATTTCTCTAATGACCCATGGTATGCTGATACCATTTGCTTTATGCTCAACAATCGTTGTCTGAAAGGAATCAATGCGACTCAAAGGAGAGTCTTGAGGCTGAAGAGTTCTCATTACAGGCTCAAAGGAGGGTTGCTATATAGGAGGAATTTTGAAGGAGTATACTTGAGATGCCTTGATCATCAAGAGGCTAGACTTATGATCTCTGAGTTTCATGGGAAACATGGCACAGGTCATGGGTCTGCAGATTCTTTGGCACAATAGATCCTTAGATCTAGTTATTATTGGCCCTGTGTATTCAAAGATGCCCATCAGCATGTGAGGACATGTCACACCTGTCAGATTTCTACATCAAAGGAATGCCATGCAGCTATGCCATTGCAGCCTGTCTATGAAGTAAGGCCATTTGCCTAATGGGCACTGGATTTTATTGGGGTGATTAACCTGAATTATTCTACAAGACACAAGTTTATCTTGACTGCTACTAATTATTGCACAAGATGGACAAAGGCTATACCCTGTAAGAACAACACCACAGAGGTAGTGATCACTACAAGGTTTGGGGTACCCTTCACTTTGGTATGTGACAATGGCTCTGCTTTTTCTTTTGCTGAGTTTATTTCCTGGGTACATGATCACAAGATCATCTTAAAGTATTCTTCAAATTATTACCCACAAGGCAATGGAGTTGTAGAGTCAACCAATAAGAATCTCTTAGGGGTAATTAAGAAACTGTTAAAGCATAACCCTAAAGACTAGCATACCCAGCTGAGGTTCACATTATGGGCAGATAGGACTAGGATTAAGGCTGCTTTAAACACCTCACCATTCAAGCTGGTATATGGCCAAGAGCCTATCTTTCCTATCCATCTGCAAATACCTATCCTTGAGTTCATGCATAAATTCTACTCTAGTGACAATAGGATAGAGATGAGACTAGCTGCTTTGTTAAAATTAGAAGAATAGACAGATTCCACCTTGCAGCAATTCTCTAGGCACCATGCTGTTGTCAAACGTTGGTTTGACAAAAGAGCTAAATTTAAAGCTTTTAGGATATTAGACCTTGTGTTGCTATGGGATAAAGCTAGTGAGAAGAAAGGAAGTCACCAAAAGTTTGACAAACTCTGGCTAGGTCCTTATCATATTGTTGATATCCTAGGAGAGAATGCTTTCTGATTGAGTAGTCTCACTGGAGAACCTGTTCTGTTGCTTGTCAATGGAAAGTTTCTTAAACACTATTTTGAAACATGAAGTTGGAATTTTGTTGGGTGATGCATTTGTGTAAATAATTTCTGCTTGTAAATAGTCTCTGTGTATAAGTGGCTCTACTCTTTATGTGAATAATCTTCTCTTTGTTTGTAAATAGTTTGTTGTTTGTGTGTTTGTCCCTCTGGCCTTTTGTTTCTTTTGCTGTTTGGTTTCTCCTTTGTTTTGTTCTTTGGGTGTTTTATCTATTTCTTTCCATTCTAAAATGGTCGGTTGTTATTTAAGGCATACTTTGATAGCTAGGGGAGAAGTGGTTTAGGTATTTTCAAGCTTTTTGATTGGGTGATTTTGTCCTAAACTCTTTGTTTCATGCTTGTTTTCAATAAGAGTTGTGAGAGTTTTGAAGACAAGGTGCAAAGTAAATAACCTTCATTAGCTTCTCTGAATCTGCTACAAATCATTAAGATCATCTCCTTTGTAGTAGTATATTTATCCTAGAGTGATGGTGTTGTAAGATTTGAGTGAAAAATCCAATCTCCCAAGTGTTGTTATGAGGTCCATGGTAGTTTTCAACCTAGATCAGATGTTAAACATCTAACATATTGAAAAAGAATTAAATGAAGTATCTGAAAACTCTATGAGAAAAAAAAAAAAAAAAAGAGAAAAGAATTCAATATGAATGGGTGATTCCAGTATCTCTACCGGGGCTATGGATGCCTGACTGGCAGTAGAGCAATGCTATGAGAAAAATAGAGGTATCTCCATCGGGGCTATGGATGCCTAACTGTCAGTAGAGAAATGCCCGGGATATCATTGCACAAAAGGAAATCAACTCATGTAGCTCAAATCTTGCACATTGTTGCTTGAAAGATGAAGAAAACATTATAAAAGAATGATGCACTATTAAGCACACACAGATTCAGGGGTAGCTAATGTTGATTTACGTTGAGATTCTAGCTCAACCTTGCTTGTTATAACTGACCCAACTGGAGTTGTGATGGTCATGTACCAGGAGTTCTGGGTAGCTGAAGCCTTTAGCTTCTTGAAAATGGTTAAGCCATTTTCTCAGTCAAGTCGCCATTTGTTATGCCTTGCATAACCACCTCCATTTTGAGTTGGAACAAAATGGGTCCCCCTTTCTCTTTTTGGTTTCTTTTTGCTTTTGGTTACTTGCTCTCCTCTTTGAAATTCTTTTGTTTTCCTCCTAACTTTGACTTTTGATCTATCTGATTTAATCTTGGTTCTGTCTCAACCTAAGTTGGTTTCCTTCTTGCTAGGAATTTAGTAAAATAATTATAATCAATGGTGGATTTATTATAATATGTCTAATTTGATTTTGAGGACTAATGCAGACCTTTCTTTTGCAGGATTAAATCCTATGCATGATGATATTTTCTAGGGGAGCTCAGTTGGAAGGCATGCCTCAATCTAGTTGGTCCTAAAAATCAGTTAAGGAAAAAGTTGGCAAGACCCCAGAGATGTCACAATGAGTGAAATTCATGTGCATTCAACTATCAACAAGACATCAATCGAGGTCACGGTGACTAGGAGCTTCCCTTTGGCATGAAATTCTCATTCGGAGAAAGGTCTTAGCGAGAACTAAAGGTTTCACCAACCAGCAGAGTTCAAGGTAACACTTCGGTAGGAGTTATCTTTTTGGTGGAGGGTCTCCCCAAGTATTTTGCGTCTCACCGACCAGTTCATAAGTGAACGCCTCACCAAGACAATCAAAATTCGACATGCGGTCCTCACAAATTATTTTGGTCTTGCCAACTGACGGTGAAAATTTCCCATCGCGAAAAGATCTGTTCGTCAATGTGAAGTCTCAACGAGTCCGCAAAGTCTTACCGACCACCAACAAAGTAGACCTCAAAGGCTCACATGCATTGGGGTAACGTTTCACTGAGCGGCTTTGGTCACACCGACATAGTGCGAGGGGATTCTATCAGTTAAGTCTTCAGCGAGAGAATCAATGTGTCTCGCTGATATGAAGGAGCCCTCACCAAAAGATTCTAAGTTTGGCATAACATCTTGTTGAAAGGAGTAAGTCTTGGTGACAGGGGTGTGGTGTCGGCAGGAAATCTTTCTGATCAAGTAGGCTCTCCCCGAACTCAAAGGAACTATTGGCAAAGAAGGGAGGCTTTGGTATAGGGTCTCAGTAAAAGGAGAGGGTCCCACCGATAAGGTATGCCCTTGGGGAGACTAGATGTATTTGGCGTGGTGTCTGAGCAACTCAGAAATGTCTCACTGAAGTAAATAAGCCTGGCGAGAGTAAAGAGAATCGGGGAAAGGTTTCCCTGATCATAAGAAGTCCTGTCGATATGAAATGAGCTCGCCAAAGGATCTGGGGCTCAGGGTAATCTCTTGTTGACCTGATGGAATCTTAGCAAAAGTGAAGGGTAGGACTCGGTATGATGTCTCGCCGACCAGGTGGGCTCTTGTTGAAGGAAAGCTGAACTTGGAAGAAGCTCCCTGAAAGACTAAGGAGATCACCATGACCTCACACCGATAACGATTGTCTCAGCGACCTCGGTGTGTATTGATATAACTTCTGTAGCTCGCTGAAGGGTCTCATCGACTGGTCCATGCTATGCCGATAACTGTTAAGAGACAAAATCGCATCGGGGAGACACGATAAGTGTATCACCGACATGCGATTTAAGGAAGACTGCTTTTGATTGCTCAGGAATCTAGCATAGCATGTGATTGTCCAATCAAAAGGAACGAAGGTGGGCCATTGACTGATTGACCGCCCTTGTGGAAAAGACTAAAAGAATGCAAGCAAGATGGATTCCTTCTGAGAACAGATGACAATAGATCGGCTTGGGCGATGGTGTTCAGATCTGCAAGGAGGCTCGATGGTGCTTCCAAAGGATGGTCAACATACAGAGAAGTCCAGACCAGAAGGGAAGCCAAAGGGAAGAAGAAACTATGACTCATAGGGATAGCTGTAGTGACTACTGGGAAGGAGGTAGATCAGTATTGATGGAGATATTCTGAGCATTCAAGGTGACCCCAACAGAGTTTGAAGGTGGAAACGAAGACAAAAGAGTTAATGCTGCAGCTGCCAAAAAGATCTAAAAAGGCTTCTTCTGAGGGTAAGAATCCTTCATCAGCATGGACAATAAGGCTTCTCATTGAAGGCAGCATTGATTCTCTTCGAAAGATCTGAGAGCCGACTCTCCTAGAAGAAGATATTTTGCAAACCCTAGCGCAAGGGACAACGCATTCTTTTGGTACACACTCTGTATAAATGGCATTCTTGCCTCTTTGTAAGGGTTGGAATTTTTAGAGTTAGACAGTTAGAATTAGAAAGAACCAAGGGAGAAAATAGAAGAGACAGTGTTAGAACAGATGGTTAGAAAAAAAAAATCTAGGAATTAGTTGGTTAACAGAAGGAGATAGAATTGCATCTTGATTCTTAGTAATGAGAGCCTCTTTTGTCTTCTTGTCTAGTAGTAAGATTCAGTACAGACTGTAATGTATTTTCTGAGTTCTCTTAGTGTAGTTGGAAACAATCCAGGGACATAGATTCTCTGTACACTAGTGATTGTGCTAGCTTTGTAAATATTGCTTATCTATTTTACTGACAGTAGAAGCAATTAGAGTTTAATCTACTTCATATTGTGTTCCTGAATGGTATTTCTTTTAAGTTAATCATTTGATTTGAGAATATTTCAAGGATTTAAGTCTTATTTTATGTTTTGTTTAAATGGTAACTTAAAATATGTTATTTGAATTAGCACTATGAATGAAAGAGGTTGTGTGTCAATCACAAGTTTGCTTCTGTTCTATAGTTTTAGTTAACAAACTCCTTGAAAGGTAGAAAGTCTGGTTAAGTTAGAAGAATTGTCATTCTTTTCTGTTCCAAAGCTCTGACCTATCTTTTTATGTTTCTTTAAAACCCTTGGTTAGAGTAGGTTTAAATTCATGCTTGATCTAAGAACAATCCAGAAGCTCATACCAGTAGGCCCCTTGAACATTACTATTACATTGACCACTAAGGGACATCGGCACAGTTGAGAACCAACTACAAAGACCTTGGGAGCTGAGACATCCATGTGTTTTCTTTCTCTTTCAGGAGAAACAAAATAGCAATATTTTGTTTGCATGTTGTTGTGCCAAAACACACATCAACAAGTTCTTGCCAAAAGAGATTGGACTCTTATGCGACCGAACACTCAAAAAGACCTTGTCTCCTGTAGAGAATTGCCTGAAAGTTCTATTCTTATCTGCAAGACTCTTTTGTCAATCTAAAGCTTGCTTAAGATTTTCTTTGATAAGCTTCATTTGGTCTTCCATTTCCATCAACATTTCGGGACCAATCACAATCCTGTCCTCAACCCTGTCCCAACTGATGGGTGTTTGACATTTCCGTCCATATAGAGCCTCAAATGGTGCCATACCCAAAGAGGCATGGTAGGAGTTGTTGTAAGAAAACTCCATCAAAGGGAAATACTCCTCCCATCTATGTTGCTGCTCCATACAATACATTCGGAGGAGATCCTCCATAATCTGGTTCACCCTCTCAGTCTGACCATCGATTTGAGGATGATATGCTGAACTGAAATTCAATTTAGTTCTCAGGAAAAAATTCAGAGTAGTCCAAAATCTAGAAGTCATCCGAGTGTCACGATCTAAAATGATCACCTCTGGCACTCCATGCAGCTGAAAAATTTCCAGTACAAATTTCCTCACCAAAACCATTGAACCATCCTTGAGGTTCCCAAGAATGAAATGGGATACCTTAGTCAATTTATCCACCACAACTAGGATGGTATCATGTCGATTCCTAGACATCGGCAATCCCTGAATAAAGTCCATAGTTATCACCTGCCACTTATACTCTGGCACTCTGTGCGGATATAAAAGTCTTGTTAGATGGAAATGCTCAGCCTTAACACACTTGCATTCCAAACATCAGGCAATAAATGCAATAATATCTCTTTTGAGTCCTGGCCAAAATTATAGAGGCTTGAGTCCCTCAACCATTTTAGTCACACTAGGGTGTCCTAAGTAAGGGGCATTATGGAATTCCTCCAACACCAACTCTCTTAACCCTGTAGAGTTAGGAATATACATGCGACCATGAAACCTCAAGAGTCCATCAGACTCACATACATATCTTGCAAACCCGCGATCAAAAGGATCCTGCTCTAGGGCTTGTTTCACCCTTTCATACTGCTCATCCCCAGGTAAAGCCTAAACCAGTTGTTCTCTGAAACTAGATTTTATGGTAACCATGGCTGCTAAATGTCTCATCCTACTTAAGGCATCTGCTACCTTATTTTCCTTCCCTTTAATGTACTCAATGCCAAAGTCATATTCACTCAGAAATTCCAACAATCGCCTCTGACGAGCATTTAGGTTGGGTTGAGTAAAGATGTACTATAATCTAGCATGATCAGTTTTTAATTCAAATGGCTTACCCAAGAGATAATGTCTCCACATCTGAAGGGCATGAACTATGGCTTCCAACTCTAAATCATGTGGTGCATAATTTAACTCATGTTGTTTCAACTTTCTTGATTCATATGCCACCACCTGTCCTTCCTGCATGAGAACGACTCCTACCCCTTCTCCTGATGCATGCAGTTATTATTGTGAAATGACCATTCGAGTCAGGCACAACAAGAATAGGTGTAGAAGTGAGCTTCTCTTTCAGCAACTGAAAAGCTTTCTCACACCTGTCACTTCACTAAAATTTATTTCCCTTCTTCTGAAGTGCGGTAATGGGTGCTGCTATTGTCAAAAACCCTTGCAAAAATATCCTGTAGTACCCTGCAAGTCCCATAAAACTACAAACTTCTAAAACATTTTGTGGTGCTAGCCAATCTAAGATTGCCTTAATCTTATTTGGGTCCACAACTATCCCTTTTGCTAAAATAACGTGTCCCAAATAATGCACCTTAGATCGGAAAAAGGTACACTTGGACATTTTCACATATAACTTATGCTCCCTCAACCACTGCAATACTATCCTCAAATGCTTCTTATGCTCTTCCTCTAACTTCTAATTCATAATGCCTGTACCTTGTCTTGAATGCAGTCTTGTGAATATCTTCATCCTTTAGCCTCAACTGATGATACCCCGATCTCAGATCTATTTTAGAGAATACCTTGGCATCTTTTAACTGGTCAAACAAATCATCAATATGGGGAAGCATGTATTTTTTCTTGATAGTAACCTTGTTAAGCATCCTATAATCAATGCATAACCTCAAGGTCCCATCCTTCTTCAAAAATATTACAGGAGCTCCCCAAGGTGACACACTTGGTCTAATGAAACCCTGTTTCAACAATTCCTCCAGTTCAGATTTTAGCTCATATAACTCCATTGTGTTCATCCTGTAGGGGGCTTTGGACTAAGGTTTCACACTTGGTATCAAATCAATTGAGAAATAAAATACACACTTAGGCAGTAGCTCAATTAGCTCTTCAGGGAAAACATCCTCAAATTCTTTTAGAATGGGATGATCATTAACTAAGGATTCTATCACATCAAGGTCCTTTACCTTAATTGCATAAATAGTGCATCCCCTTCGGCTTGCCTTCTTTAATTGCATGGCTGAAACTTGCCTAAGTTCCAGAGGCCTTTTTACACCACTAATCTCCACATGATTACCTTGATCATCAAGACACCTTATTGTTTTATCTTCACAATCCACAAGGGCCTTATGTTTAGAAAGCCAATTTATCCCTAAAATCACATCATAAGATCCCAATGGTGCTACATTCAAATTAACTTGCATTTTGAAACTAGGGAGTTCAAGTTCACTACAAAACAAGCATTGCTCTACCTTCCTCTCTACTCAGTTCCCATATTGAACTTTCCATGAATTTTCCATATGGCCCTGTCTAACTGATAATTTAGATATAACATGAGGATCCACAAAACTATCAGTGGCACTAGTATCAATCAAAATAGAAACAGGAGTTCCAAAAATTTTACCCGAAGGCTGGATAGGAGTGGATTGATAATATGCTTGGTGATTATCAACCGCCGCATGAATATGATGTTGATTCCTATTTTTCTTCCTGTTAACCCTCTGAGGGCACACACTGGCGTAATGCTCACCACCACAAGTATAGCAACCTCCACGAGGTGCCTTAGGCCTGTTAGAAAAATCTCTCCTGATATTGTCATTCTTCTTATTGAAGTTAGCCCTCTTATTGTTATTCTAGTTTCCATCATTACGGTTCTAATGACTACCACCCCTTTTCAAATTTCTAATCTTCCTATTATTATTCCCTTGGCTGCTCTGATTACTTTGATTTCCCTGGTTATTGTTTCCTTGGCAATTTCCTTGGAACTTCTTATTGCCATACTTGGCTTCCATGCTTTTCTTGTAATTTCCAACCTGTTGCATTTTATGTTCCTGCAAAAGTTCCAACTCAAAGGCTTCATCCATGGTAGCCAGTCTATGCATATCCACCTCATTTCCAATTTAAGGTCTAAGCCCTAGAATGAATTTCTGAATAGGAAACCTCTCATCATGCTGGTACTGAGGTACGTACTTAAGAAATTGAGAGAATTTCTCCCAATATTGTATCATTGTCATTCCTCCCTAAATGAGCACCTAGAATTCTACCACTTTATTATCAAAATAAGACTGTGGAAGCCACCTCTTCCTAAAAATCTGCAAAAAATTGTTCCCATGTTACCTTGCCAAGTAAAAATTGTTTATCAGCGCTTTCATTCTCCCACCATGTAGCAGCTTCCCCTGTGAGCTGGTAGGATCCCCATCTTGCTTTAGTTTCCTTGGAAAGGTTTCAAAGAGAAAAGTACCTTTCCATTTCAATAATCCAGGCTTCTGCCCCATCACCAAAGGATTTACCATCGAAATTGGGTGGCACCACCTTCTTGAGATCCTTACCTAGTTCCTCCACTAACTTAGTTAGCTTACTTTGATTCTTTTTCAGCTTCAGGGTTTTCTCCATTTGGTTCATTCCTAATGTTTTTACTCTCACCAGGTTTAGACCTTGTTGGCCCAGTTTGCCTTGCCTACTCAAGGTTATCAATCCTGGCCTCTTGCCTACTTAGTATGGCCAAATTTTGATCCAACTTATCATTGGGATCACCATAGGATCCTCCTCCCCATTCCCTCTGATAATACCTGCCCTACATTAGGGTTACCCTAGAAAAACATAACATCAAGCATAATTAGGCATAGGTCCTAGAGTTGAACCTTGATCTGATACCAAAATGTAACATTCAAACATTGATGTTCATTTAGCCACACAATTTACCAAACTTAATACATTCCAAGGATAATAAAACTAAAAGATACACTTTCCATAATTGCTCAAAAGGAAAATTAAGAATATATTTACATTCCATGTATGCAGATTAAATAAATTTAATTAACAACAAGGATCATTGCAATGATACATATATGATTTCCAATCGCATATCACTGAGTTTCCATAAGTTTGCTCAAGTTTTCAATTACATCACGAACTTTCAATCAGTACATCTATTTCAATGTTACATCAAATCTTTCTTTTCAATACATCTATTTCAATGTTACAATATTGAATTACAAATAAAATTACATTTGCAAGTGGGCTTTTCAAGCCATTCCAAATAATACATGATTACATTTATAACAAATAAATCTCTGAACCTCAATCGCTGTGACACCACTGGTGTTCTTGCAAGTTGGGCCAAGAGTGTGATTAAGGCACCTTTTCCACCCAACCACGAAGTACAATACTTCCCCGGGTTTCTTCCTATCTCAAAGAAATCCCCGGCCCTGCATGAGGAGCCTAGACACTTAAAACAACACGCATGAGAGAACTCTCAATGCAATCCTAACATGAGAATCACATAATTCTTGCAAACAGGAGGTGGCAGAGACCTATATTCATTTAGTTCTAGTCTTTTAATTCCATATATTTCAATGGTGCAAGTGCTTGGCCAAGAAAAAATAAAATAAATGATAGTTTTAGAAAAGGTAAAACTACCATCTCTGTGGGTCCACCTTCGACATCCTATCCCAGAAGTTTCTCAAAATATTGTAAATAATTCATTTTCCATCTAATTTCTCATTCGATTTTTACACATTTCTAATTTCAAAGAAATTTCATCATTTTCCTAGGTTTTCACAATGTTTGTCAAAATAGCGTTCTTGCATGCATTCAGTAAAATAAAGTTTTCTTGTATAATTCCAAATGAGTTTACAATGCAAAATAAATTCAGTTTCAATTCTATATTCAAAAAGAGTTTTGCTCACAATAAATTTAATAGTTTTAGGAAAAAGAAAACCACTCTTTTCAAAAAATTCGCTAATGATGACTGTGTTTTCAATAGTCTAAATTTTCTATAAAGTTCATCTTTAGCTCTTATCATTGCCTTATGGGTATTTCACTAAGTTCAGAAAGGATGTATAATGGTTCTTACAATGCATCGAAGTTCAGAAATATAACAATTTTAGGAAAGAAAAACAAAGTAAATAACCGGATTTGCATATAAATTCAAGTTTGCTATTAAAAAAAAAAGAGTTTATTGAATGAATTTATTCTACGTTTTCCAGGTTTCAACTTGAAATATAAGAATTTATTGTACAGATTTGCTTATACATTTGCTGTGTTTTTCCTTTTGTATAATAACAATGCCAAAAGTAATGTTTTATATGGAAATTCAGTAGTTTTAATGCCAGGTATATGTATATATATGATTATATATATATATACCTGTGCGTGTATATATGTGTGTTAATTCTTAAATATCAAAAGAACTCAAATAGATTAACGAAGTGCATATACTATAAAGTTGTGATCATTTTCCCAATGCTTTGATTTCTATAAATTTTCATTGACAAAGAGTGATGTTTTCTAAATAAAGCAGAAATATATATATGTTTGTAAGTGTGTGCATATATATATATATATATTGTAGCTTATATATTCATACATATATATATAAATATATATAGTATTGTAAATATATATCATACTATGAATAACATCTCCCATTCGAAGGTTTCACAGGTGAGTTACAGTTTCCAATATATAACATATAGTTTTCGCCTTAAAAAGAAATACACAAATTTTGTATAAGTGGAGGCTTCCACCCCCCCCCATATGGGGAGGTACTACCTGTGGAAGGCAACGCTTCCTCCACAGGCCACAGCCTATGGAGAGAGTGTTGTCTCCCACAGTGCCGCCCTCCATTATGGGAAGGGCGCGGCTGGGGGAAAACCCAACCCCTCCTCTCTTCACTATAAAAACCATTTTGAATACAATAAATTTGACTCCAGAAAAGAAAACATAATACTATTCTTCTTTAAACTCGTTTTGACATATAATTTGTAAACAAAAGTGTATGTATATATAAATTTATATATATATATATGTACACAGGGAATTTATGTGTGTATATATATATAAGTATATATATTTACATTTTCAAACTTACTATAAAAGAATGAGCAATTTGGAACGGAATTTAACCTACAGTTTGTAGAGAAAAATTCCATTCTGGATATGGGGAAAAATATGCAATTTCTCTTAAAACACACAAAAGATCATAAGTTCTTTCTCAAATTTTCATAGTAATGCATACCACTCAAACTGACATTCAATTTCCTCAGTAGTATCTACTCATTTCAATCAAGATTTGTAGGAAGAGAATAGAAAACCTGGAAATTATGCTTCCAACTGGGATTGGAGATGCTCTTCAGCCAACTTCTTTTGCCTCTTCTCAATTTGGTTTCTCAGAGACAACCTCTTCTTTTTCCTTCTCTCCAATTGCTTTTCCAGCTCTCTATCCTTCCACTATTTACCCAAGATTAATTCTTAACATACTATTCTAAAAGATTCAACATTTTCTTGGCAGCGATTAGAGCAAAATTGCAAAGCTTGTTTTTGAGATTATTTTCAAGAATCGTTACCTTCACGGGAACTCACTTCCCTATTTAAAATTGCTTTTCCATTCACAATTTTCTAACCTAATCTTGAAATATATTTTTAAATTAATAATAATTTTCAATTCATTTGCATGTAAATCTCCTTCTTAAAATATTTACTCAATAATAAAAAAAAGAATAAATATCTTATAACTAATGGTTAACTTATTAACACAAAGAGTAACACAAAATACAAGAAGAGTAGAATGCATTAGTATTTAAATAAAAAATCTATAATTAACTATATTGAAACTTAATCCTTTATTTTATCATGCTTTATTCTATTTAATTTACTAATTATTATTTAATTTTCAAATACTTCAAAACAAACACACAAAAGTTAGAAATTCCTAAATGTAGTCTATATGAAACTAAGTGCTTGTGTGTGATTGAGAGGTCTTCCTACTTTGTCCTGTCAAGATGCTAATCACCTCTCCTTATTCACACCCTTGGTCTTCAACTTCCTGCAACTCAAGTGCACTCAGGCACACAACAATAATTGAATTAGTATCACGTCAAGATATAAATAAAGCAATGCATCACATTAATAAAAATGTTTCTACTCTATTTTGCTTCATTTTCAAAATAAAACGCATTCAATACTTTTCAAATTTTCATAATTTAAATAAATACTTTCATTTATCTCCACACAAAAATATCATTATATTAATCATTACTCTATCAGACACAACAAAACATGTAACAAATCCACACAAAGCCAAAAAGTAACCTGCATCAGGATTGGGACATGACAGTAGATGATGATACATTTTGCAATTAGATCCTTGAAAGCAATATCCATAGCATGTTGGAACGTTCCACCTGCGTTGATTAGCCCAAATAATATTCTCCTATATGTGAAGGTTCCCCATTTTGTGGTGAATGTTGTCTTAGGTATGTCTTCATACTATACCATTACCTGATTATAACTAGAATATTCATCCAAGAAAGACATCATTTGAGATCCATTGACTATCTGCAAAACTTTGTCCAATGAGGGCATTGGGTAGTTGTCTTTCTTTGGGGATCTCTTTAGGTTGCATAAGTCTACGTATAATTTAATTTCTCCATTCATTTTCCTGACTAGGACCAAATTGGCCACTCATGTGGAGTGCCTGACTGGGAATATGATCCTCGCAGACAACAATTTTTGAACTTCTTTATAGATGATGGGTTCCAACAATGCATTAACAGGATGTTGTCGCTGTTGAAAAGGTCTCACATCCAGCTTGAGAGGGATAGTGTGCATAATGATCAAGGTATCATATGTCTTCAAGTCCTTGTAGCTCCAAGTGACTACACCATGGTACCTATGTAGGGCATCAATGATCCCTTTCTTTTCCTGTAGCGTGCACACCTTACCAATAAACATGTTATTAACTTCTTCACTTGTCCCTAAGCTATAAGCGTCACACAGATTATCAATGTCAGCCTTCTTAGTCTGCTGATCTTGATCTCTAATTTGATCTAGGTCAAATATTCACTCAAGTTGGACCATTTCTCTTGGTATTGTGTTCGTCTTAAGGTTGATGACCCTCTATGTTTAATTCAGCCTCTTTGGGCTCTGCCTCATCAATTATATGGTTGCAAACACATCCAAGCTTGTGATGAAATCTAAGATGTGTTTATCAGCATTGAATACTTAGAAGTTGGTGATGTTATCTGGCACCAATGAAGTGGAAGTAAGTTCAACAGTGATCTTTCTCAAGCCAGACATGGAAAGGGATTGGAGGGTACTAGCTACCAGGGCTAGGGAATCAACAGTATGATTCTTGGAGCAATAGATCAGTTGAATATTAAATGCATCTAAACCCTTTATGAGATTCCAAACTCAATGCCTATAATTTACAAGTCTCCTATCATGGTAGGAATATAGTTTTCTAACTTGCTTAACCACTAACTTCAAGTCACCAAAGACTTGTAGCATTTTTACTTTCTTCCTTAGATCCATCAAGAGACCATGGACTAATGCTTAATAATTTGCTACATTTTTCGTGCAATAAAATTGGAGTCTATGAGCAGCGAAATATGTCTTACCTATAGGGATAATAAGCTCGAAACCAGCTCCAGCTCCTTGCTTGGACTTGAACCCGTCAAAGTGCAATGTCAAAAATTTAGAGGAACCTTGGGCCTTGGAACCCATGGAGCACATTTCTTTCCTTGGTTGGACATTTGCTTCAGTACTGCTGGGCAAGGGTGCAGGTTTAGCACATTTTTTATTCTGTAGTCCCGTTTGGATTTCCTCTTTTGATGTGACATGTCCCCTTATATGCTCAACTATTGTTTGGCACAAGAAACATTTGAATTATGAGTGGGAAACATTATGTACTCGACACCAACTGGGTAATAGGAGCTCTTGAAAATCCATTCTAGCTCCTAAGTTGAGCTGATCTTGAACACATTTCTCCATGAAATCTTGGAATCCATCTAATAATCCCAAATTTCTACCCTCACCCATCATCTAACTCAATCAACATTTTTTTGCTTAGAGGTGAGTAGGCTAAGTTAGTAGGAGGACTACATAACATGAGGAGGACTTCTTCAGTTGCTTCCTCTTCTTAAGACTCTAGTTCTCCTTGATAAGCCACAAGACAGTAATTGCCTAGCTCTATTTCAACAAATAGTACCTTGTTTGTGTTGTACTCTATGATCATAAACTTCATACATGGCTCCTGGTCAATACGGATTTGATTTGGTATCCCTTTCCACGACAACCATAAGTGAGAAAATTTAATTGTGGCATATCCATTCAATTCCCAAGTGAATTCCCTTCCTAATATTATGCCATACGTGTCCGATATATCAACAACTTGGATGCCAATGACTTGCTGGACCCTTGAGTCATCAACAATCTACATAGGGATCCAATTGATTTCACCAACTATATTCACTTTCATTTTATCCAGCTGGGTCACCTTCCATTGAGAAGGAGTAAGGACTATCTCTAATGCCCTACATACAAAAATTGACATAACATTGGTCGATGCTCTTGAATCGAGCAGATAGTTATGTAGGTTCTTCCCAAATATCCATATAGTGGTCAGGAAGGGCAATGTCTCTAACTTCCCTTGGAACAATCCCATAGGTGCGTCTATCTGGGCCACTTGAGTTTTATCTTTCTCATTGGACATATCCTTGGTTGGCACTTGGTTTTTCTCCTTAGCGGGTTGCTTTCCCATTTGCTAATTTGAAGGTGCATCTGTTTTCTTCCCTAGAATCTCCTTGATTATAGGCTCATTTTGTGACTCATCAAAGGAGACTCTCCTAGTAGGTATCTCTTGTGTTGATTTGGAATAGGCGGTCCCATTACTCATTTTAAAGAAAACATTCCTTACTATTGGAACTCTAAGCAATTCGAAGGCTGACAAGGTAATCTTGACCTTCTTGAATTCCTCAACTACATATTCACCCATTTTCTCAATTTCAACCTCAAAGGAATTTCCTTGAGAGGAGATAGTGTGCTAGCTTTGGGTCTAATTTGATTGCCTATTCTTGTTGAAATATTGAGTGGGTACATGGGGATAGCCTAGGTTCTTGCTAGCGTTTAGGTCAGGTGGAGTACTGAAGTTATTAGGTGGGATGGAGGTTGTAAAAGGGCCACCTACTTTCCTATTCCTTTAATTATAAGGAGTTTCCCTTTGATGAAACATTTGGAATTCGTCTTCACATGACTCCTCTTCATCTACTAGACCATTATATATTGAAGTGAAAAGATAGGAAAAAGAGTCTTTGTTACTTACCTCTTTAATTTCTTCATCCTTTGGGGTAGCGGTTTCCATTTTAGGCACATTGCTTTCACTTCATAGGAATGGGGCTTGATTGACCATGAGCACTGAGGAATTGTACGGTTCAGATGGGACTATGTCTCTGTAGCCCACACCATCTATAACATTTTGAACTTCCACTTAATAAAATTTTGTGGCTATTTGGAATTCAGGGAAATCTAGTTCGGAATGCCTATTCATTTTGTGGACCCGACACCATCCAGACAAGGCTGCCTCTAGTAGGCATACTCTGCTTGTTTTATCTGCATTGGCTAGTTGGTCAAGAGGAGTGGGAACACCTCCATTGTTTGGCCTTGTATTTCATGTCTGATCTTGTCTTTGTGAAGGTCTCCTTTCAAATATTTGATTAGAATTTTTTCCCCTCTCATAATTCTACCTAGAAGATGCACCCACATCATGGTTGTCCATGTTATCCTTATTGAGGTTGGCCTGGATGCTCCTTTGGGAGGCTTATTGCTGGTTGTTTTGATTCCTTAAGTGCGTCATTTTTGTGGACATGTTTATTACCATCTTTGTCAATTCATCTATCTGATCCTTTTGTGTGTTGCTAGGTTGAGGTGCTTGATTCTAGAGAAAGACCGACTGCATCGCAGGTTGATTCTATTGAACAAGCAGAAATTCGAGTCCTTGCAAGTATGTGGGAACTTGAGGCTGCTAAGGATAAACTTGTTTTTGTTGCAAGTAGTGAGGCATGGGAGGCACCTGACTCAATGATTGTCCCAGATGAGGGACCATTGACAACTATGGAACTTGATTCATAATGGGAACCTGATGTGCCAAGGCTTGGGTGAGTCCTTGGAACTGCATTGGATGAGCGGTTGGCCCCAAGGAAGGTAACAGACCAAAAATAGTTTTTCCCAAATTAGTGTTTGCTATGATTTCCTCAACATAGGCGTCTACTAGTCAGGTGTGTGGTGGGCACATTCTTTTTACTAGTACAACAACGAGGTTTTCTAAGGCAGCATAATAGACCAATCGAGTAGAGGTGTCATCAACCACATATGGAGATTGCAATCTCAAGTATGCATGATGAAACTGATCATTGAAGGAACTGATTGGATTTTTGACCTCCCTTTGAATGGACATGAATTATTGATATAATTCAAAAGGGTTGACTGGAATCTTGTATTTTCTAAGGATTTCTTCAATAGATCCCAAGAGGTAATGGATCTAGTCAGCAAGTTGATGTACAAATAAAAGGAATCTTCCCCTAAGGAATAAGGAAAGATCCTGCAAGCCACCTCCTCATGATCTATTTTCATATCTTTCAATATTATTTGAAAGATCTTTATGTGTTCTTCCGCTATCCTCTGTGGATTACGAGGATGAAACTTCATGTAGAAGCCCTCTGAATTCTTTGGCGTGTCATGATAATCATTAAAGGACAAAGGAGAAGGATTATTGCCCATCCAAGCCATGAAAGGAGGTGGGGGTTGTGCTATAGATATCTAAGGCTGGAAAGGGGCTATAGGAGTTGGGGTTGTTCCTTGGAAGTGAAGTGTTGGGGCAGGGGTAGTGCCTTGGCTATGGGAAAGAAAGGGATGGAATGTTGTTGGAGTAGTTGAGAAGAGAAAGGAGTTGTCAAAAAGGAAGGAGAGGAGTGGGGTGAATTGATGGAAGGAAGAGGTGAGGATGGAGCAGATGAGGCCGAGGATGAGGTGGCTTCCCCTCTTTTGGCTCTCTTAGCCTTGGTAGGGGGTGGTAGCTCATGAAATTCCCCTTTGTTGGGTGTAGATCTTAATATTATTTGGAACCTCTCATGGGAGAAGGAGCCAATTCAATCTAGCTTAACAAAAGGGAGACCCTCCTTCTGGCACCAATTTTGTTGATGGGTGTTTTGGCACTTCTCAACATAGGCAACACACAAATGCACTACCTCTCTTGAAAGATAACTTCCTACAAATAAGTTGTAGAAAATTATCCCAAGGTCTCTTAGGTGTCAGGTCATGACTTGCAAAAACAACTCAATGGATTGATGTGATTTGCTTGTAATCACAAGGGGCATGAAAAATTATTAAGTTGGAATTGGATCCTCAAATGGAGTTTATGAGATTCTAGAAGTGAAATATATTTTTTGTAAGTTCAAAACAACAGTCTAAAACTCCATATTCAACATCAGATTTGGCATCATAATGATGTTGAAACTTTTCCTAAACTACTACTTCAAAGAAAATTCAAAAGGGAAAAGGGAGATAAGAGTTCCTAGACCCAAAACTACTGATGAACAGTGATAATGGAGGATGCTATAGTGGATATCCATCCTATAACTAAGTTCCACTTAACCAAATAACATACAATCTCATGAAACTAGTGTTATCTTCTAAGGTCTGTAGATATTTTATTTGTTCATTCACCATAAAGCATGAATAAAAGATGAAACTTAAGTGCAACAATGAATTTATGTTCAGACTAGCTTTACACTACTATTTATCATCAATAACTAGAAAAAATCATGAACATGGAAAACATACACACCATAGCATTCTTCAAAATCAATGGACAACATCAAATAATCTATTAGAGCTACTTGAAAACAACTAGAAAAACAAACTCAATCTATCTAAATCTATCAAATATGAGGAGATGAATCATGCAACATGTAAGAAACTCAAGAATCCACCAAAGCAATTAAATTCTATTAAAATTTATGTAGCATGTCTTTACAACAGCTCAACTATCTCCTTAAAATGATTTACTCAATTGTGTGGCCAAGATTCATTTTACATTAGGGTTTCACCTACCACAAAATTTACTAATATAAAATACAATTTTGTCTTTTCCCTATTTCATCTTGTAGTGTCCTGACACTGTAGTAGTTTTGTCTTCTAGTGGCTTCCTTCTTATCTTATCTTATACTATCAAGAACTCATCATCTATTACTAGCTTTCCCTCATTCTTCTGAACAATGACATACTCCAAAAATTTACCAATCAACACCTGAAGCTTATTCCACTCCATAATGTTAGATTGAAGGACTTGTAATGTCAACTTCTTGGATCTACTAGTGATCAGCCCCTAGTTCTTTGTGCACTTTGGTGTGGCCTTGATCACTTGTTCTGATTGGACGAAGGCCCTAGTAGTGAAATCTATGAAGTTTGGTGTTAGAAAATCTATTGCACCTTGCTCCATCTTCTTATGGAAGTATGGCTTGATCTTTTCTGGGTCCAGTTCTATGGCGGGCATGTCTTAATATGTCATTAGCTTCAGATACTCCTCATTTTCCATCTTGTTCTCTTTCACCCATTTGAGGTCAAGCTCAACTTCATGTAACACTCTCTCTAGGACATCTCTTCTGTGATCTAGGCCCATCTTCCATGCCTCCACTAGCTAGTGGTTTTCCTTTACAAGAGCCAACTCCTTCTCCCATGTCTTTTTGGGCATCTTAAGAATGGCCTCAAGCTTAGGATAAGTAATCCTATATAGCTTGGTGAAGTGATGACAAATTCTCTCTATGCCCGCAAGTTGCTTCTGCACTTCCCATAATTTATTGGCCATTTAGATAACATGGCTTATACCCATATCCCCATTGTAGAGCACCCATCTAAAAAAATCAATGGTAGCCTTGGTACAACTCTTTATCTTCTCCATCTTGGAGAGTTCTTCCTAGGAGAGGAGTGAGGGAGTAGAGGATGTAGTTGGAGATTATTCATCTAAAGATGTCCATTGTTGGATGTAGGCACTGAGATCTTCCACTTGTGCCTTCAATTCTTCCTTGGAAGATTTATCCTTACTCATTTGTTGAACGATCATTGCCATTGATCCTTAGAGCTGATTGATTTTTTGTTCTCTTATAGCAGTGCCTAACTTGATTATGGGAATGATGTAGTTGATCCCCTCCCCTTTATCTATTACTAGGGTGGCAATCTACATAGTTCTCAATCCTGAAGCATCAATCGTGATATTGTATCAGACTCTTGGATTCTTTTCCTTCTTAGTCTTCATTTGTGCTCTGGAAAGGATGGCCTCAAGTTAGGACCTCAGATCAGTGAGGACTGGGATTTTCTTTTGTAGTTGCTTCTCAAGCCAATCAAGCATTTGAGTCTCCTCTTTTGGGTATTCATGATCACCTTCCTCTCTTTTTTCTCGTTGGGGTTATTTCTTTTCATGGCTTGAGGCTTATTGTTCAACCCTTTCTTCTTCTTCATCTAAGTCTTGAATCAATATAATCATGTCCCTTTCTAACTTAGCAATGGTCACATGCTCCTCAATGACACCCTCCATTAGTGATGTATTTTTTGTTTCCTGCTCGAGCTCCATGTGATGTTCAAGTTCAAGAATCTTCTTGGGAGCATCTTCTTCCTAGTCTTTCGTCTTTCCTTCTTCTTCCTTTGATAGTACCTCTTCTTCTTCAATAGGGAACTTTTCTTTCCCAACTAGTGGAGGCTCCTCGAGTATCTCCACATCAACTTTGGTGTCTTCCTTTTCTTTGCGAGGTTGTTTCTTAGGTTCAACCTCCTCTTCGACATCCCTAAGTTGTTGAGAGAGCTCCTCTTCAAGCTCCTAATCAAAGGTCTCTATGATGTATTGTGCATTGAGGGCCTCAGTGTCCTCCTCCAAAGATTGTGAATTTTCTTTGTCGATTGCCACCTTAACCACATTCAATCCTACTCTGCCCTCGGGGTGTTGGAAGTAGTCATCCTTGAAAGGATCCTTTGGTTCTTCCATTATTCCCTTGGCAACTTCCTTCTATCATTTTTCCATTTCTTTTGATATTTGCATAGTTGCCTCCATCTTCAGTGGCTCTGTGGGTGGTGGAGGAAAAGGCAGGCTTGCAGCAATCTGAGCCATCAAATCTTAGATAGTGGGATTCATTATTACCCCCAAGAGCTCTGCAGGTACTTCTTGCATGTATTTAGTAAAGACATTGAGCAAGGTGAGAGGAGGCATAGTGGTTATAGAAATTTCATATACTATGGTGGAAAGGGTAGGAAATGGTGGGGGAAACGAAGCAGATGACAATGGGGATGTCATAATTGAGGAGTCTAATGTCGTGATCTAGTCCATTGGTGAAGTGGAAGAAAGGTGGACTGATATTTCCACAATAGGTGGAGAGGAAACAAGCAACACTTGAGATGCAAGAGGTGGAGGGGTGGCCATAGAAGTAGTGACGGCATGGGCAGAGGTAGTAGGTGGTGACTTTGGTTGCTCAACCTCTTCTTCTCCCTCATGTTGAGGATCCTCCTTGATATTAGGTGTTTCACTAAATCCTCCTGATTTATTTTCTTTCTTTGAGGGTTCTCCTTCTGAATCCTTCCATGTATAAACCTTGTGTTTGGGCTGGTGCTCAGACACATCTTTCCTCTTCCTCGATCTTGTGGTTGGAGGAGATTTGGGAGCCTCTTCGATTGGGGTAGTAGTAGCCCCACTATATATTTTTGTTTCAAGCTCATCATCAAGCTTGTCATATGTTAATTCAGCTCCTTGTAGCTTAAGCTGAGCAATTTGGGCATCAACCCATTGTCTCATTTTATTTTCAATGGGTTTTGTTATAATGTTGAGGTCATTAACCTCTTCTTCACTCCAGTCTATCAGGGGTAGCAGAAAGTTGGCAACAACATCGAATCTTGGGTCAATGAGAGTATCCTCCTCCTCTAGAACCTGATCAGGCACTGGGAATAGTTTGATTGTCTTTACACACTGTGTGGTCATCTGCATATAGTGCCTCATTCTCACTTGCTTGTCATCCTGGTAGTTGGCCCAAAAATATTTTATGTTGGGGCACATGAGTGTACTGTCTCCCGATAAAATTCTTCAGTTTATCATAGGGATCCATTATGGGTCAGGTTGTGTAGAGATCCAAATTGTACTCTACTATCTCTTTCTATGAGTATTTGACACAATGGTTAGTAGGAAGTGCATATTCCTTATTTGAAAGTAAGGGGGTATGGAATCTCTACCCAGTGTTTATCACTTAGCAAAGTATGAGCATTTTGTAATTACCTGGTAACTTCTAGTAGAATCATTCAATTATTAGGATACTGGGGTAGCTTGTAAGGATTTTCAAAGAAGCCTTCCATTCTGATGTATGTGAACTTCCAAAACTAAATAAATAGGAACTTGAACCTCTAAATGAATGTGAAAGTACTGTGTGAAATGCTCCTCTAAAAATCTCCTCCAAGGAGTCTAATAATATGTCCTATGAAGGCGTCATTCAATCTTTGGTACTCCCTCTTGAATTTCTTGTACTGTAGTTGTAGGTATCGTTCATATACTTTAAGTTCCCTCCCTGGACTTGGATTTGGGGTGACAAAGATTCCTTTGTATGGGAACGACTACACTAGGAGGTATACCAGATAGGATTTCATGTAGAATTGGATATTTTCTTCTTGGCCATGAATTGTGTGTGTAGGTTTTCACTGATAATCTTGGCTTAGTGGAAATTTTTTTCCCCATGAATGATTTCTTCAATGAAATAAAACATCCACTCTTGAAAGAAGGTTGCACTAGGGAGGCCTATTACTCTACTTAATAGAGTAACCAAATCATGGTACTCTTCGTGGAATTCACTTACGAATAGTTCCTGGGTACCTTGGTAGCACTGCCCCTCTTTTCTTTCAACCAATGCTAGTTGATCAACTTTTTACATCCCAAGGGGTTGTCCTACCACATGTTTTTGGCATATCCCTTTCATATTTCCTCCATAGAGTCGAAGGTAGGGATATGAAATTTTTTTCCTATGGAACAAACAGATCTACCAACACCTTGCCTTTGTGATCTATGATTTTTCTACTAACCCCATGGTAGGATTCTTTGCATGCCATTACTAAATTTGGCACCACAAGTGTAGGTGGGAAGCTAGTTGTTTTAGCGAGACCACTTTTCTTAACTGCCTAGACATTCTTAGTTATGGGCTTACGCATGAGTCTTTGTCAGAATTCATCTATGTCCACATGTCCCAAGTTGGTATTAGATACTGAATCCCATGTAGAAGTGACCTTGGAGGTGATTTCCACCCACATTGAATTGATACTTCATTTGGTCTTTCTCCTCTTTCCCTCTTGGTACCTTAGTAGGCATCTACCCTTTCTCTTTCTTTGCAGTAGTCCCCAATGGTCCCACAAAAAATTCCATAAATCCTACAAACAAGGATAGAGTAAGCATATTCATATAAAAATCAAGAAACATTAGTGAAATCTTGCAAAATGAAGGTTAGATTTAGTAATTCATCTCTCAAGGATCATAAAACTCATTAACGATCATCATTTGGCCTTCGTTTGGGTCCATTAAAGAAATGTGGGCCCAGTGATGTGGGTTTCCCTAGGCTGGTATCCATCTAAAGAAAGAAGAAAGGAAACAACGCCAAGAGCACAGTCACCCAGAGAAGGGTCAGCCACATTGGTAATTTTGCCCTATAGTTTGGTGGTCGACCAAGGATCTAAGACATTTAAGTACATCAGGAAATCATTTCATGAGGCTTGGAGGCATTTGTTTGATCATTTTTCCTATGCACACATGATGCATGCAAAAGCAAGGGTTGTCATGGACATTTAAGCTCAACTATTTGAAAATAGTGTTCACATGATGGAGACCCACAAGGGGAATCCTGCACTGCGGGGTCCACATGCAACTAGGATAGTTTGAGTTCACCCCTTCAACTAATGGTCTTCTCCTAAATTTATGGGAAAGGATCGATGGAAAGCCATTTCTAGATGGCCATTCATGGACGATAGAGATAGGATGGCGGCCTACACCATGAGGTCCGTAGGGCACCTTGGTAGGGGCCATTTCATTTAGGGCAGCACAGACGACAGAGGGGAGCTCAAGTTCGACCATGTAGAAGGAAAATCAAGCATGATCATTTATGGACAACAATTAGATAACAACGGGTCAGGGATGATGGCCTTCAAAGGAACAACTGCAAACTTTCTTTACTTAGTAATTTTGTACTTAAGGGATTAAGGCAAGACGAAGGGGTTGGAGTCTACAGGGTGGATGGACATGACTCTTTGGAAATATTTAGAATGGAAAGGAAGGTGGGGTGGCCCACAAATGGTCCCCCGTAGAGCAAGACCCACAATGAAATAAAGACAGGGCCTCTCAGTTCAAAGTTTGAGGTGGATTTGAGAGCCACGGGATCTGCAAGTCAGTAGGAAGCAACGTCACTATTGTTTATGATGGATGTTGGAGACGGTGGCAAGGGGCAGCAAATGACCCACACTTAGGTGTCTGCATAGGGAACTTAGGCATGTTGAAGGCTCGACGGAGGCAGCCTCATCAGGGCCCAATATGCGGGAGGTTGGTAGGATTTGGTCGTTTTGGAATGATGAACCCACATGGGCCTCTAGGCTTCAAGCTTCTTAAGCTCATTTCATCTGGGTTTTAGGGCGACGGTGAGAGATGTCCACCCACTGGGATGGAATCACAAAAGGTGAAGGCCTTCGATTTTCATGTTTGAAATATGAATGGTTAAAATGGCAATGACGAGGATGCGGGCCACAAATTCTCTAGGGCTCTAGTAAAGAATGGTCACGGGGAGGTGGAGTTTTGCATAGATGTCTAGAGGCTGAATTTGATCAATTTTTTGGATTTCTTGAGATGGTTTGACACATAATTTTGTGTTCTATCAGCCGCCTAGAATATTTTTCAAAGTTTTCCTTAAATTTTTTAATTAAATTCACAAACTCATTTAAAGGGCATTGTGGGTCAGGCGGCAGTAGAATTACCTTGAAATCCCAATGAGTTTGATGGAGGGCATATTGGAAATTGGCTGGGAAATTATGCAGGTGCGAAGGCGATGGCGACTAGTTATCTCTGAAAAATTCTCTAACTAGACGCAAGATGAAAATGATAGGTCAAAAGACCTATTTATAGGAAAATGTGCATTAATGGCCTGCATAAATTGTTCATACAGTGGTCGGTGAGGTAGCTGGGTGTGGGATTCAAAATGAGCAATGATGAGAAAGTTAGAATCTGTGATGTGAGTGGCACCCTGGGAGTCATCATCGGATAGGGCGACAGGAAGGACGACCAAGGAACATGAGGGGTTGCATTGTATGCTGATGTCAGGTGTCAGCCGCCAATGAAACAATGAAGGAAAGACGACAAAGGAAGGACTACTATGTGCAAAGGGAGGCCCGCATGGGTGGACTTGTAGGAGGAAAAGGACACCGACTTGGAAGCTAAGGGAAAACTGCCAAGGAGAATCTGCAAAGGCCTAGGACTTAGAAATTTCTTGGGTGGTGAACTTTGGTAGACTAAGGATGATGACACTAAGACTTCACTACCAGTTGGAACTCAAAATAAAGGGGACACGTTAAATGAGGTGAAGGAAAAAAGTGACCCTACGAAGGTGAAAAGAGAGGGTCCCCATTCCGAATGGGGCATGTGTGTTCTAGGCACAACAAAGCACAACAAGTAGCTTTATTACTACAACAACAACAGGCCCAACAATAATCCCTAGTGGTGCAACAACAACAACAAGCCTTACTAGCCCAAAAATATGCCTAACAACAACAACAGTGTTCCTATTATCCTCATTTAAACATCATCAATCCAAACACATCAAGAACATATTCATTACTTTCACAAAATATCACACCCTCATACACCCCATATAACTCATCTATAATTCCACCATATGTTCCTCGACCTAATCTGCAAGATGATCTAGCATCACAATTGAAAGTATTCTCACAAGAAATGCATGACCTTTGATGGGAAAGACAAAGAAGCCTCATACATAGAACTTGTGTCCTTACCCTTTTGATTGAAACATAGCAATGATACCATTCCCTCCGAGTTTTAAAATCCCAAAGTTTGACAAATATAGAGGGAGAGGAAGTCTTGTTGACCATATCAAAGAATTTAATGCCATGTGCATGGAGGTGGCTTACAATGATTCATATCTAATGTGCCTCTTCCCTCAAAGTTTAACAGGTAATGATATGGATTGGTTTTCTCATTTTCCTCCTGGTATCAAAGATTTTCAAGAAATCACTAATAAATTCATTGATCAATTCTCCTTCAACCTTGACATGGACACTATTCTAGAAGAGTTGTACACACCTAAACAAAATCAAGGAGAAACCTTCCCTAATTTCTTACAATGATGGATACAAAGAGCTAGTAAAATCAAGTGGCCTCTTCCTGATGAACAGCAAGTGGGAATCATTATAGCCAACCTAGTTCCAAATCTATCATTCCATTTGAAAATGCTTACATCACATCATATGATGAGCTTATTCCTAGAGCCCTTAACATTGAAATAGCCTTAATATCACAAGGAAATACCCAGGATTACAAATACAACCATCCTTCAAATAGTTCAAATGAGAAACCTCGTGTATGGGCTAAGAACAAAAAAGTAACAAACGATGGTGTTGTAGACACTAAGGTCATACTAAGTGCTCCTATACAATAACAATCAAGTTGCTAACATCCAACCAACTGCACAACAAATGGTACCACCTCAGAATAATCATATTAGTAACACCAACATGCAACAAAAGAAAATCGATAATAGGAACAACTATCCCAAATGCAAGTACACACAGTTATCAAAACCCATCGATACGATCATGAAGAAACTAGTAGAGTCAAATCTGATAACACTTCCTAACTTTGAAAACTACCAAGAACTACAAGAGAAGCCATCCTAGTATAACAAGTGTGATCTCTGTGATTTTCATAAAATCAAAGGACATAAAATAGAAAACTACATGAAACACAAGAATATCATCCAAGATCTCATTGAGAATTGTTGGTGTAATTAATTATTTAATTACACTTTGCATAAGTTTACTTAGGTAATATTTTAAGTCCTAGGTTGCATAATTAGATAGATCATTTAATAATGGGGTAATTTCCTCTTCCGTGTTTGTAGGAGATAAGATTCCTTCTAGAAGATGAGTTGTCCTTCTAGAACTTATCTCTATCTTTTTATCATTTCTTAGATAGGGTTCACATGTTGTCACATGTAGTGTGATTTTAACACTTGGCAATATCTTAAGCATTTTAGGTTTTCACTCATGCCTATATATTCAAGACATTTTGTACATTTGTAATCATCTCATATTCAATTTGGCATTCTTGCATCTTAATGATAGCATCATATTTCTGCCATTTCTCTCTTGTGGAAGTTATTTTGTCTTGTAGGTGATTATGGGGTGTTTGAGGAGTTCACCTTAACTCCTACATGGTATCAGAGCTTCAGTGTTGTAGACTTCTTCCCAAATATGAGGGATCAATCTTGGCATGAAAGTTTTGCTAGATGCAAGCAGTTTTTTTATTAAAGCCAATTTTCATTTTTTTGCTTCATAAATCTAGCTTCCACTTAGTTGTAGGAAAAATGATTTTTGGGTTTTGTAGCCAAGGTTGAAATCCGATTTGGGTATCTTTTATATTTTTCATATCTTGTACATATCTAGAGAAAAATGTTGTACAAAAAGTGTCGCATGTCATTTTTCTCCTGGCTAAAGGTTAACAAAAATTCATTTTCTCATCTTCTGCTTGTTGAATCAAAAAATAATTTTTGAGTTTTTTTTCTAGCTTCAAAATATTTTTGGGTTTCTATTTTTTCATCGCTAACAGATTTTCCAGAAAGCAAATCAGAAGTAAAAATTTTTTGCTAGAAAACCTGTTTCCTGTAGGCTAAATTTAGTTTTTTTTAAAAATTCATAACTTTTGGCCATGGTGTCAAATTTTTGCAAACGATATATCGTCAAAAAGCTAGTTTCAAGCACTTCACAATGGTGCTGTCCATTTTTTTAGATTTTTTCATCTACACAAATTTGAGGTTAATTTTTATCATGGAGGCAAATGTGAACATTAGTTTGTGCATGCACTCATTTTTGTTTTCATGCACTAGGTTTGCATTTTCTCTGTAGTTTATGCATGTTTTGTATGTTATCCTTTTACAATCATGGGGTATTGTAATAAATTAACTGATACAAAGTTCCATCAGGGAGCTTCTTGCATAATAAATTAATTAGAGTGTAGTTACATTGCATGCACTTTAATCTTGCTCATACCTGGACACATTTTGGTTCTCATCGGTTCACACTTCAATTTAGAGCCTATGGTCATTGATCCACATTGGGTCACATCCATCTCAGTTTTAGGGCCATTCATTTTATGGTTAATGTTCCAAAATCTTTATGGTACTTGTTCCCATGGAGCAATTTTAGTCATAGTTTGGCATCGACATCAAGATATTCTATCATCATATCATTCCCTCTTATGGGGGCATCTTTTTCATCTCCTGTTGCTTCATAAATTCTAGGATTGATCTAGTATGTGAGTTTTATAGCATTCCTTGGCATCGGGTTTGTTGTTGCATTATTATGATTCCGCTATGGTTTCTTGTAAATAGAGGTATCTTTCCTTGTTTTCCGAATTAAGGATTCCAGTGTTACTCCATCAGAGTTCTTCCAACGCTTCTTTACAGCAGATCATCTCATTGAGGAGGGATTTTTTCCTTTGGGTTTTCTCCTCTTTCTCTCTCATTGCATTTGTAAATGGGTACCTGATTAGGCCTTTGTTGTTGGAACTCATCTCATTGCATCTTTGCATCATTTGCATAATAATTTTCTTCTCCCTAAGTTGCACTTATTGGGGGGTGTTGGTGTAATTAATTATTTAATTACACTTTGCATAAGTTTACTTAGGTAATACTTTAAGTCCTAGATTGCATAATTAGATAAATCATTTAATCATGGGATAATTCCCCCTTCCTTGTTTGTAGGAGATAAGATTACTTCTAGAAGATGAGTTGTCCTTCTATAACTTATCTATATCTTTTTATCATTTCCTAGATAGGGTTCACATGTTGTCACATGTAGTGTGATTTTAACTCTTGGTAACATCTTACGCATTTTAGGTTTTCACTCATGCCTATATATTCAAGACATTTTGTACATTTGTAATCATCTCATATTCAATTTGGCATTCTTGCATCTTAATGATAGCATGATATTTTTTCCATTTCTCTCTTGTGGAAGTTATTTTGTCTTGCAAGTGATTATGGGGTGTTTGAGGAGTTCACCTAAACTCCTACAAGAACAATACCATATCTGTTGAGGTACCAGTTGGGAACCAAGAACTTAAGATATACAAGACCCCTATGTCAGATCATAACAAAGAAAACAACGGAAAAGATAAGGATTACACCAATGTACAACATACCTATTCCAATCTAGTGGCCTCCTATGATAGCGTTATCACTATTGTCACCATCAAAGGAGTTAGTACCGAATGTAGAGTCAACACACGATGAGGAAAAATAACTATTCAAGGAGCTCTCCCATCTCAATCTAGGACACAACCTAATTTTCCCACATCTAATCCTAGCAAGTACAATCTTCTAAATCAACTTAAACAGACCCTCACATAGATATCAATCTTAGAACTCTTAAGGTTATCTCCCGCACACAAGGAAATACTAGAAAAATCCTTGTCTGATTCATTTTTTCCTGAGAACATTGATACCAATCAGTTTCAAGCTATGGTAGGGAATATCGCCAACTATCTTCTCACCTTCTCTGAGCAAGATTTACCATCATAACCATCTCATAACCGTGTTTTACACCTTGAGATTTTCATTCATAAAAACAAGGTCAAAAGAGTCTTGGTAGATGGAGGTGTTGATATAAACATTTGTACCCAACAATTGATCAAGAATCTAGGCTATTCAGAAGATACTATTGAGAAGACAAAAAGTACCACCATTAGGGCATATGATGACCAAGAACATGTATCACAGGGAATCATTGCACTTCCAATCTAAGTGGGACCTCTTATTGCATAAAATACATGTCAAGTACTTGATCTTGATCTTCCCTATAACATACTACTTGGCAGACCTTGGATCCGTGCTTTGAAAGTTGTAGCCTCAACATATCATCAGTGTGTGAAGTTTCCTTTTGAAGGCAAAGAAATCACTATCCATGGAGATTCTGAGCCTTTCTACTACTGCAAAAATTTTGAGGCCAAGTTTTATAAGATCCCAAAAATACCCAAAAATTATGAAGGACCTACACCATCAAGCTCATTTATTGACTCATCATCCCTAGCCTCTACCTCAACATAAAAAATGCACATTGTAAAAATTATACCCTACGTCAAATCAGTGATCCAAGATTATGGTTGTGGAAACTATAAAATATTGAAAGACACCTTTGTCTTAGGAGAGTTACCTATTTCTCCTCAATCACATGGGAAACCTACATCTAGCACCAAAGAACCAAAAACAATCAAGATGGAGGCTACTACCTTCACCAAGTGGGGAGATCTAAATCAAGAAGATGTCAATGAAGAAGATATCTCTAAACTTCTTTATAAAGATGAGTGACCTATTCCTGTTTTTCCCATGGAAGATGATAAAAAAGGCCTAAAACTAATGTAGAGCATGGGATATAACAAGAATGAGAGGTAGGGTAGAATTAAAATAGTTTACTAGAACCCATCATTGCTGAGAAATGAATAAATAATCTTGGCTTAGGTTGTACTACTAGCAAGGTCACACTTATTAGCAAAGGTATTTTTTCTAAATGAGTTCTCTTGGTCACCTATGTCGTGCAATACAACCTTAGATGACTTTCCCCTTGATGTTGCTGACCTATTTGAAAACAAGACCCTCTTTATGATATCCATAACATCCTTTGTCTCAAATGACTAACCAACTGAAATACGCCTAGTATACCTGCAAGTCATTGACATGGACCAACAAGGACCACCGATTCTAGATTTGTTCAAAAATGATGAAGTGATATCAAAATTCATGGGACTATGAGAAAATTTATCATGGGCAGATCACAAAGCAGGCTTCAACATAAAGCTCGATACAGGGGCATACTATGGGGAGACGACTGAATCCTTCAATCACAAAATAAATTAAATGCAACTAATATGCAGATCTTTGAGTGAAAACCACTTAATGGAACTCTCTGGTCCCAAAATAGTAAAAACAAAGGATGCATCCGATGGTGAAAACATCTTTGAGGTGCCCAAGGATGCGTGATTCAATCTCCCCCTTAATGAAATGCATCCAGAGTAGTCAACAGTACTAGTAGAAAAGGCTACTCCAGTCAATGTGGGAACAAAAGAAGCACCCAAGATCACTTTTTAAGCTAAATCCTTGTTGACAAAGAATAGAAGAATCTAGAAACATTCCTCAAAGAGAGAAGAGCTAATTTTTCATGGTCATACACAGATATACCAAGTCTCGATCCAAAAGTGGTGGTACATCACTTAGCATCTATCCTAATGCCAAACGAGTTAAGTAGAAATTAAGGAAGATGAACCCTTAGATAGCACTCTTGGTTAAACTAGAACTAAAAAATATTCTTGACATTGGGTTCATCTAACCGATAGATTATCCTAAGTAGGTTTCAACCTTGGTACCAGTCTCAAAACCCATTGGGGGCATCATAATATGTACTGATTTTAGAGATCTTAACAAGGCATTCCCAAAGAATGATTTCACTCTTCCCAACATCGACCTCATTATGGATTTAATGGATAGGCATGAAATGTTGTCTCTCATGGATGGATTTTCAAGCTACAATCAAATCATAATCACTAAGGAGGATCAACATAAAACTGCCTTTATTTTTCCATGGGGAACCTACTACTGGATGTGATGTCATTTAGGTTAAATAATGCAAGAGCAACCTATCAAAGAGCAATTAACCTCATCTTTCATGACATGATCCACAAAATAGTTGAAGATTATGTAGATGATATTTTGGAAAAATAAAATAAGAGAAGTGAACACAGACAAGTCTTCCGACCTATCTTTGACATGCTTGAAGAATACAAGGTAAGATTGAATCCAAAAAAGAGTGTGTTCGAGGTCACATCAGGGAAACTTCTTAGATATATTGTTTCACAAAGAGGGATAGAAATTGATCCAGTGAAGTAAAAGCCATCCTATACATGGAACCACCACATTGAAGCATATGAGAGGATTACAAGGAATATTGTAGTCCATCAGAAGGTTCATACCTCAACTATCAGATAAGATTCATCCCTTTTCACATCTTCTCCATAAAGGGATAATTTACAAGTGGGATGACAAATGTGATAAAGCTCTCCATCAAATCAAAGATTATCTACTAGCACTTCCAATGGTCATGCCACTGATACTGAATAAGCCACTGATCCTGTACATCTCAGCAACACCAGCAACACTAGAAGCTCTTTTAACACAACATGATGAAAACAAAAAGGAAAGAACCATATACTACATCAATAAAACCTTGGTATGCTATGAGATGAATTATTCACCCATTGAGAAAGCATGCCTAGTAGTATTTTTCACTTCAAAAAAAATTAGGCACTACATGTTGTCACATCAAATCAAGTTCATCAAAAAAAATGATCCATTAAAATATATGTTATCCAAAGCAACCCTCACAGGATGAATGGCTAAATGGGTAATGATCTTGACATAGTTTGACATAGAGTATGTGGAGCACAAGGAAATCAAAGGATAAGAGATCACAACCCAGCTAGCAGAAGCACCTAACTATGATGAGAACACTTTAATATCTGAGTTCCCTAAAGAATCAATGTTCCTTATTAATCTCACTACTCAATGGAAGATGTGCTTTGATGGATCGTTCACACAACATGGATCAGGAGCAGGAATTATTTTCATCACCCCCAAGGTGATTGCATCCCAAAGTCATAAAGGCTATCATTTTCATGTACCAATAACATTGCTAAATACGAAGCCTTAATCACAAGTCTTAGGATAGCAGTGTTGATGGTCAAAAAAACACAACATTAAGAAAAATATCACTATTCTATTTCTCCTAAAAAAGAAATATAACACATGGAGATCTAACTCCCAAGGTCATGGTAATTGGTTCTCAATTATGCCGATTTCACTCAATGGTTGATATAGCTGTAATGTTCAAGGGGCCTTTGCTGGTAACAAAGAACAAGAATGCATAGCATCAATTAGTCTATGTTTGGGGAGGGGGGTTTAAATAAAAGAAAAAGATAAATCAGAGCTTCAAATCAAAGAAACGTGAGTAAAATTCTTACATATCCAGACATGCATATCAGTAATGAGTGTTTATTCCACCTAAACACAACTATAGCAAGATGCAATCCATAGAATAAACTATGCTACTGCATACATCCATAATTCTAATTCAGATACCATTGACATTCACTAAACTTACTTCAAACAAATCACTCACTCATCATCTAAAACATAGATCAAATGAACACAATAACAACTTCATTCACAGATAATCGAATGATATAATCTTGAATCTAGTTCCTTCTATTGACTTTCATCAAATAAGAAACAATTAAGCACAACAAAAATCACTGGCGTATGGATTGATCATATACCATTAACCTTATCAAAACATATCTATAATTTAGAACCATAAAATGAAAATGTATGAAAAACTGTAAAAATAACCAAGCTTTTTACTAAACTTTTTAGAGTATCTCTCCTAAAACCTAGAAATCTTAGATCTAATCACTATTTTCTATCATCAGTGGCTGATCTTTCTTCAATTAGCTGATCTTTACAAAGTATATTCTAATAATAAATATAGGGAGCCACATGCACAAGTTTCTCAATTATCAATCAAGATCCACAATTCATGGAGTCAAAATTGAACACAGAAGTAGACTCAGGAACCCCTGTTTCAAGGCTGATCACTTTGTTGCACCAACAAGAAATCTGATATTCCAAGAAGAGAGTGAAACCGACGGATCAAAATCAGAGTTGAGCCTATGTTTAAACCCAAAAAAAGAGGAGAAGAGAAGATAGAGTATGGTGAAAAGAGTCAGTCACTTATGCACTGAATGCTCAAGGATGTACTCGTCATAACTGGAGAACACCTGTTGAAGAGTACCCAAATCTGGCCCATCTAACCAATCACTTTCAAATTTGATCCTTTCAAATTCTGCTGCAACCAACCTTTGCATCTCCTTTAACTTGAATAACTCCTTTCTAGCAATTCTTGCCTCCTCCCAAATATCCATAAACTGATCTAACAATAAAATATCCCCATCATCTCCCTTTTGCATGATTTCCTCAAACCTACCCCTCCATCTCTCCCTTAGTTTATCCAAAGACAAGTCTTCTTTGTTTGAGGAATATAAGATGATTACAATGGCCACAATTGCCTCTAATTCGACCATCTATTGATTCAAGTCTTTACTCATTTCTCAGACTTCTTCTTGATGTCCATGCATAACCCTAGACTTATATCTTATGATGCTCACAATTTTCTCCATAAAATCTTCATTACCCTGCTCAAGAACTGAATATTCCAACAAGGTGGACTTGGGCACTTTGCTAATATCCTCAAGCCTCTTAACATATTTCTTATATTCATCATCCTACATATCCAGATCCTTGACCTACTGTTCTAGATCCTTTTCCAATTCAAGAGCAGCCTTATGAATTTTTGAACCTTCAACAAAAACATCATCAATCTACTGGTTGAGCTTATCCAACCATTTATCCATCATCCCCACCTTTCTTTTCATTTGAATCAAATCATTTGCTTCTCTCTTTGTTAACAAAACTGGGGATTTAGGAAGAGCATCTTGTTGGGAAATGGGACTTGAAACATCTTTCAAAAAACTATGGAGTTGATCCAATTGAGCCTTAAGCTCATCGTTCCTTTGTTTATCTTTAATCATCCAGGATTTAGTTGAAGAGGCCACAATATCAATAAAACTCATTTGCTAGTTTCTTGTAGGATTTCCCAAATTTACTGCCCCCAACTGATAATCAATTATTTGGCTATCATCATGGCTCTTTACCATTACAGGTATGGAACATTTAGCAACAATCTCTCCAGCATTAGTGAGCCTAATAGAGTGAAGAACCTGGGCTTTATTTTTAGGTTTCTCTTTACCAATTTCTTTCATCATTTCTTCCCAGTTCAATGGTTGTGGTTGGACAACTTTCTTTCTTTCCAAGTCTATTTTTAACCAAGTAGGAGCAATAGGAGTAGTGGCTACATGGGCTGAAGAAGAAGAAACAGTGGTGGAAGACAGAGGTTGTAACAATGTAGGCCCCAGTTGAGAATCAACTTCCTACACATTTTGTTGATTACTTTGTTCCTTTTCTTGTGCTTACCTTTCTGCTTCCTCTTTATCCTTTTGTTCTTGCAACCTTTTAGCCTCCAGCTCTTGCTTTAAACATTCCTCTTCCTCTTTCTTTTTCTCTAACATTTGATCCCGCTACTTCTTCAGCTCTTCAACATAGTCCCATGCCTCCTTGGACATCTTTTCATATTCAACAATCTCAAAAAACTCTCTTTCCCTATTCAAATTTTCTTGCTCTTCATTTTTCCTATAAGCCTCTTCTTGTGCTTTGAGCTTAGCTTCAATAGCTTCTTTTTCTCTTCTTTCCTGGGCCTTTTCCTCTTCAAGGTTATGAATTTTCTACTGCATCATCAACTTATCCCTTTCTTCTTGAATTTTGAGCTCCTGGTCCCTTTGTTCTTGTTGTTGAGCTAATTCATCGGCCTTCGCCTTATCTTCCACCTCCTTCTACTTGACTGCAAACTCAGATTGTGCCTTGGCCTCTTCTTCTTGTTGCTTGGCTGATGCCTCAACTTGTGCCTTGGCATCAACTTCTCTTTTTGCATCCTCAAAGAGTTTCCATTGATCTTCCTCAGTCAATATATGTTTGGTCCCTTTAGTCCATGCATTATCTGTCACATCAAAAGATGTTAATGCATGATGCTCTTTATCAGATGGAGTCTTTTTTGAATTTTTTTCTATATTATGTATCTCAATTTGATCCTCCATTCTCTTTAAAACCTCTGCTTCATCATGGAGAGATCCCTTTGGTTATTCTTAGCCTAATTCTTGTGCATTAGAGGGCTGAGTAGGTGGCTCCCCTTTAGCAGATGCAGAAGCACCCACATCCATAGTTGTTTCATCTTCTTGTACCTCTGGAAGGTCTTTAGGAACCACCTCCTCTTATGTATTAGAAGGAATAAACTCTAAGGGTTCCTTAGGTTCCATCCTTCTCTTTTCCCTTTTATATCCTTGGGTGGTACCTACAACTTTCCTCTTCTTAGATGATGGAGCCTTGGCTTGATTATCCCTCAAACTCACCCATTGAATACTCTTATCGAGCACTGGTCTTCCAATCCACATTATGTCAATTGTCTCATTAGCATTCCAATCTATTGGATCAAGATCCTTAGTACCAATGTTGTCTGCATCATACTTGGGATCCAAAACCATCCCATCATCAGATAATGTTTCTGGAATTTTTTCTTTTATCCCAAACTCAACCATAAGTGGGATAGGTATCCTTTCATATTTCTTCTTCCTCAGATCATACTCATCCTGCAAGTCCTCTCAAAAATTCTCCAACAGATTAAAGTGTTTCTCAAAGACACTGGGAAGCAAAGCCCTCATCTTGTGCTTGGGGTCATATTATTTCCTTGTATTGTACAAGCCCAACTTCAAATAAACTAATTCATCACAAACAACCTTAACTGCCTGAATGTGTGGACAACAAAAGGCCCCCAACTTCATTGGAAACTTATAGCACCCAGTCTTGTGTTTGTTGCCAAACTGGAAATTAACAGCCAAGGCTTGATAAATAAACTCCATTAAAATGATCCTATCAGCACAACATCTAGGTAGAAAATGGGGGTGACCATCAAAGCCTACTAACGTGAAATAGGTTAATGTGGAGTATTGGATAAACCAATGCCCCCATTCATTCACAAAATCCATTGCCTCCCTACTAAGCTTATATCCCACATCACCATTAAGTTTGTTAATAATGACATAAAGAAAGGCATCATTAATCCTTCTCTAATGTTGCTCCAATGCCTACAAGGTGAGTTGATGATAATACTCCCACACTCTCTTCTGTCCTTGGGCTTCCCCCAATATACCTACTGTTTGAAGTCCAGGAAAAATCCCCACTTGGGCAGCTGCATAAACTACATAGGAGGTCATAAAGAAATGCTTGGTTTCTCTCACTTTTATCATTTGATTGTGAATGTTTTCTAATACTATCATTGACCAGTCAAATTGTTGCCTCCCATCCAAAATAGTTTGAATGAAAGGAAACATCTATTCTTTAAATAGTGAAGCATCCCTTTTACCAAACACCCTAGAAAGGAACATGATTATATCTGCAATTTATTTACTAAAGTCTACCCTCTTAGGCTGGTTTGGAAGCTTGGTCAGAGACTTCTTCTCCACCTTCATCCAAGTCTTATTCATGTGAAACCTATTCCTCTCTTTATTATCACTTTAAAGCTTTAAATCCTTCAACTCATTCAATTGTTTAGGATTCTTGGGATTAGGTATATGAAATAGGAATTTGATCATTGGAGGCCTGAAGTCAATAATGACATTACCCTTTACATCCACACACTGCCTAGTAGTAGGGTTATATGCTCCAGCTGCTGCAAGAATCAACTCTGAACATTGGACAGATAGGGGGAAAAGTGCAACATGTGCTAGTCCTGATTGAACAATCCTTTATGTCCTTCCTGTGACCTGCTCCTCAGTGAATGTCTCCTCATGCAATTCTTCATAGTTAAAAGGACCCAAATTGGTATTAGTAACATCAGCCAAGTCAGAATAAATTTTGCTAGTTGTGAGGACAACCTCCCTATGCCTACATCTCAAGGTATACAGAAGTTGTTCCACCTTGATCTTCTTTGGTCTAACTCCTTGCAATGAAGTTTCACCTAATTGGCTTCTCTGAGAGGCCTCATCTGATGCTCTCGACATTTATTAATTCCTGTAGCAATTTCTTGTATTAGATGAACAAAGCATCTAAGTTAGTCAATCATATAATCCCTCCTCCATCCTCCTAAAATAATATTTACTTGGTCAAACTATGCCTTTATCAGAGGAAAAACCATAGAAGTATTAGGCATAAACAATCTCTCTTATCATGGGGCAAGGTCGGAATGAGAACCAGATAAGGACCAAAACATGGTCGGAAGCAGGACAAGAACCAAACCAAAACCAAAATAGGCTCGGAGGTGGGACAAGAATAGGGATCGGACCAGAAACAAATGTTAATTACCAATTTCAACTTTCCCTCTGGATCTAGTTCCGACCAAGAGTAAAGATATAGTAGCATCATAATAATGAACGGGAGCAGAATAATTCCAATAAACAAAGAGTATTTCAAGCAAGGTATCGTTATATGGACCCTAAACCCCAGGTCATATGGGCCCAAAAGGAAACTAGAAATAGCATAGTTTAACCCTGCAATAGCTCCTCCATACAAAAATTCGTTTAAACCATGCAAAAGATATATTGCAAAACCCTAGTTCGCCCAACATCTTACTTCCAAAAACTAGGGAACAACAAGAATCATGTACGAACAACCCAAAACCAACGTGAGAATACTAGAACAGGGTCTCAAAACAAATCTCATCACCCCAACAAGGAAACCCCTTCAAATATCGAAACCCTATTCAAAACTAGAGCATGAAAAAATGGACCTGTCATGAAAGCAACAACAGAACAAATATGAAAAACAAAAAGACAAACCAAAAATGAAATGGAATGAAAAGAAAGAACCAAACAAGCAGAACAAGAATAGCACAAACACCAACAAAGGAAACAAAAAGAAAGAACAAAAACCCTCCCTTGAAAAGAAAGAAGAAACAGGAGAAGAAAAAACAAAGAAACCTACCTCAAAACGCTCCTCAGGATTGACCAAAAATTAGCCAAGATTTGCTCCGCAATTTTCCCCCATGATCAAATCAATTCTCTCGAGACTTTCCTGGCCGTGGTTTTCTTAAACAATTCACATAATAATAAAAATGAGGTAGTTTAAGCATAACAAAACATTTAATCATTAATTCATGCACACAAACAGGTTGCATTTAATGCTATAAATGCAGTAGTTCGGGGACGGAACCAACGATGCGAACAGATAGGTAAGTCAAGTCCACGGAAGATGAAAAGGTAAGGCGGATGTGGAGTCGGGTCGGAAACAAGATAAAGAAACTACACAAAGTTCCCTATTTCATTTCCAACCCCAAATCCGGTCCTGACAAAAGACCGACCAAAACACGACACCAAAGACAGGGGCAGAGACAAAACTAAAATGGAACTTCACAAAGTTAGAAGTTCCATTCTAGGTCTATGTCTGGTCCTGACCAAAAATAAAATAACAAAACACACAATCAAAAGGGAAGTGGGACTGGAGTGAACACCGTACCTAGCCCAAACAACAAAAGAAAACAAGAAAGAAAACGAGCGGAGATGAAGTTAGGACGGGAACACAAAATGGAACTTGAAACTTCCTACGTGAGTTCTAATCTCGGTTCCACTCCCGCATGAGCAAACAAACAAAACACCAGCAAGTGACCAACAAAAAATAGGACGGACCAACCCAAGTGTTCGTTGAAAACAACCAACAAAACAAAGGAAAAACAAAAGAGAAGGCGGAGTCGGAGTTGAAACTATATCTGAATTAGAAACCTTGAAAGAGTTCCAAGTTTAGATTTGGTTCTGAACCCGCCTCTGAAAGAACAAAAGACAGACTTAGGAGCAAAACAAAGAACTCCTAAGACCCAACCAAACAACCAAAGGTGACCAAAACAAAAAAGAAAAGAAAAGGGGGATCCATTTTGTTACAAAATAAAACAAAATGGGGTGGTTATGCAAGGCATAACAAATGGAAACTTGGCTGGGAAAAATGGTTTACCCATTTTTAAGATATTGAAGAATTCAATCACCCCAAAAATTATAAATTATGAGACATGTTAACTTAAGTGTGATCAGAATATTTAAGTAAATTTGAGCTGGAATCTCAAATGTAGAACCAACATAAACTACTACTTGGATTTGAGTGTGTGCATGCTTATGGTGCATCCTTCTTTATTTGAGCTTTCTCTACACTTAAACAACTATATCTATGATCCAAGCTACATGGGTTGAGTCCTTTGACTATCGTGCAATGGAATCCTAGGTATTGCTCCACTACCAGTCAGGAGTCCATAGCCCCGACGGAGATACCTCTAGTTCTCTCAAAGCATTCCTCTACTTCTAGTCAGGCGTCCATAGCTCCATTAGAGATACTTGAATTACCCATTTAGGATTGAATTTTCCTTTTATTTTAGTGTTTCTTTTTTCTTATTTCTTTTACAGGCCTTGTGAAAATTCTTTTCAAAAACCTTTTCAATACAAAGACTTTAATAGTCTAAGATGTGGGTTGAGAACTATAGTGGATCCCATGATAGTTTTGGGGAAATAGATTTTTCACTTGAATCGAATATATAATCACCCTGAGATGAATAGGTACTTTATAGTCGGATGTTTTATCTATTTTGTGACATATTTCAATGATAGTTCAGGAGGTTATCTACAATATACCTTACTCCTAATAGCCTTCGGACTCATGCTAAAATGACCATAAGGAATGAGCTTTAGAACAAAATCTTTTGAATTATATGCCCAAAAATGCCTAAACTATTTTCTTTCCTATTTCCCACAACATTCTTTGAATAACAACCCCAATATTTTAAGATGGAAAGAAAAGAGAATCCCCAAAGAAGAAGACAAGACAGACACAAAACAACAAAGGAAACAAAGAGAAAGAAAGAAACAACAAAAAAACAACCAACATAAGCAAAGAACCAATAATTACACAAAATACATATATACAATAAATTCAGAAACTCAAACCTTTACGATCTGAAGTAATGCTTGAGAAACTTCCCATTGACTAGCAATAGAACAGGTTCTCCCATCAAGGTGCTCAAATGAAAAGCATTCTCACCCAAGATCTCAGCCACTTGATATGGACCTAGCCAGAGTCTATCAAATTTCTGGTGAGCACCCTTTTTCTCCTTAGCCTTATCCCACAGCAACACCAGATCTGAGATTATGAATGCCTTAATCTTAACTCTTTTTTCAAACCAACATTTAACAATAGCCTGATGCTTCAAGAACTACTGTAGAGCATCATCTATCTATTCTTCCATGTTTAAAAGGTTATTTAGCCTTACCTCAATCCGGTCATCTCTTGTATAAAAATCTTGCATGAACTTAAGAATAGGTATCTGTAAGTGTATGGGGAAAAATAGATCTTTGCCATAGACTAATTTAAAAGGGGAACTTCTTAGGGAAGTCTTAATACAGATTCGATCTACCCATAAGGCAAATCTTAATTGGGTATGCCATTCCCTAGGATTTCTTTCAAGTAATTTCTTTATCACTTCTAACATATTCTTGTTAGTAGATTCTGCCACACCATTTCCCTAAGGATAATAGTTAGAGGAATATTTCAAGATGATTTTATGTTCACAATCCCATTGTATGAATTCAGCAGATGAAAAGGCAGGGCCATTGTCACATACCAGGGCAAACAACACTCCAAACCTGGTAAAAATGTTTTTAGTGAGAATTTTGATAACCACGTTAATGGTGTTGTTCTTGCATGGTTGAGCCTCAGTCCAATGGGTGCAATAGTCTGTAGTAGTTAGGATGAATTTTTGTCCTACAAAAGAATTAGGATTAATTACTCCAACAAAATCCAGTGCCCATTGGGCTAATGGTCTTACCTCATTTACTGGTTGTAGAGGCATTGCTGGATTACACTCCTTTGATGCAGAAGTCGGACATGTATGAAATGTCCTGACATGTTGATGTGCATACCTAAACACATGGGGCCAATAATATCCTAACTTGAGGATTTGATGAGCCAAAGAATTTGCTGATCTGTGCCATGTGCCATGCCTACCATGGAATTCAGCCATGACATGCTTGGCTTCTTGTTGATCCAGACACACGCAGATACACCCCCTCATAATTTCTTCTATATAGAGCCCCTCCTTTGAGCATGTAATGAGCACTCTTCATCTTTAGTGCCCTTCTCTGGGTAGCATTCTTTCCTTCTGGGTATATGTTATTGAGAAGGAAGAAGATCAAGTCAGTATACCATGGGTCCTTGGTAAATGAGTGCACAGTATATTGTTGATATGTAATATTCTTTTCAACATCTACCATTGCCTTTGATAAACCTTGTCCATAGACAAGTTTCATTGGATGGATCTCTAAATCATACTCTTGTAGGATAGCCATCCATTTTCCTCTTCTTTCCCCTAATCTGTTTTGCATAAGGAGAGACTTAATTGCCAGATCAGGCACTATAGCAATAACTTGGCTCCCAAGAATGTAATGCCTAAACTTTTTAACTGCTCGTACTAGTGCAAAGGCCTATTTTTCCAAGGGTGGGTACCTGACTTTTGCATTCTTGAATGACGAGCTCATGAAGGAAATTGGTCTTTCATCTCCTTCACCTCTATGTTGTGTTAGGACTAATGCACATGAATGATCAAATGCAAATGAATAAATATAAAAGGGCTTTAGGTAATCTAGGATGGTCAAAACCAGTGCCTCAGATATTGATTGCTTAATCTGTGAAAATGCAGATTTAGCCTCATTGCTCCATTCAATTTTAGCATCTTTCTTCATCATCTCGTTGAGGGGTTTGACAATTTCTGCAAACCCTGTTATGAACTTCCTTACAAAATTAATCCTCCCAAAGAAATACCTCATCTCCTTTTTACTTCTTGGCATCATCAATTTCAAAATAGCCTCAACTCTATCAGGATCTATGGATATTCCCTTTTCTGATATCACATTCCCTAGAAGTTTCCCTTCAAAAACTTCAAAGACACACTTCTTGGGATTTAGAGTTACTCCATAGCTGATACATCTCTTAAGGACCTTTGCTAAATCAACAACATGATCCTTTCTCTTCTTGGAAAATATTTTCAAGTCATCCACATATATAATAATACACTTACCTATCAAATCTTTAAAAGCCACATCCATTTCACACTAAAAGGTAGCTCCAGCGTTAATGAGGCCAAACGGCATGCGTCGATAGGAAAAATTTCCCTATTTTGTAGTGAAGGTAGTCTTCATCCTATCTTCATGGATGACTAGCACTTGGTTAAACCCAGAATAGCCATCTAAAAATGACATCATTTGAGATCTGTTGATAGTTTGTAATACCTCATCAAGAGAAGGAAGTGGATAGTTATCCTTCTTTGAGGCTTTGTTCAGGTTCCTGAAATCAACACACAACCTGATCTCCCCACTTTTCTTATGTACTAGAACTAGATTGGAAACTCACGTGGAGTGCCTTACTAGGAAGATGATTCTTGCTAATAAAATATTTTTCACTTCCTTCTATATTAATGGCTCAATCAAAGCATTGACTAGGCGCTACTTTTAACGAAAGGGCTTGGCTTCTAGCTTCAGCGGTATTGTGTGTGTGATCACAAAGGTGTCACAAGTCTTCAAATATTCATAACTCTAGGAAATTTCCACAATATCTTCTTTTAACACCTTGATTATTTCATTTCTAATCTCCTCAGGGCAGGTCTTTCCTATAAGGACATTTCTTTCAAGACCCGAATCAGCCAAATTAATAGATTTGTACTTCCCTCCTACACTTTGTGTTGGCACTCTCTCCTGAGCCTGAGGATCAAAATAAAATATCCTTTATAAGGCTACCATCCCCTTGGGAATGTTGTTACTCTTTAAGTTCATTACTCCTTCTGTATCACAACCTTCAAGGTCCCATTCTCCCTGATCTCTATCTAATTCATCTATGATCTTCCCTTCAAAGACATCTGAGCTTTCCAAGAAGGTGAGTATGTGTTGGTCGCCATTGAAGACCTGAAATTTTTGAACATTATTAGGGATTGCTAGGATTGAAACTAGCTCAACTAAAAATATTTTCAATTTGGAGTCCTGCATGGGCTCCAAAGTACTAGCAGTAACTTCCAAAGCATTTGCAATCTGATTTTGTTCCCTAGAAATCAAAGTAATTCCAAAAGCATCAAAGTCCTCAATCAGATTCCAAGCTCTATTTATGTAAGTAGCCAATCTTTTATTATGGAAAGTATATTGGTTGTGAACCTATTTTATAATGACTTCAGAGTCCCCCATCACCATAAGAGATGTGACCTTCTAATGGGAAAACATTAAGCCCCTAGAAAGTGCTCCGTACTCTGCCACATTGTTTGTGCAACCAAACTGTAGCCTATAGGAAGCAAAGTAAGTCTTTCCCTTTGGATTGGTTAATTCCACCACTGCTCCACTTCCTGATTTGGACTTAGAGCCATCAAATTTCAGACTCCATAATTGATTTGGGGCTGGGATCTCTTTCCTTTTCTGGCCTATAGTCTTTTTCTTGGAAGAAGTATATGGTGGCTTGGACTGGTGCTGATCATCAGTATTTGAAAGCAACTAGGGACACAGTTCATCAGAAGATTGTCCTGAACGCAAAATTTGTTCAGGAAGTGATTCTTGAACCTCTTCTTGAGTCAATTCATGATTTAGTACCTCTGTCACCAATGCCTTGGGCATTGGAAGTGTTTCTGGGGTAAGTGTAATTGGAAAAGACTGAGATTCGTCAGTATCTAGTGGTAATTTAGAACATAGAACCTGAGTCTGCTTGAGTTGAGAAGATGATTCCCTCTAAGCAGATCTATCTCTCATAAGGATGGTTGCATCCTTTGCTTGAAATGGAAATTCATTAGTAGAGGATTGAGGTTGACATTCAAGGTTGACATTCACAAGTTTCCTCTACCTGGGAGACATGTTTTAAAATATCTACACAGGGTTGGCAAGTTAACTCAAAATGATTTAGGTAAAGCACCCTACACCAGTTAGGAAGTAGGAGACTCCACATATCAATCCCCTCTTTGAGTACTAGCCTATCCTATTGTAATTTCATTGTTAGGAATTTCTGATTAACAATAATCATTAGGTCATTTTGTTGTGAAAGGGGTGAGTCATCAGAATGAAGTACTGAAAAGGTCATGATTTCCTCCTACTTGTAAACTCCTATCTCGGTTTCAAAATAGGCTACCTCATTAGGGGAATCATATTCTATGATCATGTGTTTGAGCCTGGGCTCACTTTCAATTATGATCTGGCTTGCTATCCCTCTCTAGGGCAGCCACATGTGTGAGAAATCCAAAGAAAAATATCCACCTAGACTTTCCATCAGGTCTCTGCTCAAGACCATACCATAGGTCTCCAGGATATCTGCAACTTGGATATCCACATAAGTTTGGATCCTTGGATTAGATCCAATCTGTACATGGATATTTTTAATCTCTCCTACCACATTAACTTCTATTTTTTTCCAACTGGATAACCTTTTTATTTGTCTAGAGTGGGCTCAGACCTAATTTCCTACAAATCGAAAATGGCATGACATTCCCTGATGCCCCAGAATCCAGTAGATAATTATGTAAATTATTTCCAAAAATTCTCAAACTTAGCAAGAAAGGTGGAGTACCATTCTTACTTTTATAGAGTGTGGCATTGACCTCATTAGTATGAGTAACCTTTTCTCTTCCTTTTGACCTATTTGCTTCCTCCAAGGCTTTCAACAAAATTTCTTTTTGAGCAGGGCACCATTTCAAAATATCAAAGAAAGACATTGAAGTCTTTTACCTCTGCATCTCTGTAATGAAATTTAGGAATTAGAGATGAATTACCTTTTTTCTAAGAATCTGATAGTCCCTTTGGTGGTGGTGGATTATTATCCGCATTTTGATTTGGCGGGACCATGTTATTAAGAGGGGTAGAGGTTGTGAATGGCCCTTTGTTATGATTTCTAAGGAAATGGCCTCCCTTGGTTTGGAAGGCTTGGGCATCATACACATCTTATACTGCTTCATTGTCTTCCTAGTTGGTAAATGGAAGCTCTTCCTCAAAGATATCATATGCCATGGCAGTATCCCTTGATCCACTAGATTTGTTAGATGCACCCTGGAATGGAGCATCAACTTGGGCTATCTTAACCATCTTTTCCATCTCTAGGAAATTTACCTTAGAATGGACCACAGTATCATGTAGTCTACACCAATTGGTCATAAAGTTGAGGTTTTCCACATTAGTAGTGTGTGGCTTCTCGTCTCCCGCATGATAATTGTGGGAAACTCCTCCGTTATTGGGTCTAGTATTCCATGGCCTATTGTTGTTAGGCCTTTGATTGTATTCTCTATTCTGATTTTGATATTTTTGATTAGAGGAGTTTTGGTTTTGGAAATTCCTATTGGTGTTATGGTTGGTATTATAATTCTGATTAGGATTTTGGTTAGGATAACCACCCTGATTAGAATATCCTCCCTGATTCTGAAAACCTTGGTTCTGGTTGTGAGGGGGATTTTTTCTAAGTTGAGACATGCCATTAGACATCTGAGATAGTGTCTTTTTTAGAGTCTCCATCTTGTTGTTCAGTTGGAGAGTCTTCTCATTTTCTACATTCTTCACAAAAAAATATTGATTAACTGAACTTGATCCTACAACTTGATTTTGGTAATTTTGATTTTGTTGGGAGGAATCCTGGGGACCATTGTTAAAAAATGGCAAGAGAGGTGAAGCTTGGAACTCAAACATTGGTCTGTATTGGGAATAGGACATCCCTGGGACCGTATTGAATAGATGGGGGGGACTGGACATTTGGTATCCTATAGGAGGGAGAACTCCTCCTAGACTCCCAGATTGTAGACTAATCTATTGTTGCAATTGAATGGTGAGATGATATACCTTAGCCAAAGAGTCAGTTTCATTAGCATTATGTATCCTTTTCAAGAACAAGCCAATCAAAGGGTCCACAACCCTTAAGTACGCCAAGATGGCGATGTTCTTAGCCACCAGGTAAGGATCCTGCAACCTTTGGTACATTCTATGGAACCTGGTGTTGAATAGAGGTAGTTGTTCATGGTGTTCTTTTATTATTATGGAAAATTGGTGGTAAAGGATAGCAGGGTCTACATAAACCCTGAACTGATTGATAAAAACATTCTCCAAATCTTTCCAACTTAGAACTAACCCTTGGGGTAAGTTTAAGTACTAATTGTACACCATGTCTCCCAACAAATAAGGGAACAATTTGCACACAACGTCCTGATGAGCCACCTGAGCATGGGTACAGGCATCTTTAAATGCCTATATGTGCTCCTCGGCACTTATTGATTCTCCATGCATGTACTTAGGACAAAACCTATCTGGGTTCTTGGGGAGATCATGTATCCCTCCAAGGATAGTCCCTACTGGTGAAGGGTTATTGATAAAGTAAGCCATAGGTCTTGGCAGTGATATAGGTTGAGTAGGTTGTGGAATGGGTGAAAGTGGTCGGTGAGGTGGTGTAGGTGGGTTCAGTGGAAACCTAGGTGACGTGACCGGTGGTGATAAAGTTTGGATCAAGACTCTACAATCCTGAGGCCTATACCCAATAGGGGTTTGGAGTTCAACAAGTGGTTCAGGATTCTGAGAACATCTAAGAACTCTCTCGTACCTATTTGGTGAAAATGACCCAATGCGAGTCAGCTTGTTCTTCAGACCCTCCTTCTAGCGCCAGATCTATTGATGGTCAAAACAACACAACAACATTAAGAAAAATATTACTATTCTATTTCTCCTAAAAAAGAAATATAACACATGGAGATCTAACTCTCAAGGTCATGGTAATTGGTTCTCAATTATGCCGATTTCACTCAATGGTTGATATAGCTGTAATGTTCAAGGGGCCTTTGCTGGTAACAAAGAACAAGAATGCATAGCATCAATTAGTCTATGTTTGGGGAGGGGGGTTTAAATAAAAGAAAAAGATAAATCAGAGCTTCAAATCAAAGAAACGTGAGTAAAATTCTTACATATCTAGACATGCATATCAGTAATGAGTGTTTATTCCACCTAAACACAACTATAGCAAGATGCAATCCATAGAATAAACTATGCTACTGCATACATCCATAATTCTAATTCAGATACCATTGACATTCACTAAACTTACTTCAAACAAATCACTCACTCATCATCTAAAATACAGATCAAATGAACACAATAACAACTTCATTCACAGATAATCGAATGATATAATATTGAATCTAGTTCCTTCTATTGACTTTCATCAAATAAGAAACAATTAAGCACAACAAAAATCACTGGCATATGGATTGATCATATACCATTAACCTTATCAAAACATATCCAGAATTTAGAACCATAAAATGAAAATGTATGAAAAACTGTAAAAATAACCAAGCTTTTTACTAAACTTTTTAGAGTATCTCTCCTAAAACCTAGAAATATTAGATCTAATCACTATTTTCTATCATCAGTGGCTGATCTTTCTTCAATTAGCTGATCTTTACAAAGTATATTCTAATAATACATATAGGGTGCCACATGCACAAGTTTCTCAATTATCAATCAAGATCCACAATTCATGGAGTCAAAACTAAACATTGAAGTAGACTTGAGAAACCTTGTTTCAAGGTCGATCACTCTATTGCGCCAACAAGAAATATGATATTACAAGAAGAGAGTGAAACCGATAGATCAAACTCAGATTTGAGCCTATGTTAAAACCCACAAAAAGAGGAGAAGAGTAGATAGAGTATGGTGAAAAGAGTGAGTAACTTTTGCACTGAATGCTCAAGGATGTACTCATCATAACCGGAGAACACCTGTTGAAGAGTACCCAAATATGGCCCATCTAACCAATCACTTTCAAATTTGATCATTTCAAATTCTACAGCAACCAACCTTTGCATCTCCTTTAATTTGACTAACTCCTTTCTAGCAGTTCTTACCTCCTCCCGGATATCCATAAACTGATCTAACAATAAACTCTCCCCATCATCTCCCTTTTGCATGATTTCCTCAAACCTACCCCTCCATCTCTCCCTTATTTTATCCAAAGACAGGCCTTCTTTGTTCAAGGAATCTAAGTTGATTACAATGGCCACAATTTCCTCTAATTCGACCATCTGTTGAGTCAAGTCTTTACTCATTTCTGGGACTTCTTCTTGATGTCCATGCATAGCCCTAGACTTATATATTATGATGCTAACAGTTTTCTCCACAAAATCTTCATTACCCTACTCAAGAACTGAATATCCAAGAAAGGTGGACTTGGGCACTTTACTAATATCCTCAAGCCTTTTAACATATTTCTTATATTCATCATCCTACTCATCCAGATCCTTGACCTGCTGGTCTAGATCCTCTGCCAATTCAAGAGCATCCTTATGAATTTTAGAACCTTCAACAAAAACATCATCAACCTCCTGGTTGAGCTTATCCAACCATTTATCCATCATCCCCACCTTTCTTTTCATTTGAATCAAGTCATCTGCTTCCCTCTTTGTTAAAAAAACTAGGGATTCAGGAAGAGCAGCCTGTTGCGAAATGGCACTTGAAACATCTTTCAAAAAACTATGGAGTTGATCCAATTGAGCCTTAAGCTCATCCTTCCTTTTTTTATCTTTAATCATTTGGGATTTAGTTGAAGAGGCCACAATATCAATCAAACTCATCTATTGGTTTCTTGTAGGCTTTCCCAAATTTACTGTCTCCAACTGATAATCAGTGATTTTCATATCATCACGGCTCTTTACCATTACATGTATGGCACATTCAGCAACAATCTCTCCAACATCAGTGAGCCTAGTAGAGTCAAGAACCTAGGCCTTCTTTTTAGGTTTCTCTTTACCAATTTCTTTCATCATTTCCTCCCAGTTCAACGGCTGTGGTTGGACAACTTGCTTTCTTTCCAAGTCTAGTTTTAACCAAGTAGGAGCAATAGAAGTAGTGGCTACCTAGGCTGAAGAAGAAGAAATAGTGGTGGAAGACAAAGGTTGTAACAATGTAGGCCCCAGTTGAGAATCAACTTTCTACACATTTTGTTGATTACTTTGTTCCTTTTCCAGTGCTAACCTTTATGATTCCTCTTTATCCTTATGTTATTGCAACCTTTTAGCCTCCAGCTCCTGCTTTAAACATTCCTCTTCCTCTTTCTTTTTCTCTAACATTTGATCTCGCTACTTCTTCAACTCTTCAACATAGTCCCATGCCTCCTTGGACTTCTTTTCATATTCAGCAATCTCAACAGCCTCTCTTTCCCTGTTCAAATGTTCTTGCTCTTCATTTTTCCTACAAGCCTCTTCTTGTTCTTTGAGCTTAGCTTCAATAGCTTCTTTTTCTCTTCTTTGTTGAGCCTTTTCCTCTTCAAGGTTATGAATTTTTTGCTGCATCATCAACTTATCCCTTTCTTCTTGAATTTTGAGCTCCTACTCCCTTTGTTGTTGTTGTTGATCTAATTCATTGACCTTCACCTTATCTTCCAACTTCTTCTACTTGACTGCCAACTTAGATTGTGCCTTGGCCTCCTCTTCTTGTTGCTTGGCTGATGCCTCAGCTTGCGCCTTGGCATCAACTTCTCTTTTTGCATCCTCAAAGAGGTTCCACTGATCTTCCTCAATCAATATATGTTTGGTCCCTGCATCATCTGTCACATCAAAATATGTTAATGCATGATGCTCTTTATTAGATGGAGTCTTTTCTCAATATTTTTCTATATTATGTATCTCAATTTGATCCTCCATTCGCTTTAAAACCTCTGCTTCATCATGGAGAGATCCCTTTGGTGATTCTTGGCCTAATTCTTGTGCATCAGAGGCATAACTAGGTGCCTTCCCTATAGCAGATGCATAAGCACCCACCTCCACAATTGTTTCATCTTCCTATACCTCTAGAAGGTCTTGAGGAACCACCTCCTCTTGTGTATTAGAAGGTATAAACTCTAAGGGTTCCTTAGGTGCCATCCTTCTCTTTGCCCTTTTATATCCTTGGGTGGTACCTGCAACTTTCCTCTTCTTAGATGAGGGAGCCTTGACCTAATTATCCCTCAAACTCACCCATTGAATACTCCTATTGAGCACTGGTCTTGCAATCTGCATTATGTCAATTGTCTCATCAGCATTCCAATCTATTGGATCAAGATCCTTAGTACCAATCTTTTCTGCATCATACCTGGGATCCAAAACCATCCCATCATCAGATAATTTTTCTGGAATGTCTTCTTTTATCCTAAACTCAACCATAAGTGGGATGCGTATCCTTTCATAATTCTTCTTCCTAAGATCATACTCATCCTACAAGTTCTCCAACAGATTAAAGTGTTTCTCAAAGACACTGGGAAGCAAAGCCCTCATCTTGTGCTTGGGTTCATAGTATTTCCTTGCAGTGTACAAGACCAACTTCAACTAAACTAATTCATCACAAAAAAACCTTAGCTGCCTGAATGTGTGGACAACAAAAGGCCCCCAGCTTGATTGGAAACTTATGGCACCCAGTCTTGTGTTTGTTGCCAAACTGGAAATTAACAGTCAAGGGTTGATAAATAAACTCCATTAAAATGATCCTATCAACACAACATCTAGGTAACAAATGGGGGTGATCATCAAAGCCTACTAACCTGAAATAGGTGAATGTGGGGTACTGGATAAACCAATGCCCCCATTCATTCACAAAAGCCATTGCCTCCCTGCTAAGAATATATCCCACATCAATAATGACATAAAGAAAGGCATCATTAATCCTTTTGTAATGTTGTTCTGATGCCTGCAAGGTGAGCTGATGATAATACTCCCACACTCTCTTTTGTCCTTGGGCTTCCCCCAATATACCTATTGTTTGAAGTCCAAGAAAAATCCCCATTCGGGAAGCTGCATAAACTACATAGGAGGTCATAAAGAAATGCTTGGTTTCTCTCACTTTTATCATTTGATTGTGAATTTTGTCTGATACTATCATTGACCAGTCAAATTGTTGCCTCCCATCCAAAATAGTTTGAATGAAAGGAAATATCTATTCTTTAAATAGTGAAGCATCCATTTTACCAAACACCCTAGAAAGGAACATGATTATATCTGCAATTTATTTACTAAAGTCTACCCTCTTAGGCTAGTTTGGAAGATTTGTCAGAGACTTCTTTTCCACCCTCATCCAATTCTTATTCATGTGAAACCTATTCATCTCTTTATTATCACTGTAAAGCTTTAAATCCTCCACCTCATTCAATTGCTTAGTATTCTTGGGATCAGGTATATGAAATAGGAATTTTATCATTGGAGTCATGAATTCAATAATGGAATTACCCTTTACATCCACACACTACCTAGTAGCAGGGTTATATGCTCCAGCTACTGCAAGAATCAACTTCAGACATTGGACAGATAGGGGGAAAAGTGCATCATGTGCCAGTCCTGATTGAACAATCCTTTCTATCCTTCCTGTGACCTGCTCCTCAATGAATGTCTACTCATGCAATTCTTCATAGTTAAAAGGACCCAAATTGGTGTCAGTAACATCATCCCAGTTGGAATCAATTTTTCTAGCTGTGAGGACAACCTCCCTATGCCTACATCTCAAGGTATACAGAAGTTGTTCCACCTTGATCTTCTTTGGTCTAACTCCTTTCAATGAAGTTTCACCTGATTGGCTTCTTCGAGAGGCCTCATTTGATGCTCCCGACATTTCTTAATTCCTACAACAATTTCCTGTATTAGACGAACAAAGCATCTAAATTAGTCAATAATATATTCCCTCCTCCATCCTCCTAAAATAATATTTACTTGGTCAGACTGTGCCTTTATCGGAGGTGGAACCATAGAAGTATTAGGCATAAACAATCTCTCTTATCATGGGGTGGGGCTAGAACAGGAACAGGACAAGGACCAAAATAGGGTTGGAAGCAGGATGGGAACCAGACCAAAACCAAAACAGGGTCAGAGGTGGGACGGGAATGGGGATCAGACCAGAAACAAATGTTAGTTACCAATTTCAACTTCCCCTCTGGATCCGGTTCCAACCAAGAGTAAAGATATAGTAACATCATAATAATGAACGGGAGTGGAATAATTCCAGCAAATAGAGAGTATTTCAAGCAAGGTATGGTCATATGGACCCTAAACTCTAGGTCACATGGGCCCAAAAGGAAACTAGAAATAACATAGTTTAACCCTACAACAGCTCCTCTATACACAAAGTCATTTAAACCATGGAAAAGGTATATTACAAAACCCTAGTTTTCCCAAAACCCTACTTCCAAAAACTAGGGCACAACAAGAATCCCATACGAACAACCCAAAACTGACATGACAATACTAGAACAAGGTCTCAAAAATAATTTCATCACCCTAGCAAGGAAACCCCTTCAAATATCGAAACCCTAGTCAAAACCATAGCACAACAAAATGGACTTGTCATGAAAGCGACAACAGAACAAACAACAAAACAAAAATGATGAACGGAAAGACAAACCAAAAATGGAACGGAACGAAAAGAAAGAACTAAACAAGTAGAACAAGAACAACACAAGCACCAACAAAGGAAACAAAAAAAAGAACAAAACCCCTCCAGCGAATGCGCTAAAACAACACACTCGAAAGAAGAAACGGGAGAAGAAAAAACAAAGAAACCTACCTCAAAACGCTCCTTAGGATTGACCATAAATTAGCCAAGATTTGCTCCGCAATTCACCCCTACGATCAATTCAATTCTCTCAAGACTTCCCTGGCCGTGGTTTGCTTAAAAAATTTGCATAATAATAACAATGAGGTAGTTTAAGCATAATTAAACCTTTAATCATTAATTTGTACGTGCAAATAGGCTGCATTTAATGCCATAAATGTGGTAGTTCAGGGACGGAGCCAAAAACACAAACAAACAGGTAAGTCAAGTCCATAGAACATAAAAAGGCAAGGAGGACACAGAGCCAGGTCAGAAACAAGATAAAGAAACTACACAAAGTTCCCTATTTCATTTCCAACCCCAGATCCAGTCCCAACAAAAGACCAACCAAAACACGACACCAGAGATAGGGGCAGAGACAAAACCAAAATGGAACTTCACAAAGTTCGAATTTCCATTCCGGGTCCGGGGCCGGTCCCGACCAAAAAAGAAAAGAACAAAACACACAAGCACAAGGGAAGTGGGACCGGAGCGAACACTGGACCCAACCCAAACAACAAAAGAAAACGAGCAAAGACGAAGTCAGGATGACAACACAAAATGGAACTTGAAACTTCCTACGTGAGGTCCAATCCTGGTTTCTCTCCCATGCAAGCAAACAAAAAAAAAACCAAAAAATGACCAACAAACAAGAGGATGGACCAACCCAAGTGTTCGTTGAAAACAACCAACAAAACAAAGGAAAAACAAAAGAGAAGGCGGAGTCGGAGTTGGAACTATATCCAAATTAGAAACCTTGAAAGAGTTCCAGGTTTAGATTTGGTTCTAGACCTGCCTGTGACAGAACAAAAAACAAACTTAGGAGAAAAACAAAGAACTCCTAAGACCCAACCAAACAACCAAAGGTGACCAAAACAAAACAAAAAGAAAAGGGGTACCCATTTTGTTCCAAAATAAAACAAAATGGGGTTGTTATGCAAGGCATAACAAGCAGTTCAGTCGCAAATAAAAGAGATGAAATTCTATGGAGACTCACAATTGGTTATCAACCAAGTCAATGATGGCTATCAAAGTAAAGATGATAAGCTCACTCCTTACAAGAAGACAGTGTAGAATCTCAAAGACCTTTTTATAGACATAACTTTTGAGAAAATTACTCACATGAACAATAGAGTAGTAGACACCATGGCAACAATTGGATCACTACTAAACATGCCAAAAAACATTCTCCAATGTGAATTCTTGGTAGAACATCTTCTTGTACCAACTTTCAAAATCCCTGAATTTGAATTCACGTGTGTCATTATTGGTCCTAGATACCTGTGGTACCATGACATCTTTACTTACCTTAACAGAGGAACCCTTCCATCGGATATCAGTCCAAACCTTAAAAATACCTTTGTTTAAAAGGCATCCCAATTTGTGATCCTAGGTGATACCCTTTACTGTCGAAGCATTGAAGGGGCATTACTATGATGTCTTAACCAAGAGGAAGCATTAAGTGCTTTAATAGAAGTACACAATGGCATATGTGGGTCCCGTTCTAGTAGTATGACATTAGCTAACAAACTGTTGAGGATGGGATACTATTGGCCAACCATGGAAAAAGATCATTAGTATGTGTGGAAATTCATCCAATGTCAATAGCATGGGGATCTTATTCATGCTCCAGCTCAAGAATTGCAGCCAATGATCACACCATGGCCTTTTTTGCAATGGGGTGTGACCTCATAGGAAAAATCACTCCAACCTCATCCAATGGCCATAATTTTATCATAACTGCCACCGAGTACTTTAATAAGTGGGTTGAAACCATTCCTATGACCTACATAATAGGGAAGCAAATAGCCAAGTTTATCTTGAATTACCTAATTTTTCATTATGGTGTTCCAAAAACTCTCATCTCATACAACAGAACACCATTCAAGAATCAAGATGTAAAGGAGTTGTGCAAAAAATTCAATATCCAACACCAATTCTCTACCTCATACTATCCCCAAGGAAATGGCCAAGTAGAAGCAACGAACAAAACTATCCTAAAAATCCTAAAGAAAATAGCTAATGAAGTTGGTCATGACTAGAATCTATAGCTAAATCCCGCTCTTTTGTCTTATCAAACTAGTGTCTGTATGCCTACAGGTGCAACCCCTTTCTCCCTGGTCTATGGATCAGAAGCCATCTTTCCTATCGAGGTGGAGCTCCCATCATTGCAAGTGTCACTGTAGAATCTAATAATTGAGGAAGAATACAGAGTGTCTCGACTGAATGAGCTATAATTCATGGATGAACATCATCTTCACACCCTTAATCACTTGCAATTGTATCAAAACTGACTGAAATGAAGCTATAACAAGATAATCAAATGTCGATCATTCTAGGTAGGTGATCTTGTCTTAAAGAAAAATTAGAAGAATCTTCCAGATCAAAACAACAAAGGAAAATTTGAGCCTAACTGGTTGGGTCCTTTTTTCATCACAAGCTATGGATCAGGAGCATACCAACTATCAACCCCTGAAGGTGAACCCTTGCAAGAGCCAACCAACACAAAAAAATCCAAAAACATCTAAATAATTCTTGGAAAACCCCTAAACATTTGTAAAACCCTTGAAAACCCCAAAACATCCAAATATTTTAGAAAACAAAAAAACATTTGAAAAAGGAAAACACAAAAACATTTGAAAATGGAAAATCCAAAAACAATATAAAACATTCAAAAGACCTAAAAAAGCCTCAGATATTCAGAAAACCCTAAAGAGACTTAGAAAATTCAAAAATCCTAAACATTTATATAAACATTCAAAAAAAAAAAGACCAAAAACAACCTCAAAACATTTTCAAAAATATCAGTGCAAAAACATTGAAATATTCTAAAAAATCCAAAACCCATCCATCCCATCTCACTTTCACTTGCAATAAACTTTCACCCATAATAAAATTTTTCCACCTTCACCCTTTAGCAAAACAAATATAAAAGCAAACATAGCAAGTCATAAAGTGCAAACCTAAAAGTCAAAATATAAAGTCAAAATCATAGGTAAATGTGTCAATGAAGTTTATAGCAATGACTCATCTTAGCATCATCATCCCAACATCAAACAACCTGTGATCAAAATTTCCTAGGATGTATCCTTCCTATGATGGACATCAATATCAAAAATAACTTTAGCTAAACTTAAACTAGGAAAGAGCTAAAGATAACACTAATTGTTTGTCTTTGTTCTTTTCTTATGATTTATCTTAATGACCCATTTTGGGCACCTCTTGATGATGTCTAAAAAAAATATTTAGAGAGAAAGGAATGGGGCATTGATCATTATCTTTCATTTTTTGTGCTTGTGGATACTCTTGTAAAATAATTTTGGCGCATACTTGCTTAGTTGTGTGTAGGAAGGTTGTTTGGAGTATGTCGTTGACTATTGTGTATGCTTTGGTCCAATATATTCTAAGCTTCTAACTTGCATTCCAACGAGGTTTCCATATGCCAAGGTGTGAACAAGAACTATCATATCTACTTGTCGAATCAAAGTCCATTACACTAGTTAAAACACCATCCTGGTTATCAATACCTTGATGCATCATATCTATGTGTTATATCAAACAATAAGGAACGGTGGAAAATCCCAATCCCAAAGTGTGAGCATCTCATCCTACATTTCATCCTGCATTTTGCATTGCCTCGTCACCATCTCTAATAAAGTATCGATGGATCAAGAAATTGTTGGATCTTTTGAAGTAATCATCACAATCGACAATTATTCATTCTTTATTCTTCTATCTTCTCTCCATGCTAACCTGGTATCATGATAGTCAACAAAAATATCATCAATGCATCCACCCTGCATCCACAAACCATCAGCATACATGCATCTCATAATCATAGCATAATCACAATAATAAAGCAACCATTAGCATAATCATAGCATATCATATCATACATTTTGCATTAACATTTGAGTTGTGATGAATAATATAGATTTGTTATTCTAACCATCTTAAATCATTGAATATCATAAGAATTTGCATCCATACATCCATACACATACAACATCATAACATGCATAGAAAATATACAAAAAGAAATGCATCCACATCATTTGCATAATCATCCATCCATGTTACATCATAACCAAGGAAATTTTGGATGTAACCAAGGAAATCTAATCCATCTCCATCACCTCAAGGCATGCATTGGATTTGGCATCAGTATCATAAACAACGTGATCGCTATGAATGGGAAAATGGAGAATTTGCCACACATCCTCTAGAGTAACTGTCACCTCACCTGTCGAAAGGTGGAAGGATGAGGTCTCGATGTGCCATCTCTCTCACAAAGCCATAATCATCACTAAATGATTCCTAATCATAGGTGCATATGCAACATACCACAAACTAATCTCTCCCAAGTGCTCCTGGCGCAACTTTGATAGATCACCTAATCTCTCTAATACAGTGGGTTTGTGCTCCCTTGACATCAATGGTGGGAAGACCTCTTGTGCCCACGAAGTGCACGACATTAGGAAATCATCAAAATTTGATGTTATTTGAGATTTTTGGCTCAAAAATCACAATAGCGTTGCTATATTTAAATTTCAAATAGCGACGCTTGATGCATTTAAAATTTCAAATTGGAACATGTGTCACTAGACAAGCTGGCATCATGATTTAGCTTTTAGTCTAACCTAACCCTAATTTCTAAATCAGCAAGTGTGTCACCAAATAAGCCTGCATCGCCATTTAAAATCAGAAACCCTAATTTTAAATCACGAGGAGCATCGCTATAATATATTTGGGCATTGCCAATTTTTGTTTGGGTGTCGCTATATAGCGACACTACTAGAATCTAAACTTTAAAGCATAATAAATGTATCAAAAATTCAAATTTCAAATTAGGATTTGAATTACATACCGGTGGTCCTACACCAAGAAGTTGTTAGAACTCTTGAACTCAGTCTAACATGTTCCTGGGAATCTCTTGGCATGTTATTTCATCAAAGCGTCAGAGCTCAAATTGCAAGAATTCTTGAAGGTGTGAATGCACAAATGAGTTGAAAATGACCCTTCTTGGCCTATTTAAGCTAGAAAATTAGGGTTTTTAGCCCTAATTTAACCTTAAAGATGGGATTTATTATCATTTTCACCAATTTTGTCAATTTGGACTTAATTTTACATCATTTTTTGCATTTTTTGCATTATTCTTACATCCCAGAGCCTTTTTTGGACCCTTGGGGCAGCTTTTGAACCTTTATCAAGAAATTAACCCAAAATTCAAAAAAAAATCCCAATTTCTTGAGGGGGCAGGGAGTCAGCTTAATCCTTCCGTTGGGACATCTAAAAAATCATAAAAATTTTATTTTTTGATTTAGGCAATACTTTTGATCTAAAAAGTGTTATTCTTTGAACCAAAGCAATAAGTACCTCACTTCAAAGAGGGGAAAAATGTAGACATTGAAAAATGTCCTAATCGATATCATACATTTAAAAAAAAATTATTAACATCATTTCCTCTTTAACCCATCCCCTTTTCGCTTAATTAATTTAATTAGCCTAGATAATTAATTAATTGCATCATTTTTCATCTATTTCCCTAATTAATTTAATCAAGTTAATTTATCTCTTTTCGCACTAACACTTCATCTAATTAAATTAAATAAATCAAAATATTTAATTTAATTCCCTAAGTCATCTTATTTAATTAAATAACCCTAAGTTATTTAATTAAATATCATTTCATCTCTCCCCCATTTATTAAATCATCTAATTTAATAAATATCTCTTTAATTCTTCTAATCCCCTAATTGCATAAATTAAATTTTGTTTAATTAGCAATTAAACTAATTTTCCTCTAAGCAAAGGGAATATTCCCATGGAATATTTCTTATCCCCTTTTTGCACAATTAAAACTTTGTTTTAATTTGTAAATTACCTTTTCTTCCTCACCCAATGGAATATTCTAAGAAAAATTCTCTCTCCTCCAATCAACTCACTTGGCTTCTTGAACAAGCTAAACCTTTAACCTTTTGAGCAAGTTACCTTTGACCTGTGTGAGCAGGTCAGAAGTGTGTTTGTTATAGGCAAGTGTGAGCCTTTGATTAAAATATCATCACATGCATTCTCATCCATTTATGAGAATCCATGATCCATGCCTCTCATCCTCTTCATCTTGGTGTTGGAAACAAGCAACACTAAGAGGGGGGAGTGAATTAGTGTTATACAAAAATTAACTTTATTATTATAATCTTTAATCCACTTAGAACATTCAACCAAAAGTAATTTACAGAAACAAAAATCAAACAACCACAACACCATAACACAAGGATTTTTATGTAGAAACCCTATTAGGGGAAAAACTACGGTGGATGGCCAATCCACAATATAATCTGAGGTATACTCAAAAGAAGTTTACAATATGGGAATGCACTTGCATTTAGGCACACTGCCTAGAGCTCACTACTCAAAATAGGAAGGCACACTACCTTATAGATATTTGGATTAGATCCAAGAGAATGAACTGAAGAAATAGCATCTACAAATTCTTGATTATAGTTTTGGTTAGGCTCATATGACAATCTTCTATCCTTCCAACTGATATTGAACTTTTTCTTTGACTTGCTTCACAAAATCTTTATGCGCAAGTGAAACTATGCATAAAATTTATCTAACACCCTTCTGATAATCGTAATACACATCAACACAGCACACATATCACAAAATGATATAAGAAATCATACATATATATTTGCGACTAGCAATTTAATCACAATAAGTATGCTCAAATAAAACTTGAAGATATTAGCAACTATCGGATCAAATCATAAGAGTTATGCAATGTGCATCCAAAACGGTCAGCCACAACTTAGCTCAGACCCAAAACAAGATGAGAAAATACAAAAATATTTGATAAAATATTCCTTGAGTATCCACAACATATTACATCAACTCAGCCGACCCTAAAATACTGATAAACAGAGAATTATCAACCAGATCTCCAAACTCACACAAGACTTAATACGAGGCACTAAGATTTTGATACAACACATTAGATGTACTAATAGACCTCCCATGTGATCCACAACTCAAAATAACAACTACAAATCTGCAAGTGAGTCAATGAACACCAAACTAACAGATGTTCTATACTTCTTGTCTAACTTCAATTTGACTACAAGTATAAGTAAATGATGTTATGCGGATCTATTACCAACTAGGGTTTCCATCAATGACAACACCAAAAAGAATTTGGAGTGTCTCTTGCCAACAATCTCCCCCTTTGGCATTGATGGCAACACTTAGTGAAAAATGACTAAGTGTTGAATCAAAACCAACATGAGTTACACTGCCATTTCAAAACTCCAAAAAGAAACTTCAATCTTGGAAAAAAACTCCCCCTATGATGACTATGCATTTTTCACTGTACACTTCTCCCCCTTTGATATCAATGGAAAAAACTAGGGAAATCGAATCAAAATTCCAAAACTGTATAGGCATGAACTTGTAACTTACAAAAGTTTGAAAATATTTGCAAAATTTTTCTTCAGTACTCTTAAATTGTCATCACAAACCATTTTGAGACTTTCCAAAATTGTTATGTGACCACACATTAAATAGGATTGATCCTCTGCAGTTTCAAGATTCTCCAAGTCACTAACTAATATAGTAGCTTTTGCTTCCCTTAAAGCCCTTACCATTATCTCAATCTTCAAAAAAAATTGTCCCTTGAGTTCACATACTCTCCCAAAAATTCTATCATTTTCATTCTTTAAACATCTTATTTTTTCAAGTAGATTTGTTACTTGAACTTCTTGCTGAACCACATCACCATCTAATGGATCAAAAGTAGTAGAATGGTAGCTAATTGATTTTCCAGATCCTTCACCTTTTTCTCATTACCTTCAGTAAACTTAGACAAAGCTAAGCAAGAATTATAGGATTCTCCAACTTCAGATATAGAACCTTGAATGTTCTTTATGCAAGTAGCTAACAAAATATTATCCTTTGCAATCATTTCCTTCAACTAACTAAGTCTTTTCCTATTAAATTATTTTAGCACTTTATCCTCAGCGGATTTCTCAAGAGACTCAAATTGAGTACTTACAACATTTATGAGCTTCTTTAGCTCACCGAAAGAGGAAACTGAAGGATCCATGACATGAGTTGGCATTAATTTATACAGAACTCCAGATGCAAGGCTTAGCAATTCACTATCCTCTATGTGAGACTTCAATCTTTTCTCACTGGCCTTAGCTTGAGCAATTGATGCAACCTTAATTATCTAAATTGGGGATATAGTAGAAAGATTGATTGAACTTTCATCCAATTTAGGATCAAAATATTCTTGTTGCTCCATTAGAGATCTCTTCACTACCTTGGCAGTTTCTCTTGCCTCCACTTTGATTTCCTAAGCTTTTTCTTCTTAGCCTTTGGTTCTTCAGAAACTATTTCCGGATTGAATTTGAGTGCCTCAATCTTTTCATTTCACACCATCTTCTCCTTAGCTAGCACCACCTTAGGAACTTTAGTTTCCATAGGTTTCTTTGTATTTTCCATATTAGGAGAAATCAGGATATCCTCAACTTCTGGAGGATCAAATACATTCATATTATCCTTTTCATTTACATTTTCCTCCTCATTCACTACCTCATTTTACATAACATTTTCAGTATTCATTTCCTCCATGCTAATCTTATTCTTAGATAGAAAATCTTCCAAAAAAAAATTATTTTCACCAACAACATCAGTTTCACCAATCATGAGTTTACTCACCCTTGTATTGCTCTTAAATTCCTTTTTAGCCTTTTCAAGGAGTGAATCCATTTCTCCAATTGAAATTTTTGGGCATAAATCTACAAGAACTCTCTTCCTTAGATTCTCTTTTTATGTTTTAGCATTTAATCTTCTTGACTCCAAAATATCATACAGATTCTTGGGTAAGCTAGACATAATCTCAACAAGAGCTTTATTAAAAATGTTCATATATTTTATTGTAGCTTCTTCTAGAACTCTTTGAGAAGATTCATCAAAAGTTTCATACAAGTCATAGAGGGGCTTGAGATTACCATCATTGACAACTGCATAAACAACTTCATCAACAGACATACTAGGTTTATCATTTTCTTCTTTTCTGGAAGATTTGATCTTGTTTAACTCGACAGCCTGAGTTCTAGTAGCTCTTACTTCTTCTTTTAATTCTATTTCCTCATCTTCTGGAAGATGCTTATATGTTCTTATACTTTTATTCTTCTTCCTTTTACCGGAAGGCTTTTCTTGAGATGGCTTTGTTGCAGGGGAACTCCTTGTAGATCTAGTGCGGGAAAAGGATGCATGAGGACTACAAGACTCTATTTTTTCTTTCACTTTGCTTATTTTTCCTCTTCTCTCCTCCTTCTTGCTTCTCTCAAGGCTTCTATAGGTAATCCCATCCTTTCTACAAAAACATCTATTTTTTTTCTTACTCTCCTAACTATCATCGGTTTTCTCAATTCCTACATACTTTTCTCTACATATGTTCTAAACCTCTCTTCTCCTGGATCTAGAGGTTATTTCAGCAAGTGTTTTGCATACATCTTTAGAACATTTTCCTCTAATTTGTATCCCATTGGCATGATCCAAATTGTTCTAGGATTAGCAACTTCCATATGGCATTGGTCAATATCCACCATGAACTAAATGGTATCTTTGTACTGTTCCACAATTGAAGTGGGAATTCTTTCCTTGGCATGCATCATATCCTAGAAATTTTTGAAGTAACCCCACAACATAGTGTTCCTAACCTAACAGTCACCCACTGCAAACTTGTTCCTTATCTGAACAACTATAGGCTCATCATTTTTCCAATGTACACTTCCAATACCCAAAACCTCATTCATGAAATAGAAAAATAGCCACAATAGTAGATTACCATATTTAAAGGAATTCTTCTTATATTTCTTGAGTTTGCTTAGATTCTCCAACAACTGACTTCTAAGTAGCTCACACAAGTCATACTTTTCATTCTTCTTTATCATTTCATAAGCTACATAGATGGTCGTACCGAATACAAAATTGTCCTAGCTAGAATGATATATCTTGTAACCAATGACCATTGATGTGAATTTTATGTCAACTTCAGCAGTGCCTTCTATTGGCATTTCCCTTCTATCACATTGCACACCTGTTGCCTCAGTAAATTTTTCATTCTTCATGGATTTCAAAACTAGAATTCTACTAGTGGAATTCAGACCTGTTATTGCACATCTAGCCTCTTTTGTGATTTTGAAGGGTATATTCAGCCACATGAACTCGTCATGAACATGGCTCAAAATGTATCTCACCCATACATTTTCCTCAAATACAAGAAATCTCACAAACTGCACATACTTCTTCTCTTATAGGGTTTGAAATTTCAATTTTACAATAAAATATTCTCCAACAATACAATGGGAGTACAAATTCATTATTTGAGAGGTGCCTAACTCTTCAATGTTTGTGTGAATATATTCCCTAATATCCTTAGTGTGCAAAACTTTGTAATGCACAAATGAAAACACTCCTAAGGGCTCGGTCTCAATAGACTTATAAGGATTCCATTTAAATTTAGGACGTGGTATGTCTTGACTTTGAATACCAGAGGAGTGGCCATGATTGCAAGTTCACAAATTTACAGGTTTTTCAAAAAATACCTTTTCGTCAAATCAAAGTTCGATTGCATATTCTTCTCCACACTTTGAATCTCTCCACAATTCGACAAGGTTCAATTTAGGGCTCTTCATGCTACTTTCCTTTAAAATGAAAAGTGACAAATGAAGGATAAAAATGACTTTTTATCACTCGCACAACTAACCCTTTATGTCACGATAAATGGCATAACCCTAGTTCACCTAGTTACTCTGATTTCAAGCACTGAGATAGATAATTTTTCTATGGATCCCCAAAACTTTACGATATTGGCTCCAATTTGGTTAAACAACATCTAAAAAGAATTGATCCACCTACTGGATTCGTCCACATTCTAGTATCATTTTCCTGTAGGGAGTTGAAGAATTTTCCCGACAGCTCCCCCTAGGCCAAAGACCTAAAACTAATTCCTGGAGGAATTACTAGAAGCAGATTCTAGTGCTGGCACGTTTCCTTCGACAGAGGGATTCTTTTTTACCAATTTCTTTTGCATTTTCCTTCTAATCAAATTTGTAGTAACTTTCCCTTTTCCTTTGTCATCTTGTTGTGTATTTTTTTTACCAGACCTCTTATGTTCCAACAGAATCTAGCAATATACCCAAATTTGTTGAAGTTGTAACACACAACATTTCTTTGATCAGACCAACTATTTCACTGATTTTACCTTGATCTACATTAGTTAGTGTGAACAAAGTTTCCCAACCTACAAAAACACAAGAAACAATCAATATGTTAGATCAAATGCATGGTTAGAAACATGATTCCTCGAGAAATTCATTTGAATGTAAAAGAAGAGGAAGGCAATGAAGAACACAATAAACTTGAAACAAAATATCAAATCCTATTCTAAAACCAAACAAACTCTCAATCTCTTGAGGGATTTGGTGCCAATTTGATGTGAAAATCGGCCCTTTCCCAACTCCAATGGTGTGATAAAGATGCTTGATGAAGGATGGATGCTTGTAGTGATGACTTCAATGGAGCTCCATGTTGAAAATTTGCAAAAAACCTAACTATGCTTGGATGAAATGAATGAAGATTGCTATGAATTTGAGTATAGTAAGTTTACTCAAATTGTGGATGATCAAATGAAGGATGAGCTCTTCATTTATAGATGATATTGATGGAGCTATGATCAAAATAGAGCAATGTGGGACTAATCTTCAACAAATGAGAAGCCACATACCATCATGTGAATGGTTGAGGAATGAGCACATTTTGAAGAATGTGCAAAGAGGGGAGAGATTCAAATTCAAAATATGGCTTGAAGGATGAGTTGAAAGGTGAAGCAAATGCACATGGCTCAAGAAAAGGACATGTAAGATATTTTAAATGCTTTGTTGGATGTACATGTCTATTTGGGGGGAGATTTCAAATTTGAGGAATATTCCATCTTTGATGCCTTTTTTGAATGAAAATAGATGATTTATAAATCAATTAAATTGATTTTCATGTGCAAGTTGCAAAATATAGAGGATTTGAGTGATTAGGGTTAGCATTAATCAGGATTTGATTAATTTAAGGGGAGATTAGTTGATTTTACTATTTGATTTAGATTTGTGGGTTGAATAAATCAAAAAGAGATGAAAATGATTAAGACCTAGTTACATAAATATTTTGATTTATTTAACCAAAGGGGGTGATGTTAGATTAAATTAGATAAATGTTTGATTTATTTAATTTAATTAGATGAACTTTAGAGATTTAATCAAATAATATGGATTATTTAATTAAATAAAGATAGGAAGATGAAATGACCTAGCTAATTACACAAAGACAATGATTTAATTAAATCGAGGGATTTATTTAGTTAAAAGGGGAATTATGATGAATTTAATCAAATAAGGCTATTCGATTAAATGGTTAGACAGAGAAATAATTCAAGATGAAGTGATGTTAGTAGATCAGGATCGAGTGTGTGATATTAATCTTTATATTTTCTATGTTTACATTTTTCCCCTCTTTGAACCAATGCACTTGTTGTGTTGGTTCAAAGAATAACCTTACCATGATCAAAAGTCAAAATTTCAGTGATTTTTTTTGGATGCCCCACTGCTGCCCCAATGAATGAAGAATTACGCCAGTATACTGGCCCCTCGAGATATCGGGCGAAGAGGTTTGATTTGAGGGTCGATCTCTCAACAAAGAGGTTCAAGATCAGTTCAACCTAAATATTTGATGTAGATAGATTTGATGATGTAGGCAGTCATTAGCCATGGGTAGCCTAATGCCTATTTTGATATATTACACCCACTTGATCCTGATTTGTACCATGATAGTTACATTATTGATGATATATATGAGATGATTATGATGTTTATATGCAATGGATGATATGATGATGCATGGATGATATGGATGTACATGATATGATATGATGACACTTTTATGATTATGCAGTGGATGATAAATGTATGGTTTATGAAATTCCTAGAATAACCAATCTATATTATGCAATGCATGTGAGATGATAAATGCTTCTTATATGATATGATATGATATGCAGATGGTTTTTGGATGCAGGATGGATGCATTAGTGATGATTTATGATTAACTGTGATGGTACCATGTTAGCGCAAAAAGCAAGAGATAGAAGAAAATAAGAGATTCCAACAAGACATGAGATGATGATGATGATTACTTGCTGAGGAGTTGGGATTTTCAAAGGGTAAATTACCTTATGCTTGATAACACACATAGGCAGGATGCATTAGGGTATAAAGAACTAGGATGGCATTGTACCTAGTGCGATGGAATTTGACTCGACAAATAGTTAGGAGTATTCTTGTTCACACTTGACATACGAAAACCTTTCTAGGACGTACCTAGCAAAGCAAGTATTCGCCAAGTTATATTACAAGAACGTCCAACAAGCACATCAGACAAAAGGATAGTGATCGATGCCCCATTCCTTTCTCTCTAAATCACTTTGATTAGACATCATCAAGAGGTCATTGGAATGAGCGTAATAAGATAAATCAAAAGAAAAGATCAAGTACACAAACAAGTCAATGTTCTTCATACCTCTAGCCAAAGGTGTTTGTTTTGATGATAAGAATCCAAGGTGATATCCAAAATGATGCCCATTGTTAGAATGATATATCCTAGGACATGCATTGTATAGGATGATGATGGGTTGATAAGTTGTTTGATAGGCTTTTGATATAAGGTTGATTGAAATGTTTGAAAATCATCAGGAGTTTGATTTTGCATTTAAAAGTTTGTTGTTTCAATTTTGATTTTACATTTGAAGCTTGTTTTTTGCTAATTGCTATAATTGTTTTTGTTTGTTTTGCCAAAGGATGAAGGTGACAATTAGTTTATTATGGATGATTGATTATTGTGGGTGAAAGCGAAATGGGACGGATGGATTTTTTAAAATATTTGAATTTTTTTGATGGTTTTGAAATATTTTGAGGTTGTTTTTGGTATTTTCTTGGTTTTTTGGATGCTTTTGGATTTTATGATATTTTATGAATGTTTTTGGATTTTCTTTTTTTTGAATGATTTTGTGTTTTTGTGTCTTGGGGGCTGATCAAAGATTAGCCTTGCCTACGTTTATGCTCAAAGACGAGGTAGTTTGGATTCCATGTTTTTGACATTTTCTATTTTTATGAGTGATTTTGAATTTTGATGTGTTTTGGATTTTTTTTGGATTTTCGCATGATTTTGACAATTTTGATATGGATGTGTGTGATGATATCAGTGCTTTGTTTTGGGTTTTTGTTGAAAACCAAGCTAAAGTTGATTGATCTAATTGGTGGATTGATGATGATAACATCATTGAGGATGCACAACAATGCAAGGATAGTGTTAAGCAACACAAGGATTAGGATGGATATCCCAAGATGATGAGTGATTGATTTGATTTGATTAATCAAGATTTTGAAGCTTGATTTGGAACAAAATTATTTTGAATGATTCAATGTGACGTTGAAGCACACGTTAGATGCAATTGATAGTGATTGTTTGGATTGATGTTCAATGAAAGATGAATATTGATAAGGAATGTCTTCTTGTCAAAATGTGCGATGGGTTAGTGATTTGGATTTTTTCTCACAAGTGGTGGACCAATTTTACTTCACATTTTCCAATGTTTGGATCACCACATAAGTTGGAGGATATAGATCAAGATTTATTCCAGAAGCAAGATATAAATATCTTCCCCAGAGTCTAGCAATGTATGGAATGTGATATGTGGATGCTCGGATAGGTGTATGGATTGAGGGATATGGATTATCTTGTGATAAGATAAGGTGTTCAGATAAAGAATGCTCATTTGGATAATGCTTCATAGCTCAGATAATGCTGGGTAGGATAGGATCAATGAAAATGACCCATGTCAAGATGTTTACCATAAGAAAGTGTAAACTGTACACCAAATTTTTACCAAGATCAAGATAATTTGGAATATGGATGTAGATGGATTGGATAAATGGTTCATGGATGAAATGGATTTATTATGGATGAGATGGATGGAATGCTAAATTTATTATGGATGGGATGAGATACTTTCACCTGAAGTGACACATGTAGATGCTCGATTCTACACATGATGCCTATTTTCCAGGTTTTCATCATGGTACCTACCCAAAGCGATGCCCATGTAGTTTTCACTAGAGGACGATTTTTTTTTCACTGTTTTCAATCCTTTTTCTAATTATTTTTTTTGGATTTTCATATTTTTTGATTTTTTGTATTTTTTTGTGAAAGATTTAAAGCTCATGTTGAACCACAAGGTGTTGCTGATGTAGATGCTTCTGTCATGATGTACCATTGATAGCCTACTTGAAGAAGTTGCTTTGCTAAGATACATGCACTTAAATTCAGCTTTTGGGATTCTTGATATGCTTTATTGATACCAAGGTTAGCTTTGTCTCTGTGTGCACATTGCAATAGAGTGCCTTTGAAATCCTTATGATGAAGGGTCATTGCCAATACATGGTCAATGTGAGAACTAGATAACATGCATGGAGGTGTGGATGAAGTGTGTTTAGGGATAAGAGATGGATTGGTTGATAGTTTGGAACCTTTGACTCTCCAAACTTGGGAAGATGAGCAATGATGGGTGGATACAGAAGTGTGCATGTAATTAGGACCAATTGCTTGATATACTTTGTGCATCGCTTGAGAAGCCTTCTTTTTCTTTTGTGTACATCTTTGATGGATACTTTTCCCTTTCTTATTTTTCCCCATAGTTTCTTTGACTAATGGAGTTTGATAGAGATAATATTTCTTTGTATTTTTTGGTATCCATATGTATTTTATTTGTCCATTATGCTTCTCAGCTTCCTTTTCTTTGATAACATTCATTGCACTTTTATTCAAATCTTTCTTTTGACATTGGTCCCAATTCATGGATGGGATGATGGGTGGATGAAGATTCGTGATGTGACTAGTTGTAGTATTGACATTAGTTTCATCATAAGGACTCTTCATGCTCCCTATGTTGACGTTTGCTTGAGACATAGTTTCCCCCAGTATTATGGAAGTATTACCTTCATGCTTTGATTCTGCCTGTTATGAGAGCTCTTGTTTAGAATGCATTCTCTGATAAATGACCACCATAGATGATGTTATTGGAATTTGTTGCTCTATTGACTTTGAAATATCTTGTTCTGTCTGACCTATTTCTTTGAGTGGATAATGTTGGATATCTTTATTCATGATGTCCTTTGTCTAAATTTGGGATATATCTAATACTGTTGTTGACAACTCTGTTTGACTTTAGGAATCAATAACCTGCTCTTTTGTGTAATAATGTCAGAAGTAAAGGAATCATGTTCTGACTGAAGATTGTCTATGTGTCCATCCATAGAAAGCATCTCATGGGTAGATGGAGGAGTATGTGCTATGTGGATATGATCACTTTGTATAGATAGGAGAGTGTCCATTAGATCATTGTAGTATCTTGGAGATACAAATTCTTGATCTTGAATGATTTCAAAATTTCTTTTGACATGCTTTGGATCAAGTTCTTGACATGGGTCAATATCAAAAGATGGATTTCTTACAAAGGGTTCTTGTATATCTTCATTAGGCATAGAAAGTGGCTCTATATATTCTTGATCTTTGAGTGAATTCATATCAAGTGTTTAATTGAAGATTCCTTCAATATCGGCAATCATGAGGTCAAAGGATGTCAATGTGTCTTGGAAAGGACCATTGCTAGACTTTAGTGAGAGATGTTGATCATCCTTTAGAATAAATTTTTGAGATATGTCCTCTAACTTATTAGGTGATGTAGAGACATTTTCAACATGATCATTGGGCGATGGATTGTTGATTATAGGATCAAATAATGTTAACACTCCTTGAAATAGATCATTGTCAGATATTGTTGAGGGATTCTTATCATGATCAAAAAGTGACTCTTGATGTATGTTGATTTGAACTTTGGATGAGGTAAAAACAACTTCCATGTGTTCATTGATGGATAGGTTTTGATCATGTGATCATTGACTTGGATTGATACATAGAGTCATTAAAATTTTGTTGGGATTTTGAACAAAATTTGCTTGTTGGGCTTCGTATTGGACTTGAGCTTGCACTTGCGCTTGAGCCTGGGCTTGTGCTTGTTGGGCTTGTAGTGTGTCTTGGGAAACTTGAGCAGCTTGTGCAACTTGCTGAGCAGCTAGTTGTGCAGCTTGTCGATTTTGGTTTTGTTGGAGTGCCTTTTGATAAGCAACCTACTAAGCAGCTTGCAACACAATGTTGTATTGGTTTGATGTGTTTGGTTTGGGTGGTGGTGGTGGTAGAGGTGGTTTTGGAATAGTGCTTATTGTGGTGATAAGAGGTACTGTCATATTGATGATTGGGAATTGGTTGGTGGATGGTGTGATCGATATGGTTAGTCCTTGAGAGACCATGTTTTGAGGGATGATAGACAATGTGTTGGTTGCTTGTGCTATAGGGATGGTCACCATCTGTTGTTGCGATATCGATGGTAAGGGGGGATGATTTGGTATGATTCCTTGATTGATGGTTGGGGGGATGTTTTGGATGAGCGGTGGTGGTGAAGGTAGCCCCAAACCAAGAGGTGATACAGATGTTAATGGAAAGGGTGGGAGTGGTGGGAGAGTGAGTGGCATGCTCCCTTGGGGAAATGATGATGTTTGATCAAAAATTCCCCTGGTCCAAATAGGTCACCTTCCTTGTGAGGTCATGAGGAGAGAGGTTTTCGGTGTTGCATTAAATGATGATGATGATGGTTCATTATGAAAGGTGAGGGGGACATATGGGTGTGATGTATTTTGAACAACATTCATGTGATTTGCAAACATATCTATCCAAAATTTTACCAAGTGGGGATTTGAAATGTTCATGTTTGGTATAGTTGTATTTTGTATATTCTCACTTGGCATGTATGGATTTGGTGGGATAATGTTGCTTTGTTGAAGACTCATGCATTGAGTATTTGGTTGATAGATTTGCCAGTTTGGACTTGGATTTAAATCTACCATCAGAAAAGGTGTTCCAAGATTTAGATTGGGTATAATCACATTTTTTGTACAATTGAGGTTTGTAGGAGATAATGATCCCATGTATGTATTGTATAAATGTGAGTTTTGAAAAATAAATTGGCATTGTAAGGATTTGGTAATTTGGTTCGTTTATACCACTTATGATGTATGGATCAAGTTTATATTCCATGGTCTTCTTGTGTTTTGAATTTGTTGCAAAAGTGACCTCTAAGGTGTTTAGGACCAATGATGAGATGAAGGATGAAAGGGGTGAATTATATGGGTGTTTTTTTTCTTAGGAAATTTGGATCAATGCTAGACTTTAGGATTTTATTTTGATTGGTTTTGATTGGATAATGATCTTGTAAACCCTAAGATGTTGGATGTGATCTTTAGGATAAACTTGTTCAAAGGTGCACTAATTTAACTAGAGGTATGAGAAAGGATGCATTCCCATATTCCTAATTAAACAAGGTGATTTTGATTTGGTTTAAGGATGTTCCTAAGTCTAGATAATGATGTTTCCAAAGCTACAAAGTTGCTTGTGGGATGGGATGATAAATGTTTGAGATGGATGAAGTGTTTGATTTTGATCCTAAATGAACCTAAGGACTTGTTTACAAGGCCGAGGTTTTGAAGAACATGCTTTTCCCTTCAAACCAAAAGATCAATGTTTGCTCAAAAGACCATAAGACAAAAGATACACAAGCACATGTGTGGGGTTCAATTGATTTCATCTTGATTACTGAATTGTTTTTACCACAAACACTTTCTTGATTATATTTTCAAACTAAACGTCCAATGTCCTAACTTATTTTCATCCCACAAAGTGCTATGTGGAATTCAAGGAACTCAAGGCAATGGTTTCCTAATGTTTACCTTGGTAGAAGCAAATTAAGATGTAAACCCAATTACTTAGAAACCTCTAAGGACATAATCCCTAGGGTAAGCAATAGTTCTTGGGTTTTGTCAAAGGTATTTTCTCTAACTAAGGGGTTTAAAATTTTGATGATGATGTTAAGTGTTTGTTTCCAAATGTTTTCGAACAAGCGAAGTGTTTTGACTCACAAGAAATATAACATCCTAGCTCAATTGGTACATTCTTCTTGGTGGGCTTGCCTCATGCCCTTCATAGTAGAAGAGATTATTTTACATGCAACCAAGGAAAGAGTATAAAGGTATGTTAAAAATGAAGTCTTAACCTCTATACTTTAACCAAGATCGGACATGGACAGTAACTTCTTGGAATCTAAGTTCCAATGCACCACTTTGATAAACTCGTTGGATGGACTAGTTGGCTACTACAAACAAGCTTCTTAATGACGGGTCATCAGGGACATGGCACCTTGCGAGCGTCTAACAAGCCACTGAAGGCTTTGATCAATCATACTAGGGGATCTTATACTTTTTATAATAGTAGCCCATTCTAAAAGACACTATATGGCAAGGCCTACATACCATGAGGACTTGACAGTTTACTCTTATCCATTTATATACTGACCTGAATGAAAAACCAGTTGGATTCACCTTTGAGTTCTCCTTTCGGATGTGTCTCTTAGGCAGGCCCCTCTAAAGGTAAAAAATAGCGAGCAATCACATCCTTAGTTTGATCGACCTTCGTTTAGAAACAAAGGGAGAACCCATGTGATATACCTAACTCACACTAGCAAGATTTGTTCAATTTTATTTCCCAAAATGAAGTGTGGAGGTGATTACTTTATCTCAACCTAAGATCACAAAAAAGGCCTTTTGATTCTCAAGATCACTATAAAGCATGAGAGAAGTGCATATGTCCTTTTTCGATGATGCTAGTTTAAGTAAAAGCAATCACAAAACAAAGTTGCACTTGTTCATTTTAAGTCCACAAAGCAATTGTGAGTTCTTTTTAAAGCAGCAAAGGACAAATAAGAGTTGTTTTGTTCAATTTTTAATCCCAAAAACAAACTTTAGTAGATTTGAGTCCTAATGTTCATTTTAAACCCTTTGTAGCAAAAATTGAAAGATTCTTTTTAGAGCCCAAACGAAATTAGTAGATTCTAAAAGCTTGAAAGAAAGCAAATCCTTAGAAGAGGGATTATAATTTCTTCCCAAAGTGTTTAAAAACACTTGTTAAAATGATGTGATAATGCTTTTTATTTAACTTCCATTCTCCCTTATCCTTCAAAACCTGCAACACAAGCTCCAAATGTTAAATTAAATCAAGAAACAAGAAGATATGATGGTTAGATAGACGAGTAAGTATAAAAACCCTAAAAGTTGGACCAAGTTTCATTATGATTTGACATTAAGTGAAAATTTGAAAATTTTAACTCTATAAAAATTAAAAATAACCTACACCGTTGGATAGCTTATGAAATTCTACCCCATTTCATAAAAAAAAGCTTTCAAAAAGACCAAAAAATGACCAAGATATGGCCATTTTAAGTTTGCATGAAAAAGAAAGAAATTCAAGCGGTTTTGTTTGTGATGGCGGCTCTGTTTGATTTTGCAGTGGCGCTATATGGCGATGCTGGAGACTCCAATGGTGCAGCTTAATTTTTGAGTGGTGTAGTTTGATTCCAGTAGTGCAATTTGAATTTGTGAGTGGTTATGTATGGTGACGCTGGACTGTGAGTAGTTTTGTTTGTTGTACACACCAAAAACATCAAAAACCACAGAATTTTCTCAAAAAATGTGATTTGATCTTCTTGTAGGCCCTCCTAGTGCCAAAATGTGAACCAAATTTTCCAACCTGCAAAAACACAAGAAACAATCAATATGTTAGATCAAATGCATTGTTAGAAACATGATTCCTCAAGAAATTCATTTGAATGTAAAAGAAGAGGAATGAAATGAAGAACACAATAAACTTGAAACAAAATATCAAATCATATTCTAAAACCAAAAAAACTTTCAATCTCTTGAGGGATTTGGTACCAATTTGATGTGAAAATTGGCCATTTCCCAACTCCAATGGTGTGATAATGATGCTTGATGAAGGATGGATGCTTGTAGTGATGACTTCAATGGAGCTCCATGTTGAAAATCTGCAAAAAACCTAACTATGCTTGGATGAAATGAATGAAGATTGCTATGAATTTGAGTATAGTAAGTTTATTCAAATTGTGGATGATCAAATGAAGGATGAGCTCTTCATTTATAGATGATATTGATGGAGCTATGATCAAAATAGAGCAATGTGGGACTAATCTTCAACAAATGAGAAGAAGCCACATGTCATCATGTGAATGGTTGAGGAATGAGCACATTTTGAAGAATGTGCAAAGAGGGGGGAGATTCAAATTCAAAATATGGCTTGAAGGATGAGTTGAAAGGTGAAGCAAATGCACATGGCTCAAGAAAAGGACATGTAAGATATTTTAAATGCTTTGTTGGATGTACATGTCTATTTGGGGGGAGATTTCAAATTTGAGGAATATTCCATCTTTGATGCCTTTTTTGAATGAAAATAGATGATTTATAAATCAATTAAATTGATTTTCATGTGCAAGTTGCAAAATCTAAAGGATTTGAGTGATTAGGATTAGCATTAATCAGGATTTGATTAATTTGAGGGGAGATTAGGTGATTTGACTATTTGATTTAGATTTGTGGGTTGAAATAAATCAAAAAGAGATGAAAATGATTAAGACCTAGTTACATAAATATTTTGATTTATTTAACCAGAGGGGGTGATGTTAGATTAAATTAGATAAATTTTTGATTTATTTAATTTAATTAGATGAACTTTAGAGATTTAATCAAATAATATGGATTATTTAATTAAATAAAGATAGGAAGATGAAATGACCTAGCTAATTACACAAAGACAATGATTCAATTAAATCGAGGGATTTATTTAGTTAAAAGGGGAATTATGATTACTTTAATCAAATAAGGCTATTTGATTAAATGGTTAGACAGAGAAATAATTTAGGATGAAGTGATGTTAGTAGATCAGGATCGAGTGTGCAATATCAATCTGTATATTTTCTATGTCTACAGTTAGCAATATGCCTAAATGTATTGCATGCATAGCATCTGACATCTTTATGAAAGTTATACATCACAATTCTACATTCATTTGAATTATGACCATACTTATAGCAATTAAAGCATTGGCCTGAGAATGGTGGTCCATTTGGATTCATCTTGCTTCTACAATGAGAAGCCATATGACCGAATTTGTTGCAAGTAAAACAATAACCATTGAATCTCTGAGCATTTGGTTGTCTCACTGGATTTCTTCTAGCTCCATTCATCTAATTTCCTTGTCAAAATCTTCCTTGTCCAGAATTCCTTTGTCCAAATTTTCTTTGTCTAGATCCAAAACTTTCTCCTTCTTCATATCCAAGACCTCTCATGTCACCATCAGTCCTTTGACCTTTAATCAATTCATCAATTTTGGCTAAACTTGCTTTAAATTTCTCCTTGTACTCATCTATAGTAGTAAGTTCATCTTTGAGATCATCAAGCTATTTTTCAAGCATTTCCTCATTATTTTTAGATTGTTCCAATTCATTCTCCAATCGGTTGCATTGTTCATATTTTTCTTTCAAAGATTGAGCAAGATTTTCTTCATTTTTCTTTCCATCTTCAAACTCCTTGGTCATTTTCATCATGATGGACTCAATCTCATGCTTCAGGGCAGCATTTTCTTTGGAAAAAAATTCAGTCTTTTCTTTTCTCCTTTAAGGCATGACTGAGTTGTTCATCTTCCATGCTTCTGTTCTTTTGCTTGAGACGATCACATAATTCCTTTCTTTTCTCCCTTGATTCATTGATTTTGTCTTTCAATGAATGGATGAATTTTTTTGCATTCTTAAGATTTTCCTGCAATTCTCGGTTCTTAGATTTTAACTCATCAAGATCATCCAAGGCCACCATAAGTTGTTGTTGAAGACTGCTTGTATCTATTGAAAACACTTTCCAAGATCTCCCCAAGTTGTTAGACTTCTTTCGAGGAACTAGCTCTGATACTAATTTTTGGAAACAAGCAACACTAAGAGGGGGGGTGAATCAATGTTCTACAAAAATTAACTTTATTATTCTAATCTTTAATCCACTTAGAACATTCAACCAAAAGTAATATGTAGAAACAGAAAGCAAAAAACCAAAACACCATAACACAAGGATTTTTACATGGAAACCCTATTAGGGGAAAAACCATAGTGGATGGCCAATCCAAAATATAATCTAAGTATACTCAAAAGAACAATATGGGAATGCACTTGCATTTAGGCACACTTCCTAGAGCTCACTGCTCAAAATGGGAAGGTGCACTACCTTACATAGAATTGGATTAGATCTAAGAGAATGAACTAAAGAAATAGCATCTACAAATGCTTGATTACAGTTTTGATTAGGCTTAGATGACAATCTTCTATCCTTCTGACTGATACTAAACTTTTGCTTTGCTCTGCTTTGACTTGATTCACAAAATCATTATGTGCAAGTGAAACTATGCATAAAATTTCTCTAACACCCTTTTGATAATCGTAATACACATTGACACACCACATACATATCACAAAGTGATATAATAGATCATACATATATATTCGCAACTAGCAATTTAATCACAATAAGTTGGCTTAAATAAAACTTGAAGATATTAGCAACTATCAGCTCAAATCACAAGAGTTATGAAATGCACATCCACAATGGTCAGCCACAACTTAGCTTGGACCCAAAAAAAGATGAGCAAACACAAAAATATTTGATAAAACATTCCTTGAATATCCATAACATATTACATCAACTGAGTCAGCTCCAAAATATTGATAAACAAAGAATTATCATCTAGATCTACAAAATCACACAAGACTTAATACGAGGCACTAAGATTTTTGGACAACACATTAGATGTACTAATAGACCTCCCATGAGATCCACAACTCAAAATAACAACTGGAAATCTGACTAATGAACACCAAACTGTCGGATGTTTTGTACTTCCCGTTTGACTTCAATCTGACTACCAATATAAGTAAATGGTGTTATGCGGATCTGTTACCGACTAGGGTTTCCATAAATGGCAACACCAAAAATCATTTGCAGTGTCTATTTCCAACACTTGGAATGTTGATTAAGATTTTTAATCTCAACCCTTCATTCCTCATTTGCTCTCCTATAAATAGATCACTATTTGGAGACAAATGCATCCATCTTTCAATTGTAAACTTATGTTGTTGAATTCAATTGCATCCATACTCTCATATTTACTCACTTGTTAGCTTATTTTAGTTCATTTTTATTTCATAATATCTTAGAGCATACATTAATGGCTTCCATGCATCCATCTTAGTTTGTATATGAATTATGGTTTTCATCTTTTAGCATAGTTTTAGCTTAGATTAGCTTAGCAATAGCATAATCAGTGCATACTTAGCATAAAATCATGGTAACTTAGCTTGCATCATGTTCAATTTAGAATAAAATAGGTTTTCAGACATCGATCACAATGGTTTCATCAATTATATTCCATAGAATTAATTGAAACAGGCTCACTAATCATGGGATTGGGAAAGGGTCATCATTTCACATCAACATGACACCAATTCCAAAACAGGATAAGTTTCAGATGGGCTAGGTTAGGAATTTAACTATTTTTGTGTAGTTTGTAGATTTCATTTTCAATTAAATGCTTAGTTTAGATTCCCATTTTGATTGATCTTGTTTGTAGATATAGGTATGTTTGGTGAAGTTATTCTTTGATTCATCATGATTCAAGTGTAATTGACCCTCACCAACATTTCCACGTCTCACACATTCTTTCTTGTGCCTTTCCAATATTATTTTTAGGTTAACCAAAGTTACTTGAAAGTCCACCAATTTTTCAATAGAACCAAATAAAAAATCTCCATCTTCAATCTCTTTTTGAATCAGTGAAGTGAACTCTTAAATAACCATATCAATAGGAAGGATTTTACGATGGCCATCTAGCACTTGACAAGGTGGCTCCTTAATTCTAGTGATGAGATATGAACCTCTATCTTTGCCTACATCTTGAAATTCTTGTAAATCTTTAATCATCTCACTAATGACTTCCTTTTTATGCTTCATATTTTCCCATACTTCAATAAGCATTTTCTTGTTGGGAATCACCCCAATTTCCTCTAACACATCAAGCTTGAGATTGTTAATTTTATTCCAAGCTTCAACACTTTTCTCTATCTCTTGTAGACTCTAGGATAGTATGTCAATTATTTGGCTCAATTTTGCCTTCACATTTTCCATATTGTTAATCCTTTCAATAGAATATTTTATCAATTGTGTACCTTGGGCCAATATCCTATCGATCCATTTTGTAATAGATCTATCCCATGCATGTGTCCTCTCAGCCTTTTGAATAGCAAGATCTTCTATACTTGTAGCAACGAGCTGAATTGACTCAAAATATTGGGTTATCTTCTAGAGAATTGAAGTGAGTTGTTCAACCCTAACTTTCAATTGATCCTTGAAAATTTTATCCTAATCATATTTCTTAATTAGGTAAGCTAATTTTGTTCGCACATCTTCCTTCACACTTTCATGTGTCCTTTTTCTTATCCCTATCCTAGTAATAGAACATTCTAACAAATCAACTTCCTTTGTAGTTTTATTAGGAAGAGGTTATGCTACCTCAGTATAATTGTAACCCACTTTATCAACCAATACCCTTGAAATATTTTTGTCTTTCTTTGTTGACTTGGTCTTAACAAGCACTAGTTAACCAAAATCAAAGTCATCGGGAGAGGCGGCTTGCTTCTTCCTCTTTGGTGTTTGAGAAGCCAACCAAGGGGGAAGAGGAGAAGAACCTACTTCAAGACCTTCCACCATAGTTTGAGCTAATGGTACTACACTTTTAATGGTGGTAGCTAAGAGAGGTGGAGTGTTGTTCAAAAATACAACCAAAATTTCCACATTAGATACATTTTGTGAGGACTTAGTCATGAATTTATCAAACTCAAATTGTGTATTAACATAAAAAAATAGGAGATGATAAACTAGGAAAAGAAGATGAAGAGAAATTTTTTTCTGCAAATTTATTACGAGGACTCTCAAAAATGTACTCAGAATTTGGGGATGATTGAATTGACTAAATAGATATGGTAGGAGCAATAGAAATGATGGTAGCATTAGGAAAAGGTTGTTTAATTATAACAACAAGGGGAGTAGGACTAGCCAATGTAGTAGTAATGGGAGAGGAAGAAATTTAAAGAGTAGACTCATGTGGTGAATCGATCAGAGACTCTTGAGTTTCTTCATCTAATTTTCCTCTCTTTATTCTTTAGTATGAGTAGATGGCCCTTCCATATCCTTCCTCTTATATCCTTTCATTGTGAAAATGAACTTGGGAGTCTTACTGGTACTTGGTGCATCATTTTTATTCTTTGTTCTCAACTCAACCTTATTTCTAGTAACCCCTTCAGTTTCCTCTTCTTCAGATCTAGTATTGAAATATTTTAATTTTATTCCCTTCTCCTATAACCAAACATTTGCATTAGAAAGAATCTATTGGAATCTTTCTCTAATGGAGATGGACCATTGGATGGGAGGAAGAGGGGCCTCATCAATGTTATTTCCTTCATAAGTAGGATCAAGGATGTTCTCATCATCTTCTATATCTTCAAGAATGTTAGCTAGATTCAATTTTACTATCTGATCTAAGGTAAGCTAGAAATAGTCAAGCTTAGTCATATCTTCATCTATCCTACAATATTCCCATATATCCTCAACCCTATGTACATGAAAATCAAGCCTCCTTATATATTTCTTCATTGTAACCCACTACATTTTTGTTTCCATAGCCTTAGCCCTAGGAGATGTGGTGATGGAGCACCTATTGATTGTTGAAGGAAACTTGAATCCAGGCTTGTGTTTTTCATCTTGCCTACTATGAAGAGACGTGATTTTCTTACATACCTCAATGAGTACGATCTTATCACTTGGATACCTGGGAAGCATATATGGAATCCGTCAAAACATCCAGCTTTGAGATATGTGAAGGTGGGGAACTATAGGAGCATACAACCAGACTTATTAACTAGCTCCCATGCCTTGTTCGATACTCTTCTCTTCCCTAGTTCTTTATCAAACATACATAGGTATGAAGTGAAGAAAGCATCATTAATCCTCCTAAAATGCTAGATACTTTTCTTTAGGGTCAATTGAGAGTAATACTGATAAATGGGAACTTGCCTTTTGTCACCTTCTGATGACAACCTTGCAAAGTTTTGCATGGAAGCAACAACATAAACTAGGTATGAAGTCATGTAGATCTTCAATGAGGTACTAACCTTAGAAAGCTAATCATGGATAGCGTCACTTATCTACTTTCCCAAAAATATTTATTGTTTCCTCTTCCTTATTACGTGAATATAAAGATACATTCCTAAAAACTGGAGGAAGTGGGCAATCCCTTAATCCTATTGAGAAGAGTAATCAAGTCATTTACCTCCTCAATGAAATCAATACAAGGAATGTTTTAGGTCATCTAGAGATATTTGGCCTAGGATTCTTGAGCCACCTTGTATTTATTGCCTTATTGCACTTATCCAGATTTCTATCATAATGGACCTATGATTGCTCAATGGTGAGGTAAGCATATGTATCTATACTTGTACATTGGAATATTTTGTCAAAAAACTCTTCATCCAATCTTATTAACACATTTTTTTTCTGCATCTCTTAAAATCCTATCTTCTTTATGAAAATGGGCTGCTATTGCAAGTATAAACTCAAGATTATGTGTTGACATAGGAAATGAGGCCACCAAATGGATATTTCTCTCAATGATACATCTCATGCCTGCATCCAATGGTTGCTTTTTCACCCTCTCAAGAAACTCAGACATATCAACATGTCCAATTTTGGTGTCCTTGATCTCATAAACATTTGAAGTCATAGAGGTTAATGGGAATACCCCTTGGTACTTATGTTTTTTTTCTTGGTGAAGGATCAGATAATGGAAAATAAAATTCAAAAAGAAATTTCATATTTTCCCAGTGTTAGAGAAAAAATTAGGATTTAATGCACTATTGAGAAAAAATTCTTCCTTTGCACTCGTGCTTTTTAAACTTGTATGGTAGAGCACTAATTTTTTTTTCCCCTGTAGGGTATTTATAGTCTATATGTAAAGGTGCATAAATTCTACACCCCTACATGTGGGTAGGAAATACTTGTGCAAATGTAAAGAAAAACTCTGATACTACATATATGTTTGGTAAAAGATGCAGGTCAAGGTTTAAAACCTGACCTTCACTTAAGGTAGTGCATTAGGTAAAGATGTATGTTAGGGTTTAAACCTTGACTTGTAGTATTAGCCATATAGTTTAGGTTTAAAACCTGACCTACACCTTAGCTAAGACAACAATGTCTTGTTACAGGAAAAAAATCCACGGCCACATGTTATGTATGCAATTAAATGATGCATGTCAGGGTTTAAACCCTTAATTACATCTTGCAAGATAGTGATTGTGTAAATCAGTGTTAAAAACCTCAATATACACTACATATATGATTCTGGAATGCATATGTACTGACATGAATCTATGATGGTTAGAGATTTAAGTCAATATTTTAGCCCCACCATACATCTTTCACTGTGAAACATACATGTTATGCAAGAAATAAATACGGCATTGCATGTTTCAAAAGTGTGTGGGGATATAACATGAGGTCGAGATTTAAAACCCACAACACATACTATTATCAATGACGATTTATTGCTAGCAACATTCATGACTTGCAAGAAAAAAATGGTAGGAAACTTCCAAGGTTTATGCAATGGGTGAAAATAAATGAGGGGAAAATGGGAAGAACCATGAACCATGGAAGTGAACCCATAAATCAAAAACAAAAATAATGCAGTCGATAAAACCCTAAACACATTTACAAAAACATCAAGAGAAAAATGAGAAAACATGACAAAATATACATACCTGTAACCCTAGTAAAAACAATGAAGAAAAATGATTGAATCCTTTGCAAGAGCGACCACAAACATGGAAAGGAGCAATGGGAAGATAGGAAGCACGTAGATCAACAAGGAAACATGAAAGAATGGAAAAAATGACAATTAAAAACCAATTTAAATCAACTTAAAATGCTCATTAAAAATAGTATTAATTGTTAAATGTGTGAGGAGGGGAGTGTAATCATGTTGAAATTCAGTGCAACTACATCCCAATATGCAGTGAAAAAAATATGCAAGGGCATTGAATTTTAATGACCCTACATGTGCAGGAAAATTAATAACACTTGAATTTTAACCTTTGACATTTTTTTCAAAAAGAAAAAAGCTTAATCGTTCTAAATGACTTTTTGTGGGATCAAACCACGCATGAGGGTGACTGATATTTTCCTTGGTTTGTGTGCTTAGAGGACATGGGCTATGAAACAAACAAGTTTTGTAGGGGTTATCCCATGAATTGAGCATGCTAAATTTGAGGATAACAACTGGCTCTAACTGAGGAGTTCCCTTTGATCATTATTTGAAACGATCATAGGGAGAAGTATCCCAAACTCTAAGTGCCTTCATCCATCAATTGGTCTATAGAGTCAAGCGACAAAAAGACACAAAAAGACAAAAGAAAAAGACAAAACTATACAAATATTGTAAAAACTTATCTAACGCTTCACTGAGTGAAAAGCTTCAGATGTTGTCCATTGTGAGGGAAAAAAAATGGTGTTCCATCTTGGTACACCAAAAGAAAACTATTCTCACCACAAAATTGGTGAATGGTGAAAGAACCTCTCCACAAGGAATCAAAATTTTTGTGCATTCCTTTTACTTCTCTTCTTTTATCCCACAATAGAACTTGATCTTTGATTTGGAAATCATGAGATTTTTTTTTTTTCAAACATCATTTTGACTTGGCCTTGGTGTTCCACAATGTGATCCACCACTTGTATGCTCTTCTCTTCTAGCTCAACAAGATACATGATGCACTTGTCAATGGAGTTGTCAAAATTTTGATCTTCAATGGCCTTATCCAATTGAAGATCAACCTGTACAAGACTTATGATAGGTATTTCCACATTCAACCTATACAAGACCTAAAACTTGACATTCCAATCGCTTGTTTGGGAGGAATATGATCCACCCACAATGCATCATACAATGCCTTATTCCAAGACCTTTGATTTTCATCCACCATCTTTTTTATTAAGGTAACCAGATTCTTGTTTCTCGATTCTGGTTTACCATTCCCTTGAGGGTAATAGTCTGAAGAATGAGAAAGAGTGATCCCATACTCAAAACAAAACTCTATTATTTCATTGGATGAAAAATAAGTAGCATTATCTGCTACTATTTTATTTGGAACACAAAACCTTGAAATGATATTCTACTTGAGAAAATTACATACCACTTCCTAAGTGTTGGTATTTTTTAAATACCAAGCTGATCTCACAAATAACCTATGGAATTTTCATCTTCCAATGGTCAGCTATTTGGAGAGATTGGCCAAAAAATGAGTAAAAGTTGTTATAACTTTCCTCCTACACTTTGGGCTCTGCAAAACCTAAGAGGGTGATCCCACAAAATGTAACTAAGATTTTATGTGTCAATTTACCTCATACATTGAGGATTAACATATATATTCTCTTAGATTGTACTTCTAAAAGATTTGGATAATCTTTCACCACATTTAACATTCCCAGAGTAAGAGAATATAGAAGTACATGAAACTTCTAGAAATAAAACCTCAATTGAAATGGAATTTTGATAATTATTATTTGACTATGAATGATCCTAGAACTTATAATTTGAGACACAAACTCAAGGCCAATGCCTTATCTCAGGGCATGGAGTTGAACTTACTACAAACCATCATGCATGACAATATTTAATCCTAACATTAAATAACTACTACAATATTGCATTACAATATAGTACTTAATATTCTAAAACCAAAACTACTTATCAAATCCAAGCATCAATTACACAAATCTATGCTTCTATTAAGGTGATTTAACCAATTCTTTGAATTAGAGCCTTAATTAAGAATATACACCATTGGAAATACAATAGAGACCATATAAAAGATATTTGATCATTTTCATTGAAAACCTATACAAATAATACAATGGAGAGAGGTCACTTCAAAACTTTTCCATTCTATTCAAATTATGCTAGTACTATCACACAACATTAAAACTTTCAGAAATTAGAGACTCTACAACCTAAAACAATACTTTTCTTAATTCTATGTTTTCATTACAAATTCAATCAGAGGTCAATCAAAAACCTTAGCAATGGCCTTGAATTCCCTTTTATAAAAACAAGGGAGCAAACAAGCTTCAGGCCAATTGACACTTGTCACAATTACATTTCAAAATATGGTTATATTTACAAACCGTGGGGGGATATCCATATAAGACAAAAGTCCTTTCCATTTTTTGGTGAAGATATTCCCACATTCCAAAAGGCCTTTTACTGAAGGAGATGGTTTGGAAATGAACCTAATATTCTTTCAACTTCTTTTCCACATGCCTTCAAAACTATAAGACATAAAGCATAAAAAGGAAAAACTAAAGTAGAACTTCCACATCAGCAATTGGTATCAACAACTTTTAAACCTAAAGGAGACAATCTTTAAAAATTTCTTCATCAAAGGCTTAATCTATAAAAATTTCAAGCCATGTATTGAACTCCTCCTCAGTTGGCCATTTAACATTAAATAATTTTTGCACTTTATAATTATGTACATTGTACTTGGTATCCATAATGGTTCTAGTTTCCTTTATAAAGACATCCGAATTAATCTCCATCTTGAATATTCATCCAAAGAATTATTCAATTAAGAGTACTCTACCTTTCAATCTTTGTAAATATATGCTAATAGTGATGGGACAATGGTCCCAAACTCCTCTTTCCATTCATTAAAATATTTCAAATTCCCTTCCTCATTCAAAATCCAAGGAATACCACTATCTTCCATATCTTTAAACATTTTCAACTTATTCTTCAGTTAAATATCCAACTTTCTTTGAAAACCAAAAATTTCTTTGAGAAATCCAATTTATTTTATCAATTGTGACACATTTGTGGGAGCTTTAGGATCACCTTCCATAGTTATCATTTCTTTCAATGTCTCTACCCTAGTGCTCCACCTAATCGAAGTTTTTAGGAAAGCTTCTTGAACCTAGGAATGCTTCTTATACACCTCATGAAGTTTTTTATAAACATTTTATGCATTATCTAGTTTGTGAAGAATACATGAAATTATATGGCCTAAAATATCATCAATCATTATAGTCACAATCTTCCCAGTTTCTTCCTTAGCTTTATTTTTATTCTCTCTAGCCACTTGCAGTTCTTCCTTTAAACTTTTAATTCTGAGAGAGAGAATCTCTCTATCTTGTGCACAATGTTTTGATGTAGGAATAGGTGGTGTAAAATCCTTTTGTGTTGATCTTTCTTGATCTAAAGTCACCCCCAATTTTGTATATTCATCTAGAAACCTATTATACTTCTCCAATAGTCTATCATTATTTTCCTATGACATCTCTGCTATATTAGCACTCAACATTATTGCATGTACAGTTAGCTTGGTAGCTTGAGTGGGTATTATTTCAGTAGCTCTCTTCACCACTACAACTCTTGTAATCTCACCAATTGACCTTATTACTTTTGGCTTTCTATTTTTTGGTCCTATTGACCAAAGTACAAGAGTGTGTAACTTGGGGCTAAAGCCTAGTCCAAATACCCTATTATCATACTGTTCCTCAAAAATAAAATCCTCAAGATCATGTCTAATTGCATCAAAGGCAAGGGAAGAGGTCCCAACTAGGTAACAAGAGAATCCCACTATCCTTAACCAATATTCTTCCCTCCATAGGAGTAATTACATATATCTCTTGCATTATTTTCTCCTCTTCTTGTTTCTCCGCCTCTTCATGCATTGAGGGATCAACCTTCTCCTTTGCATATTCAAATCTCTGCTTCATCTCATTACCTTTTACTTGAATAATAAATTCTTTGAAATCCTTTATTTGCACAAATAATTCCTCATCCATGAATTATCTATAAGCTTTTATTCTTATATCTTCATCATCAATGATATCATCAAAAATAGTAGTGAAAATTCTTTTAACAACGACAAAAGGATCCAATGCATCAATCCCAAAAGGGGAGGGAAATATTTGTACTCCCTAATCAATGGGAACATGCGCTACAGACTACTCCTCCATATCATTTACTCCTCCCTCTCTCTGAGAATAGTCAACAAGTGGGTTGACATCAAGTCTTTCTTCAATCTCCATAAGATGAATTGAGGGGCTCTAAGTAGATGATTGAATTAGCTAGCTCCTAACTTTAGCCTCTTGCTCCTCCCTTGTGACCCTAGTAGCCTGCTCAACTTGTTTGACCTTTTCATAAAATTTTCTCTCTTTTTAGGCATCCAAAATTGTCATAGCACTTTTAAAAGGGTCCTCAATTTGTGCATAGGGGCTAACATAAATACAATTAACCTCAAGTGTTTTTGCTTCAACATTGGTAATATGAATCCACTACTTTTTTCTCTAATCAACCTCCACATTTGATGGCAAGTTTCTTATAACATCTTTAGTATACAAGAAAGGGTGATAAAATCTAGACCTACCTCTATTCTTTCTCTATTTTTCAACAAAACCTTCAGGGTCACAATTTTTGACATTCTCAACTTCCATCCTTAGATTTTCCAAAATTCTAAAAAAATTGTCCAATCCTTCCTTGGAAGTAACCTTGAAATGTGAAAAGGAAAATTTTCCTTTAATAAATGACCTCTTCTTAGCACCTCTAAAATTCACTTTGTCCATTGTATCTAACTGCCACATAATTTCCATGAAAGAAAGCCTGTCAGAAACATACTTAGGAAATTTGTGTGGCCTCACCAAAGCTCCATAGACCCTGAACACTGTATAAGTAGAATGGAGATACCAATCTCCCCAATTGTGGTCTAATTTAGTTCCCTCCCTAAACTCAAAGGTTTTGAGAATCTCTTTTATACCTCTATAAATTCAATACATGGGATTCAAACCAAGATTTTCCAAAATTCCAATCTTTAATCCATTACAAAAGGAAGTATAATTCAAATCAAGGAATTTTTGATTCCATATGTGAGTCCACATCTACATTGGTAAGTCATTTCCCTCTTGATCAGTCATTCTAAGCTTCATTAAATATTTCTAGGCCTTACGTCCAATCCATAACAATATGTACATAAGCACAAAGTAGCATGTGAAATACTATGGAGCATTGGGCTCCTTCAAATCCACTGATTGTTTATGAATTTCCTCAGAAAAATGTGAAGCATAATCAAAACCTTTGTTAGCATCCTTTTTTTGAATATCTATAGCCATATTAATCATGGAAATTTGAATCTTCAAATCATATTTTCTTCCTAGCACTTGAAACAAGTAGTAGTAGGTAATTTTAAAATAATCCTCATACTCATCACAGCTAAATGGTTCAAAATCCTTTGGTGTAAACCTAACTGCTTTCTCCCTTGAATCCCTTCTCCTATGTCTTGGTAACACATTGTTTCTATAACCATACTTGTACCTTTCATATTCTTGACATAGTGCACCAATATGGATAGCATTAGTGGCTAAAGGATTCAATCCAAAAGTAGTCACAATCTGACTCCTTGTGATATCAAAAAATGGGATTCTTTTGTCACTTTTTATAACCCTAACCTTTGGGTCATAACACTTTGCAATCAACAAGAGTAAATCAACTTCAACAAACACATTTGGCACTACAAGTTTTCCCAAGTCACACATCCACAATTTACAGGATGTTCGAGGGTGTGTCTACCTCTTGTATACATATTTAAAAATATCCCATCCACTTTGAGGCACAATGATGTCACCAACTTGTCTTGCATGATCCTGAAGATGATTACTTAAAACACCCTCACCTATAGCCATTTTTACAACCCCCTTGGCTCCTGGGAACATCTCAAGAATATCATCCTCCATAAACCTTGAATAATCTCTTTTGACCCCCTTTGACCTTGTTTATGTCTTTGAAGTTGTAGGTTTTGGATTCTTAGCCTTAGGTTTAGTTCTTTTAGGCTTGGGTAACCTTTTGAGGATTCGCTGGCCTAGATCATCTTACAATTTTAGTAGAATTAGGGTTTATAGTTTCAAAATGAAGTACTAGGGCTCTAAATTATCCAACATCTCAATAGAATTGTGTAGGTTTTCAACTTAAAATTTTGCAACTAACCCCATTGATATTTTCCTTAAAACAAGATAGGGCCTAAAAAAAAATATCTTGACACCAAAATAGATATTGCAACAACCCTAGCTCATAAACCCTACTGATAATACTAGTTTTCCCTTTCAATTCACATCTTTACTAAAAATTCTACATAGAAAGGTAGAAATTCAACTTACCTGGGAAACCCTGGCTTCTTTTGCTCTTTGAATTGGCTCACCTTTGATCCCACTTGCATCTTCATCTTCAAATTCTTGATGAAAAGGTAAAAAACTACACAATTCAATCCTTTATGGTCCTTGGTATCAAGTAGATATTCCATTAATGGCGAAAGATGGCTCGCACAAGCGAATAGGAGTGTTATGTCAGATAGTCATTTTAGTTTGAATCTCAACTAGTGATCTATTTGCTTTAAAACAAGATCAATAGTTGTCACACACCTTTTGCATGTCGCTCCTTTCTTTTTGGTACTTTGATAAAAAATCATGATGTGAACAATAGATGCAATGAAAGGAGATGTCACCACGTACCCACTTTTAAAATCCACTGCCAACTTTGTTCTAGTAGCCATGGCATATTGCAAATGGATCCTAGGACTTAAGAAATAAAACAACAATGTGAAGGTATTTCATGATGGAAGGAATATTTCTGAGTATATCCCATACCCTTCCATCACACATCATGTTTAGGTATCTACCCTTTCCTTTTATATTTTTTACATAGTAAACTTACATGATGAAACAATAGAGAAAGCCTTTCATTACACATCACTTCTTTCTTTGTCTTTAGAAGAGTGCAATCCATGATACAAAGGATGTATGTGATGCATTGACATGGTGATACCTGTATGTGGAATATCCTTTAGGATGTTCCCTCTTCTTCCCTTTCATTCCTTACACTCATCACACATCACTGATTAATGTTGTGTCATTTCATGCATAGAAGTGATGTAAAGGATTAAGGAAATGGTGTGAGATTGGGATGTGTGTCCCTTATATAGGATCAATAGATTTAGCGCATATTACACAAATGAATCTATCAAGTGATGAGAAATCAATGATGTGAAGGTATCACATGATGTGAAGGATTAGAAAATACATCACACATTGTGCAAAGAGTTTGAGCAAGCCACGACATAAACGCGATGTGATAGAGGTATGCAATGTGAAGGAAACAGTAAGGCATCACACATTGCAATTTTTATGTTAGCAGTGCAAGAGTTGATAAACCCTAAGCCCTAATGCACACACCTGAACCAATAAACCAACTATATGACTTAGAAGTTTTTTGAGATGTATTAGGGAACCACAAAAAAAATTCAAGGGTATTACCAATGGCTCTAATTGGGGATGCATGCCTCTAGCATGCATGGCGAGATCATAGTTATTGTAAGGAAGCTAAGGTGTCAAAACAACTTCCTACACTAATCTTGAGAGGAGAATATTGTAAAACTTTACAAATATTTAACAGTTACAAAAACTTAAATAGAAATAAACACAAATATCATGCATACCACAACACAGTGATTTACATGGAGAAAACCTTTTCAGGAGAAAAACCCCACACTCCAAAATCCGCCCAATATATTATTTAATAAATCACAAAGATTACAATATACTTGCAAAGCAATCTTCTCATGAGAGTATCACCACTTAGAGATCAAGATACAACACAACTGCTAACAAACTCTCAGAATACATCACCATCTCTCTATCGTAGCCATAATACAACGCCCTCATAAAATAGGGTTACATTTTGGGGCAAGACATGCCAACAAAATATCTACCATTAGATCTAAAACATAATAATTAATGGTCTATATTTACAATGTATCATTTATCTAATATATGTTGGAATTTTAGAAGTTTCCTGGAAAAGTTAACAAAAAATTCTTTACACGCATCCCACTCCTCCCCCCTTGGTTCCATTGTATATTACACCTATTAGTGTAACTAGGAAATATATATATATATATATATATATATATATATATATATATATATATTTATATATATCCTATCAACAATAACCTTTATATAATTGCAAGGTTGAGAGAAATTTTCCCAAAAAATCCCCCACTTGTCAAACACCTTGCAAGAGCAATAGGAGGGAGTAAACATTGTATCTTAATTGCTAGGGGCCAAAAGGCCCATAATATTTGAACACCATCTAAACTTCCCTATGCTCACAAGCTTATTTAAATAATTAGCAACATTCACCAAAGTCTCTACCTTAACCAACTTCACCTTACCATCTTCGACCATATTTCGAACAAAATGATATTATAGATCAATGTGCTTGGTCCTGGCATAAAATGTCGGGTTCTTGGCTAGAAATATCGCACTTTGATGGTCACAATAAGTTATCACTACACCTTGTTTTATTCCAATATATGAACATGGTCTCTTAATCCAAATGGATTCTTTACAATCATGAGTAGCAATCGTATACTTTGCTTCAGTAGTGGACAAAGCAACCACAACCTATCGCTTACTCATCCAACTGATTGCACCACCAAATAAAGTAAACACATAGGCACTAGTGGATTGTCTGTTATCAATATCACCTGCCCAGTCTAAATCCACATAACCATGAATATCAAGAGAAATCTCATCTTCGGTCACATTACTATAATAACACAAGGAATAATTTGAGGTACCACACAAATATCTAAAGACTCTTTTAACTGCATCCCAATGAACTCTGTTAGGATTAGACATATATCTGGAAAGAACTCCCATTGTTTGGGAAATGTCTAGTCTAGTAAAAACCATAGCATAAGTAAAACTTCAAACTTCACTCTAGTAAGGCATTCTACTCATGTCTTCCATCTCTAATGGAGATTTTGGACAATCTGTAATTCTGTTCCAATAGAAAGGGGAATACACTATGGTCTACAATCCAGCATATTAAATCTTTGTAAAATTGAATTGACATACTTACCTTTGCCAAGCCATAGCTTTCTATTCACTCTATCTCTTTTAATTTCCATCCTAAGAATGTGCCTATCTGCACCAAGATCTTTCATTTCAAATTTATTAGCAAATTGAGATTTTAGTTTTGAAATCATACCTTTCCCTTTGCCAATAAATAACACATCATCAACATGTAATGCAATAAATAGGAAATGATCACCATCAGTTTTATAATAAACACAATGATTTGATTTAGAACACTCAAATCCAAAACTCAACACATATGTATCAAATTTTTGGAACCATATCCTAGGACTCTTTTTTAATCCATACAAATATTTCTTCAATTTTTAAACCAACTTACTTTTACATTTCACCACATAGTGCTCTGGTTGTGTCATATAAATATCCTCCTCCAAGTCACCATGAATGAAAGTTGTTTTCACATCCATATTCTCAACCTCTAAATCATAAGAAACAACAATAGAAAGAAAAAAATCTAATGGATGTCATTTTTGCAACTGGAGAGAATATCTCACCATAATCAACACCCTCAACTTGAGAGTAACCTTTTGCAACCAACCTTGATTTTTACTTCTCAATACCTCCATTTGAACCAATATTTTTCTTGAATATCCATTTGCAACCAATAGGTTTTCGTCCTTCAAGCAATGGTACAAGATCCCATGTATCATTATTTTTCAAAGATGCTATTTCTTCATCCATAGAAATCTTCCAAGATTTTGCGTCATTCATACCTAATTCCTCTTCTATAGATTTGGGCTCATCCATGTTATTATTCAAATAAAAAATACATCTCCAACCATTAGGTGTATACCTTTCATGTGGTTGTCTATTCCTTGTAGACCTATGAACAAGTTGAGTTGTAGGTTCTTCCTCCACTTCTGAAGATACATAGCTAGATGAGCTTTCCTCAACTTCTTGTCTATCCTTGGGCCTTGATTCAACTTTCTTAGGTGTAGAAGGAAATTGAATCACATCTTTTTGTTTACTTTTTTTTGGCTGCAATGTAACAGAAGAAGGCTTAGTTTCTCTAAAAATAATACGTCTACTATATATTACCTTTTGTGTAACAAGTTCCCAAAGCTTATATCCTTTTACACCATAACTGTATCAGATGAAGATACATTTCACAACCTTTTTCCCCAACTTTGTTCACTTCTCCTTTGGCACATGTGCATATGCATCACAACCAAAAACTATAAGATATCTTAATGAAGGATTTTTACCCGACCATGCCTCTATAGGCATCTTATCAACAAGAGCTTATGTAGGAGACCTATTAATTAGGTAGCAGGTAGTGGCAATAGCTTTAGCCCAAAACCTTTGTTCTATGCTAGCACCACTCAACATAATCCTAGCCTTCTTCATCAGTTTCTTGTTCATTCTTTCTACAACTCCATTATGTTGTGGCGAATACAGAGTTGTCTTCTATCTATGAATACCACAATCTTTAAAAAATCTATCAAAAGATCATTAGAATAAAATTCACCACCATTATCAGTCCTCAAACATTTTATTTTCTTTCGAGTCTATAACTCAGCCATTGCTTTAAATTCTTTAAATCGAATGAAAACGTCATATTTACTATTTAGAAAATATACCCATGTCCTACTATAATCATCAATAAATGAAACATAATATGTGGATTTACCAATCAAAGAAACATCTATAGGTCCAAACACATCATAATGAATAAGATCCAATAAACCACATGATTTATGAGAACTCAAGTAAAATTGAATGTGGTTTTATTTTCCATAAATGTAATGCTCACAAAAATTGAATTTAAGATTATAATCAAACAAACCTTCAATGAGGTTTTTATTTTTCAAGGTCCTTAGACCCTTTTCTCCAATGTGGCCAAGTCTCTGGTACCATAACATAGGTTTCTCTATAGGTAACTTTTTTCAAAAGAAAGAGCACCCTTGAGTACCCAAAAGTAATGACCATCTGCTAAAGGTGAAATCCTCACTTCTTCCATAGACTTGCTTTTCACAGTACTACTATTGCACTCAACAGTGCATGCATCAAAATTATACAATGTGCCATATCTAACACCTCTAGCAATCACCATAGCACCTCTAACCATCTTGCATCCTGCATCAAAAAATACTACCTAAACACCTGCGTCTATTAGTTTTCTCATAGATAACAAATTTTGTGCTAAACCAAGGATATGCAACACACAATTAATCCTTTTTATTCTACCATCAAGAAATCTGATTTTAACTTTACCATAGCCAACAATGTCTAAATGAGAATCATCACCCAAGTACACCTTACCACCATCAAATTTTTCGTATTTAGAAAAATAATATCTATTAAAGGTCATATGGAAAGATGCACTTGAGTCAACTAACCATGCATTATTACCTGCATGAGTTTCCAAAGCTACAATGAATGCATTGCCATCTTCCTTCTTAGACTCAAAATCATAATCAAATTTATCCTTTTTCTTCTTCTTTTCTTATTTGCAGTCCTTACGAACATGTCTAGGCTTACCACAATTCCATCAAATAACTTTAGACTTTCCAAGAGATTTAGATCTCCCCTTGGACGTGGATTTGTCATGCTTCTCATTCTTCTTTCCTTTTTCCTTAGGTCTTCCATGAACATTTAGGGCCTCCTTGGAAATGATGGATACCTTCCTCCTCATCTCTTCAAAAAGAAAAGAACCCACCACATCTTCAGTCTTCAAAATTACAAAAGTACTCCCAATAGCCATAACAAGAGAATCCCATGAATCAGGTAAAGAACAAAGTAATATCTAACATTTCTCCTCATCCATTTTGACACCAATAGATTTCAATTGAGCCACTAACATATTGAATGCTTCCAGTTGGTATGTGATTCATCCACCCTCTTCCATTCTCAAGGAATACAATTTCTTCCTCAAGAAAATATTGTTCACTAAAGATCTAGCTTGATACATCTCACCAAGCTTCTTCCATAGTTTTTTTGCAAAAGTCTCTTCATGGACATTAATTAAAGTAGAGTTGGCCAAGCACAATTTGATTAGACCCTTAGCTTTATGGTCCATAACATCATATTGAGCAACATGAGTACGATTTGTAGGCCTTGAAACATTCTCATCAACAACATCCCACAGATTTCAATCTATCAACAAATCCTCCATCTTCAGCTTCCACATTTCAAAATTATTTCCAAAAAATTTATCCACCTCTATTCTCCCTAATAAACTTGCCATCTAAAAATTCCTGCAACAAGATCACAAAGTATCTTCTACACAAGCTCCCACTCAAATCTGGATTAGTTCAAAAAACCCAACAACCCACAACTGAAACCAAAGGTGATCAACCTCTAATACCACTTGTAAGGAAGTTAAGGTAGCATAACAACTTCCTACACTAATCTTGAGAGGAGAATAATGCAAAATTTTACAAATCTTTAACAATTACAAAAACTTAAACACAAATAAACACAAATATCATGCATACCATGACATAGAGATTTACATGGGGAAAACCCTTTTGAGAGAAAAACCCCACACTCCAAAAGCCACCCAATATATTATTCAGAAAATCACAAAGATTACAATATACTTGCAGAGCAAGCTTCTCATAGGAGTATCACTGCTCAGAGATCAAGAGATAACACAACTGCTAACAGACTCTCAAAATACATCACCATCTCTCTACTGCAACCATAATACAATGCCCTCATAAAATAGGGTTACATTATAGGGAGAGACATGCCAACAAAATATCTACCATTAGATCTAAAACCTAATAATTAATGGTCTAAATTTACAATGTATCATTTATCTAATGTATGTTGGCCATTTTAGAAGTTTCCTGAAAAATTTAGCAAAAAATTATTTACACACATCCCACTCCTCCCACGTTGCTGCCATTGTATATTACACCTATCGGTGTAACTAGGAAATATATATATATATATATCCTATCAACAATAACCTTTATATAATTGCAAGGTTGAGACACATTTTCTCAACAATTATCTCTAGTGAAGCGGACCAAACACGAAGAACCAAGACGAAGAAGAAAACAAAACCTATATACAAAATATACATAAAATACAATGTACATAGAAAATATCATACTTTATGAAAAGAATGTTTTCAAGAACAGTCCATGTATTAGCAACTCAAGATATTCACTTGTCAAGCTCTAAAGGAAGTATGAAACCTCACTATGAGTATTACTCATCAAATAAGGGCCTAACCACAAGGCTTCAAGTTTTCCATGCTTAACCTTATCCTGAGATCTTGCATTCCACATCAATACTATACTTCCAACTTCAAATTTTCTTGGAGAGGCCTTTTTGTCATATAGATTTTTGACTTGTAACTGCAACTTGGCATTTTTTATTTTTTTGCATATCTCCTCATTTCATGCATCTCCATTAAGACATTAATCCTATGTTGCATTTCATTGTAGATGAAATTATCATACTCCTGAACAAACTTTTACATCTTCATTAAATTGTTATGTGGCAACCTCTCCTCTATGTCATATACCAGAAAAAATGGAGAATACCCTGTGGCTTTCTTGACTATAACTCTATCTACCCAAAGTGCCAAGTTTAGTTTGGAATCCCAAGCATTCTTGTTCTTTTCTATCACCCTCTTGATGATATTTATCAATCTTTTATTACTTGATTCTATTTTTCCATTTCCTTGTGGGTGGTATGGGGAAGAATAAGACATCTAAATTCCATATTTATCATAGAAACCTCTAAACTCATATGATCTAAAGCACATTGCATTATCTAAAATAATATTTTTTGGCACCCCAAATCTGATCAAGATGTTGTTCAATAAGAAATCAGTCACCACTTTTCTTGTTTCTTTCTTAGTGGGGATTTACTCAACCCACTTTGTGAAATAATCAATGGTCACTAGAATCTAGGAGTGTCCTCCACTAGATTTCCCTAAGATTTCTCCTATGAAATCTATCCCCCACTAATGGAAATGTACTTGGATTGATATTGGTCTAAGTGGAAAATTCCCTAAGAATTTAAGCTTTCCAAAAAACCTTTGGCATGCATCACATGCCTTTACTAGCTTATGGGCATCTTTAAACATAATGGGCCACCAAAAACCTACTCTGAAAACCTTGTGAGTAGTTTTCTTTTCCATGTAGTGGCCTCCACACACACCACTATGCATCTCAGTTAAGATCTATAAATATTTCTTACCATCAACACATTTTAGAAAAACTCCATCTGGATTTCTCCACCACAACTCATTATCAACAATCACATATCTTATTTCTTGTAACTTTAAAGTCCTCTCATTGTTTATTATTCCTTCAAGACACTCATAGTTTGTAAGTAATAAATAATTTATCTATACCGACCACATCTCTACATATCACAAATAGGTGATACATCAACACACTCAACTTGATTGATCTGATTGGCTTCCAAATTTGTTTTAGCCATAAACTTGGATAAACCCTAGCCTCTTACCAATTTGGTGATTTGTACATCAATATTAAATTTTTGGATTATATTTATCCATCAGCAACTCCTACCCATGACATCTTGTTGGGTGAATATCTCTTTAATAGAAACACTAGGAATGTAAGCTATGACTGTAGTGCCTACCATATATGTCCTAAAGTTCTTCACTACCTTGACTAGAGCATAGGCTTGCTTCTCGATCATGTCATACTTTAGCTCAGTAGCTTGTATGGATTTACTCTAAAATGCAATAGGATTCTCAAAGCCTTCATCATTTTTCTGCAATAGTACTACAAAAACTATATGAAATGAAGCAAAAGATAAGAGCTAAAGAGGTTTGGAGAAATTAGGGGATTTCAAAACAAGATCCTCTTTGATTGCTTTCTTTATGTTCTGAAATGCTTTACTTGGCTCTTCACTGCACACAACCTTTTCACCTTTCTTCAACATCTTGGAGATAGGATGAGTAGTCTCAGCAAAGTTAGTCACAAATCTTCTTAAGAAGTTTATTTTTCCAAAGAATGATTGAATCCCTTTGATATTCTTTGGTTGAGGGATTTTTTCTATGGTTGCCACTCTTTCTGGATTGATTCTTACCCCTTCCTTGGAAATAATATGCCCCAATATTTTTCCTTGACACCAAAGGCACATTTTTGGGGGTTGAGGGATATGCCATACTCTAGTGCTCTAGAAAATATCTTCTCAAGATGCATGCAGTGACCCTCCTCTGCTTTGAATATGTTGTCAAGTCATCCTGATAAACTACTAAGAAGATATCTATGAAATCTATGAAGGCTACATCCATAGCCCTCTAAAAAGTGGCACCAACATTTTTCAAGAAAAATGGAATCTTGACATATACATAAGTTTCCTAAGGAGTATTGAATGAATTCTTATACTACTCAGACTCCTTAATCATAACTTGATTATACCCTAAGAATCCATCCATCATAGATAATAATTCACAGCCAATTACCTTCTATAACATGGCTTCCATGTTAGGTAGTGGATAGTTATCTTTAAGAGATGACACATTTAATTTTTTGAAATCTACACAAATCCATATGTCACCCTTCTTTCTTACTGGCACCAAGTTGGCCACCCATGTGGATTACTTGATTGGCTTGATGATTCTTGCATCTATCAGTTTCATCAACTCTTCCTACATATTTGGTGCCAAAGTAAGATTTATAGGCCTTTTCTTTTGCCTAAAAGGATTAGCATTAGGTTTTAGATGGATTTCCTATTGAAATAATCCCTCTCTATAGGCCTTTTAGTCATCATATGACTAGGAAAATCCATGCCTATACTTTCTGAGCAAAGAAATTAACATTAATTTAACTTGGGGATTCATCTTCTTGCCCACATAAACCCTTTTTTGGGAATTCTCTGTACCAATTTTTACTTCTTCTAAATCCTCCTTGTGATTAGATGTTTGTTTGACATTAGTTTTACCAAGGCCATCAAAGACTCTTTCCAAGGCCACAAGACCCCTTGGGATCTCGTTAGTCTTGATCTAGATTATCTCATTGCCAAGCACAATTTCCTTTCCATCCACTGCTTCCACAAATGCCCCAAATTCAATTTATTGACTTCAATATTGATCTACACACTACAAGAATTTTAAAATGTCTTTATCATCATTGAAAACTTGCCAATTCTATATATTGTCCAAAATTTATAGTCTTGTTTGCACCTCCACTTTGGAAATTCCTACAAAATTTATATCATCTAGTTAGAGTGCAATATTGGCTAGTAAATCTGCCACAACATTTTTGCTTCTCTCTAACCAGTCAATACCAAAAGCATCAAACTGTTCTATGGAATCCCAGACAGCATTCCTATACTGCTTCAATCTTTTATTTTTTTATGCAAGTTTGGATCTAACTTGGGATACAACCAATTTTGAGTCACCAATTACTCTCAACTTCTTTATTCCATACTTCTAAGCTAATCTCAATCCCAACAACAAGGCTTCATATTCAGCAACATTGTATGTGCACCCAAACAATAAAGAAAATGAAAACTTGAAAGTTTTACCATTGGAGGGATAAGAATCACTCATGCACCTGATCCCTCCTTTGAACAATCTCCATCAAAATACATTGTCCAAAGGTCATTATCATTTGATGACTTCATCATGTCTCTATCCAAAGGTTCAGGTTGTTTGTCTTCTTCTTCTTGCAACTCTTCTATTTTGAAACTATCAATACCAATGTCAACGAAATGGATTCTATCTTTAAGGGTGGAAAACTTTATCATATGTGGAAATTGAGACTCCCTAAAAAGTTTGATATCTTTTCCATCTATTGGAAATGTGGCATATGACATATCGCGTTGCATTTTTCCTCCCATGGATGCACTCCACTTTCTAGATAACAACATTCCATAGTTAGGTGGGATGTCCACCACAGTGATACTCATGGTAAATTCTTTATCAAGAAAGGCAGCAAGTTTGAATGGGACATCCTTGATAACCCCAATGATAGGTACCTCCCTTGAGTCCATGGCCTAGCACTTTCCATAAACACTATTTATCTGTAATCCTACTTCATGATTTCCACTAGCATAATATTAGATGAAGCTCCTGAATCTATCATGCAATTCCTCAGTAGCTTCCCATCAACTATTAAAGTTACATAGAAAGGATCTACTTGGTTGGGATAGGTAGTAATGGTAGTTCCCAAGTATATTTAAGATATTTCATTGAGTACTTCATCCACATCATCATCTTTTGATTCACTTCTACTCACTTTAGGTGGATTAGACACCATTTTTTCATTACAAGCTATAGCCGCACCATTGATAAGGGTGCCTACCTTTTATTTATGCTCATCAATTCGCATTATTTCCAATAAAGGAATTGTGACCTTAACTTTTGAAAGAAATTTGAACATATATACTAAATTATATTTAGGAAAATCATGAGATATCATACCTTGCTCATCAATCTTGTCCTTTTGTAATTCACATTTTTGTTCAACCCTTTTCTTGTCTTCTTTTTTTCTTTCTCAATGTTTTTCTTTTGAGCTTTTTCTTTCACAGTAGCAGAAATAACTTCACAATAAAATTTTGTTGTGTCACTCTTCCTAGACCATATCTTACTTCCCTTATTTTCTTTGGCTTTGGACTCATCCACTTTTTTCTCTGTTTTACACCCCATGTTGTTTGCATTCTACCCTTTGATAAACATGTTGTCTACCTTACATTGATCAACATTAATAATTATGTTTGTCATATGGTAAGTATTTCTTTCTTTTGCAACTAGTGCAGCTTTCATTCTTTCAATTTCTTCATTTTATGGTCTTCTCAAACATACATCAGGCTCATGTGTTTCCAAACTACAAACATTATAATTCATTTCACTGTCTTCATCGGAGAAAATTTTTGGATGGTATGTACTTGCCTTTTTTTCTTTGATTATCATCAACCTCATAAGATTCTTATTCAAAAGAACATTCTTCATCAACAAAGTTAGATATGTTCATAAGCACATGTATTTCCTCAGTATGGTCATGAGATAAATTATAATCACCAGATGTGATTTTTTCCTCCTCTAGTGATTTTGCAACTACACATTGGTGAGCAGAGTGTGGAAATTAATAGGCCACACACCATGGAGTCTCATCAATAAAATTAGAAAAATATTATTGCAATGGATCAAGTGGAACTTGACCATGTGTATTTTTTTATTATTGTGAATTTTCTTGCCATTATGCTAGTTTGTACTTGTTATCAACTAAAGTTGCACCCTGTTGAACCTGATGTTCAACACCTCAGTGTAACATGGGAAGACCTCTAAAGCTATGGGTCACTTGTAGACAGAGATCAACCTCCAGAGAAGGTTGGCTTCCTACACTGGCAGTATCACCTAAACTACTAATCTTTGTGAGGTAAAGGGAGAAAGAATACATAAATTAGAAACTGCTCCTATGGTGATACACCGAATTGATAAGAAATCATGAAATGAAAACAAGATGAACATACACTGGAAAGCTAATGGTTAGTATTTCACTTAATCAACACAACCCCTTTAGACTCATGCATCATTCTTAAAAGGCTTGATCTACATACATATCTTAAGAAGGAAAGATGAATTTTATATCTTTAAGGTATGAATATAGATTTAGAAAACACAGTTGAAAACTTGCATAATCTAAAAATACAGAAATGAGAGTAATACAAACATTAACTCTGGCTTCCAAGGTAAACTTTGTGTTTTATTCCAGATTCTAGTTGAGTTACAAAGCATATATCAGTTGAGAGAGGATTGTTAAAAATCACTGACTTCCCAGAATGCACAATCCAAACTCCTTTCAAAGAGGCAAAAAATTCCCTATATACAAAAGATATTGGCTCCTTAGGGCTTACAAAAATATCTCACTTTGAGATAAATCTCCCCTTAGATCTTTTGCATGAAATTAATGTTGCATTCAAGTGTGTCCCTATTGTCCATGTCGGTGAAGAGTCATTTCTAGGAGAAGCCTTCAGATCTTTTGTAGCTACCGCATTCACTTCTGGTCCTCGTGTCCCTCTTTGAATTTCCTATTGAGCTGCCTTGAATGCTTCAGAGCTCAAAGTTGATCCACGTCGCCTTCACCCTGTTGATCTTCTTGGCACCAGTCAAGCTGCCAACGATCCGCCTGTAGCTCCCTCTAATTGGTAGAACGGATGTCACATAGATTCTTCGGGTGGTCAAAGGTCATTCAAACTAGATCGTATGTCGATGAGACACTAATAGTGTCTCCCCGATGTGATTTGACCTTGCAGCAGCATTTGGCAAGACACACGATGGTCGCAAAGAGCTCATATCAAGCCACAAAAGTCATATCGATATCATAGAATAGCAGCAGTGAGACCATTGTTTTTTTAAGCCAGACAACATGACGAGCCCTCAGGAGTCATACCAATGTTCACCATCTCATTTCCTAGTCATCCACATTCGGCAAGAGTTCCTTTAGTCAGCAGTATATCATATCGATCTTCATGAGTTATACCACTGCACAAGATGTTGCCAAGACCATCCTGTCGGGAAGACATCCTACCAAGTGTAAGACTTCCTCTTGGAGTCTCCCCGAGCTTAAAATTATGAACCATATTGGCAAGAGTTTATTGATGTCACCCCAAACACTTTCCGCTCTACCCAAGCTCTACATTTCTTTTGGTGAGACACTGGCAAGTTAGGAAGACCTCTTGGCGAGCCTTCAGGGGTCATACCACTATCCCTAAAACCATCAGCAAGACACAATCCTTTTGTTGAGACATCATTTTAAAATCCATTTTCTTCAGCGAACTCCTTTCATTTCGGGGAGACTCCGCTCGGTCGTCGGGACATCACAGTGATGACACCTCCTTTCCCCCTCGAGCTCCAAAATCTTTCGGCAAGAGTCCACCCTATCAGCCAGACATCTTAGTGAAAGCACAAACCTTCGGCGAGCTGAGACCACTTCAATAGGACTCTGCTTGGTTGTTGAGACATTATGGTGAAAGAAAATCATTCAGGCAGGAGTCTCCCTGATATCCACTTGTGAACAAACCTCGGCAAGACCTTCGGCACTCGGTAGGAGATCTTACCAATTTCAAACTCTCTCAACAAGCTCACTTTAATTTGGAGAGACATCCCTATGTCAGCGAGATGTTACGGCAAGCTCCCTCATTCTCTCTATGCTCCTTTCTTTTTTCGAGACCTCTGTGTTCGGTGAGATGTTATTTCAAAGGCATTCCCCTTCGGCAGGACCTTCTATTTTCGCTAAGACATCACGATCACTTTACTTTCCTTTGCGTTAAGCTCATATTCCTTTGGCAAGACCCCACTGGGTTGGTGAGACATCATGGCGAAATCATCTTATTTCGACAAGAATACTTCTTTTCAGGGAGACATCACTTGGTCGGTAAGACATCATGGCGAGGTCTTCATATTGCATCGAGATCTTACCCTTTTAGCGAGACCTTGTCGGGTTGGCAAGACCCCATGCCAAAGCTACTTTGTTTCATCAAACTCACTTTACTCCAGCAAGACCCTGTCGGTGAGAATTTTCCCCCTTCGCCCAGACCGCTTGTCGAAGGCAATATTTTTCCTCCCTCACTGACAGCCTTGTGAACAACCTTCGGCATGACTTTCGTTTGAAGGTTGAACCTCATAGTGAACACAAAACACTCTCCCTGAGCTCTAACATTTCGACGAGACCTCCTCATGTTGGTAGGACATCTCCCCAAGACTAAGACATCTCTGCGAGCTCCACCCTTTATCGCTGATGCTAGAAGCTTCGGCAAGACCTTCGTTAGTAGCTAAGACTTCATGCCAAACACAAAACCTTATGCCAATAGTGAAACCCCCTTTGGCGAGACTCTACTCGGTCACCGGGACCTCAAGCCGAACACAAACCACTCTCCCCGACGCTGGCCTGGTGAATAACTGTCGATGAGACATCCCAAGTGAAGAGATACATAAGACTTATGGTGACCCACATGTCTTGGCGACTAGTTTATTCAACCACATAGAACATACTACTAGTCAGCAAGACAATAGAGGGGTCTTGCCGACTTTCTTCTTTGATGGATTTTGTACAAAGTTTGACTTAGGAATACTTTTCAAATGAGCTCCTTGTGAAATGTCATCAGATACATGACCTAACTGTTGGTGTAATTAATTAATTAATTATTACACTAACATAAGTTAACTTAGGTCATAAATCATTTAGTCCTAGGTTGCATCATTTAATAAATGGGATAATATTCCCTTCCCAGTTTGTGGGATAAGATTCCTTCTAGAACTTATCTCATCATTTAATGATCATCTAGATAGGGTTCACATGTTGTCACATGTTATTAGATTATAACACTTGGAAACATCTCGTGCATATTAGGGTTTACCTCTTGCCTATTTAATCAGGCATCTTGTTCATTTGTAACACATCATATCAATATCATATCAATCATATTATCAATATAGAATCTTTAATCAACATTCCATTGTTGCAACACTTCTCTTTGTGGTTGATTATCTTTCATGGCTAAAGTTCTTCATTGAAGATTCTAGAGCTTCAAGGGCTGTGCATCATCCATTCATCTCAACATGGTATCAGAGCTAGTCCATTGAAACATCAACCCTTGATCTAGGAAGTTGGAATGCGAGATTCTTTGCAGGCTTCGAGTTTTATGTTGTAGGCTAGTTGGTTCTACCCGGGAGCCAAGCTGATTTCTGGTACAGATTAGGCTCTCTCCGACCTCTCCATTGCGTCCAGAAGGCCTCAAAACCCAAAGATTGCCTGTTCATTTGTCAAAATCGGAGACATCATCTAGGAGCCTTCGAGGTATTATCTACGGTTTGCATTTTTTGTACAAATCCGTACATATTTGCAGAAAAAAATCCCCTTTTCAGTCCTCCATCAAAAAAAAAAAAAATTTAGAAAAATAAAAAAAAAATCTGGCTATTTTTCTGGGCATTTTTTCTATAGTATTGGCAAAATTTAATTTCTACAGAATTCGACCTGCAAATATATTATAAGGTCGGTAGAAAAATTAAATCGGAGGCTATAGTTTTTCCACCATTGATTTTTTGATTTAATCTACAGGGTTTTCGGCATTTTAATAAAATATTTGAATTGCAATTTTTGCAATATTCAAATATTTTTCTATCGGCATATCACCCTTTTGTCAGCTTTGTCCCATCGGCTCTTGTCACCCTGCGTCATCCGATAATCCGCAGACTTGTCAACCAGTTCCACTGCCATCACCGCTACCGTCACCGTCGATGATTCCCAGCGATCGCTTCTGCTCCCGTCAGCCCAATTCTCTACTCGCTGTCAAAGACTCCAGCCACTGCTCCATTGACCTCCATTGTCATGTATCCACCTGACCGTGCCACCAACTATCGCCGCCAAAGAGCTGCTCTGATGCCACCATATCTGGTGGCGGGTTTTTTTTAAAAACCACCAGCTTGCCCCTCGGTCATATCAACAACCAGGGGCCGAAATTTTTTTTTGCCCTAGGGTGTTATTTTTTTGCACCTATTTAGCCTGTTCAAATCAAATTGCAGTTTTTTTTCTGAGGGCCATATCTTCGCGCCATGATATCAAAAATTTGCAAACAAGATATCAAAAAAAAGAGAATGTAGAGCACTATCCAGTGGTGCCATCCATTTTGTATTATTTTTCTGCTGTCAACTTCTAAAGTCAACTAAAGTCAACCCTCCATTCTAGACTTAGAAGCACATATCTTTGCATCAGATTGTCAGATTTTGGAGATTCCAGCGGCATTCGAGAGATATTTCAGTGCATTTTTTCATCAGTCCAGTCATCTTCTTTGGTTTCAGCTCCAGGTATCTTTCTTTTGGTTTTTTTATTCTTGAGACATCCTGAAGATTGAAGAAGAATTTTTTGATCTCGGAGGCATATTCTCAGTTGCATATCTATTTGGAAGTCTTTATTTTCTATTGAAGGTCATTTGTCTTTGTTTTTGTGGAGAAATTTTCTTTATGGGGCTTGCATATTATTCTCCTTTGGTTATGTTGCACAAGGGTAACTATCAGCAATGGCGAGATGGGATCTGCCACCATCTTCATTCACTTGATTTTTTGCCACATCTATTTAGTGTAGTACCTCATCTAAGTGAAGGTATTCATGAACTTGCTTGGAGTTGCAGTAGGTACACTGTTTTGGAGATTCTTGAGATGCAAGTTGATTGCGATGTTTTGAGATCTATTGATCATTGTGATTGTCCTCACATTCTTTGGACTAAGCTTTGGGAGCTATACGGAGATTCAGACACTCCACCATTCCCCGATGGTCATGATTCAGAATATCATTCTTTTGATCAAGTACCCCATGATGTTATTGTTGTGCAAGAAGTTGATTACCTTGATCTTTTCAAAGATGTTGACAATGTTCCTTTTTGTCCTTCTTCTTCATCAAATACAGTTGGTATCCCTTCACATTCAATGATTCCTTGTCCAGAATCATTGATTGAGGCTTCCACTATCATCACCATCAAGACACATTCCGCTTTCCAGACTTGACATCACAGGATGGCTTTGTTTTAGGTATCATTTCTTTGGCTACTTCTATAGGTTTGGAGACAATTCTTGAGGGGGTATCACTCCTCTATTCAGATTTGGCTTTGGAGAGTTGTTTTGAGTCTCCTCATTCCTTTATCTCGACCTTGCTTGGGAATCCAGAGACTATCTTGGAGGAACTTGGTTTCTCTTCAGATATTTCATATCCGAGACTTCTTCCCTGTTACTCCTTTCAGGCCTTGAGGTTTCTTCAGCATCAACCATTGGATTTGCTTCAGACTTCTTTCAGTGGTTTTGAGGACACTTCATTCAGGGGGGGCTATCGAGTCTCCATCACATCCATCATATTCATCCTATCTTCATCTTTGGATATTGTTCAGCATCAGTTTCTGCATCGACCTGGTTTGTCACTCTCTTCATTGATTGTGGCATCTTCATCTTCAGGAACAAAGACAATTGAGCAGAGTTCAGAGACATCATCGACATCCATCTTCATCCTTCCTTCCTTCAATTCCTATCCGGAATGGGAAGCATCTCTGCACTTGCATTTGGTTTTGTTTCTTCCGAAAGGGAGACAAATTGTTTGTCGACATTGGATCTTGTTTTGTCTTCAGACACTTACCTTTCTTGCAGGTGATCTCATCTTCTGGGGGGGCTTTTGATTGTATTGTATCCATGTGATGGATGGTCTCCTTGGGGGGTATTTGGGAGTCCTCCATCCTTCCCATCCTATCTCACATTGCTGCATTTTCATCTCCTTTTTGGAGAGGGGTTTTGTTCCCAGGTTTTCCCCTTTCTCCTTGTGGGAGATTTTATGCATCTTCATGTACATGGGTACCTAACATGGCCTCGAGTGGGACCCATCATCTTGCATAATCATTGCATTTTCTCCCTAAGTTGCACTTATGGGGGGTGTTGGTGTAATTAATTAATTAATTATTACACTAACATAAGTTAACTTAGGTCATAAATCATTTAGTCCTAGGTTGCATCATTTAATAAATGGGATAATATTCCCTTCCCAGTTTGTGGGATAAGATTCCTTCTAGAACTTATCTCATCATTTAATGATCATCTAGATAGGGTTCACATGTTGTCACATGTTGTTAGATTATAACACTTGGCAACATCTCATGCATATTAGGGTTTACCTCTTGCCTATTTAATCAGGCATCCTGTTCATTTGTAACATATCATATCAATATCATATCAATCATATTATCAATATAGAATCTTTAATCAGCATTCCATTGTTGCAACACTTCTCTTTGTGGTTGATTATCTTTCATGGCTAAAGTCATTCATTGAAGATTCTAGAGCTTCAAGGGCTGTGCATTATCCATTCATCTCAACACTAACCCTCGATGCAAATGTCCCATTTGGCCCCTATGAACATCTGAAACATAATTTGTCTTGCCTGATTGAGCCCATAGGTGAAAATTGGGTAACATTTCTGGCGACCTTTGCTAGATGTTTGCCTGCTAAACATGAAAACCAGTTGCCTAGCCAATCCATTGGGCATGGAGTCATTGGGAAAACTAAGGAACAGACTTGGATCAGCCTTGCACATGGCTATAGCACATTTGTAACTCAAGAAATAGATCACTTAGACATTATTGAAAACAGGAAACTACATAAGGGAAAACTATCTAACTATGCTTAAACAATACTTAGGGAAAAAAAAGATACATTTGAAATGAAACTAGCCTACCCTAATCTAACCAGCAAAGAAGCTAGTCAAATGAAACCATTCACAGGAAGACTGAAATAACTTCCCTTTCTTTTCAATATGCAATAATTACTTGCATGCTTAAGGATAGTTGAGTAAAAATGACACACAGAAAAATGTTTAACAAGATGCACTGCACCTTGAAAGAGGTGAACAAGTTCACTTACCCCCTTAAAATTATCATATGCATTTGTATTCAAAGGAGAATAAGTAAATTGTACACACTCTTTTTTAACTGCAAGTACATCTTTTATGCCACTTTCAGCTATGGCTCCATGTGTGAGTGCCTGATTAACCATTGGTGCTTCATTAAACTCCATCTGGGCTAAATCTCTTATTGGACAGCCCCTTGTAAAGACAAAAATTGAGCTCTCCTTGCTGGCCTCTTGCCCATTCACTGTTGTTTTATAGCCTTGGTTGGAAAAGTCTAACCCCTGGGACTGACTTAGTGAGGAAAAATAAGTTTCTTCAGTAAGCTCGAGCTGTTCATGATTAACTTCATCAAGAGGTATTAGTTTGACACTCAAATTAGTATAGAAAGATTCTAAATCATTCCAAAACATATCCTCTTCCCTGTCTTCTTTTCTTTCCTGAAAAAAAGGACTAATTTTAGGCCTAAAGCAGTGCTCATCTAGCTTTGATAAAGCATCAAAACCACCTCCTTGGCAAGACAGTAAGTCTAGTTCAAAGACTTGTTCAACTTGATGGGTATTTTCATGCACATCAAAACATAGCTCTCCCTAAACAGTGTTACTTAAACCTCCTTGCTCGCAAGTAAAGACCTCAAACTCACCTTCACCCTTATGTAAAAATAAATCAGCATTACCTCCATCAGCCTCATGTTGGTCCAATTTTTTATCCTTGTCAATGAAGTAAGGCAGATCATCAAGTGAGAAGATTAACTCTTCCTTTTGATTCTCAGCTATGTCCATTATAGCAAGCTGCTCAACCTGATTCTCCTCACCTTCTTTCAAAATTTTAGGTTCCTCATTTTCCAGTGCTAAGAAAAACTTGGTGATTACCTCCCCTCCATCAAGCTAAGAGAATAGAGGTAGTCCCTTGTTCCAAGCTGTAAATTTACCTTTCTCATCAGCTACTTCCATTTTGTCCTCTTGTTGCCCAACTTGAAACTGAGAGATTTCCTCCTGTTGCTCAATCCTTTGCTGCTGCAATTGATAACACCTTATAGCTAAATGCAAAGGATTTGCATTCTTAAGCTTTTCCCAGAGGATTAACTTATCTTGATCAATAAGTTTCTCTTCCTCACCTAGAACATGCTCAAAAACATCAAAACTCTCAGCCAAGAGGATAGAATTAGGTTCAATTTCAGGTTTTTCCTCCTAAATTAAGCCTCTATTGTCTTGTTGGTTGCCACCAATTAAAGACTCACCAATGCTTTCTTGTTGTTCAATCATTTGTTGTTGTTGCTTTCTATATCCCTCTATAGCTAGATGTAACAAATTTGGAATCATAATCTCCTCCATGATGAATGAGCTTGAGTTAGTTTGATCAAGGGTCTGCTCCTCTTTTGCTACAACACTCCCCTCAAGCTGCTTCTTTTGAAACTCCTCAATGAGTTGGCCTGATCGATCATGTTCATTCACCTCCTATTGCAAGTCTATTTTACAAATGGTATCAGGACATGCATGCATAATTTGGCCCTCTTGAATAAGAACAGGTGACTGTTCATGAAGATTCATAGCTTGATTTGCTACATGTACTTGACTTTTCAATAGAAGAGGATCTCTGAAACCTGGAATGGGAGCCTCTTGAACTAGATTTGGCATCTTGAAGTCAGGATGCTTGGTCCAAGAAGGCCGCCAAAGCTATTTAGTAATCTGATTACTTGGTTTAGGCTCTTGATATGACTGAAAATGAAAATTCATGGGCTCCTATAGGGACTGAGCTATTGAAATAGAGGGAACTTGAGGAACCTCTTGAATTTCTTAAAGGAAAATAAGCACTTCATGTGTCTGGAAAAATTTAGGTTGTACCAGCATAGGCTCTTGTATTAGTAAAACATCTCTAAAACTTGGAACCTTGAGTTCAAAAGGGGTAAGAGACTCACTTTGCTTGAAACTTGGAAATTTAAAGTTACGAACCTCCTCTTGAACAGGGTGATGTGGAATATACGGAGCTACTTGGACCTCATGCCTTTGTTTTTGAGCAAGAAAAAGCTTCATTTGCTCCTCTTTTGCAGCTAATTCTCTCTCGGGCCTATTCTCAAACTATCTCCTTTGTGTTTCCAATTCCTGCCCATGAACATAGGCCTGATAGGCCTTCTCTTCTTCTTGTTGATCATACTCTTGTTGCCTCCTAAGCTCTTCCATCTAACTTGCGATGTCCGACAATATGTCCTTCATGTTATTCATGTTATTCTTTATATAATCAACCTCTTGGAGCTAATTTTGGACATCCAAATGTGGATCCAAAGACTGAGTAGCAGTGGGTGGGAGGTAAGCATGTTGAGCATGCTGATAGGATATTGTTGCATGGCTATTTAGGATTAAACCAGCAGCATAATTAGCCTGATATGGCTGATAGGGTGATTGGTTGACAGGATTTTCATGAAATGGGGAATGATTAGCAATTTCATGACAAGCAACACTTAATTTTCTTGAAACCAGTTTCTATTCTCCTTGAGTCACCAGGTATGTAAAGAAAATGCCTCCAAAAGGCTGAAATTACTACTGCACACACCAAACAGTAGCAATAAAATGCATAAACATGAATTGAGGGGCAGTTCACCGTCCCACTGGGTGTGCCAAAAACTGTTAACACCTAAAGTTGCACCCTGTTGAACCTGATGTTCAACACCTCAGTGTAACATGGGAAGACCTCTAAAGTTGTGGGTCACTTGTAGATAGAGGTCAACCTCTGGAGAAGTTCAGCTTCCTACACTGGCAGTATCACCTAAACTACTAATCTTTGTGAGGTAAAGGGAGAAAGAATACATAAATTAGAAACTACTCCTATGGTGATACACCAAATTGATAAGAAATCATGAAATGAAAACAAGATGATCATACACTGGAAAGCTAATGGTTAGTATTTCACTTAATCAACATAACCCCTTTAGACTCATGCATCATTCTTAAAAGGCTTGATCTACATACATATCATAAGAAGGAAAGATGAATTTCATAGCTTTAAGGTATGAATACAGATTTAGAAAACACAGTTGAAAACTTGCATAATCTAAAAATACAGAAATGAGAGTAATACAAACATTAACACTAGCTTTCAAGGTAAACTCTGTGTTTTATTCTAGATTCTAGTTGAGTTACAAAGCATACATCAACTGAGAGAGGATTGTTAAAAATCACTGACTTCCCATAATGCACAATTCGAACTCTGTTCAAAGAGGCAAAAAATTCCCTATATACAAAAGATATCGGCTCCTTAGGGCTTACAAAAATATCTCACTTCGGGATAAATCTCCCCTTAGATCTTTTGCATGAAATTAATGCTACATTCAAGTGTGTCCCTGTTGTCCATGTCAGTGAAGATTCATTCCTAGGAGAAGCCTTCAGATCTTTTGTAGCTACTGCATTCACTTCTGGTCCTCATGTCCCTATTTGAATCTCTTGTCGAGCTGCCTTGAATGCTTCAGAGCTCAAAGTTGATCCACGTCGCCTTCACCCTATTGATCTTCTTAGCACCGGTCAAGCTGCCAATGATCTACCTATAGCTCCCTCTAATTGGTAGAATGGATGCCACATAGATTCTTCGGGTGGTCAAAGGTCGTTCAAATTGGATCACATGTCGGTGAGACACTAATAGTGTCTCCCCAATGTGATTTAACCTTGCAGCAGCATTCGGCAAGACACACGATGGTTGCAAAGAGCTCATATCGAGCCACACAATTCATATCAATATCATAGAATAGCATTGGTGAGACCATTTTTTTTTAGCCAAACAACATGGCGAGCCCTCAGGAGTCACGCCGATGTTCGCCATCTCATTGCCTAGTCATCCACATTCGGCAAGAGTTCCTTTAGTCGGCAGGATATCATACCAATCTTTGTGAGTTATACCGCTGCACAAGATGTCGCCAAGACCTTCATCCTGTCGGGAAGACATCCTACCAAGTGTAAGACTTCCTCTCGAAGTCTCCTTGAGCTTACCATTGTGAACCATATCGACAAGAGTTTATTGATGTCAGCCCGAACGCATTCTGCTCTACCCGAGCTCTACATTTCTTTTGGTGAGACACTAGCAAGTCGGGAAGACCTCTTGGCGAGCCTTCAGGGGTCATACCGCTAACCCTGAAACCATCAACAAGACACAATCCTTTCGCTGAGACATCATGTCAAAATCCCTTTTCTTCAGTGAACTCCTTTCATTTCGGGGAGACTCCACTCAGTCGTCGGGACATCACAGTGATGACACCTCCTTTCCCCCTGAGCTCCAAACTCTTTCGGCAAGAGTCCACCCTGTCGGCTAGACATCTTAGCGAAAGCACAAACCTTTGGCGAGTTGAGACCACTTTGGTAGGACTCTGCTTGGTCGTCGAGACATTACGGCGAAAGAAAATCATTCAAGCAGGATTCTCCCCAATATCCACTTGTGAAAAAACCTTGGCAAGACCTTCAGCACTTGGCAAGAGATCTTACTAATGTCAAACCCTCTCAGCGAGCTCACTTTATTTTGAGGAGACATCCCTATGTCGGCAAGACGTTACGGCGAGTTCCCTCATTCTCTCCGAGCTCCTTTCTTTCACCGAGACCTCTTTGTGTTTGGTGAGACGTTATGCCGAAGGCATTCCCCTTCGGCAGGACCTTCTATTTTCACTAAGACATCATAGAGACTTTACTTTCCTTTGCGTCGAGCTCATATTCCTTCGGAACGACCCCACTGGGTCGGTGAGACATCATGGCGAAATCATCTTATTTCGGCGAGCATACGTCTTTTCGGGGAGACATCGCTTGGTCGGTGAGACATCATGGCAAGGTCTTCATATTGCATCAAGATCTTACCCTTTCGGCAAGACCCCATGCCAAAGTTGCTTTGTTTCACCAAACTCACTTTACTCCGGCAAGACTCTATCAGTGAGAATTTTCCCCCATCACCCAGACTGCTTGCCGAAGGAAATATTTTTCCTCCCCCGCTGACAACCTTGTGAACAACCTTCGGCATGACTTTCGTCTAAAGGTGGGACCTCATAGCGAACACAAAACACTCTCCCCAAGCTCTAACATTTTACCGAGACCTCCTCCTATCGGTAGGACATCTCTCTGAGACCGAGACATCCCTGCGAGCTCCACCCTTTGTCACTGATGCCAGCAACTTTGGCGAGACCTCTGTTAGTCGTTGAGACTTCATGTCGAAGGAAAAATCTTATGCCGATGGTGAAACCCCCTTCGGCAAGACTCTACTCGGTCGTCAGGACCTCAAGCCGAACACAAACGACTCTCCCCGATGCCGACCTGGTGAATAATTGTCGGTGAGACATCCCAAGCGGAGAGATACATAAGACTTATGGTGACCCACATGTCTTGGTGACTGGTTTAGTCAACCACATAGAATGCACTGCTAGTCGGCAAGACAACAGAGGGGTCTTGCTGACTTTCTTCTCTGATGGATTTTGTGCCAAGTCTGACTTAGGCATACTTTTCAAATGAGCTCCTTGTAAAATTTCATTAGATACATTACCTAACCCTCGATGCAAATGTCCCATTTGGCCCCTATGAACATCTGAAACATAATCTATCTTGCCTAATTGAGCCCATAGGTGAAAATTGTGTAACAGTACTATAAGGGAAATATTGTAATCTTGGGGGCCTTTCATTCTTCTTAAAATGTTGCTTTTCATTTTTCAATCCCTTTTCCTTTTTTTCAATATTGTATTTTACATCCTTCAAGGTGCTCATCACCTTGTCCCATTTTTCATTAGATGTAGAAGCCTTTTTTTGCTTGTCTTTAGGGTTTTTTAGAATCTTCACATCCTCTCTTCTTCCTACCTTTCCAAAATCTCTTATGTTACTCTCTATATGCAATGAAACTTTGAAATCATCCCTCAAATTCTGAGGATCCTTATCTCTTAAATGATAACTCATATTTGAGTCAAAGGAATTATAGTAAGTAACTAAACATAGTTGATCATTTGGCCTTAAATCAACAGGTAGTTTGTACATTGCTTTCTGAAATCTGGTATTGAAATCATACACCATTTCATTTGATTATTTAGAAATATTTTTAAACTCACTAAGCATGAATTTTGGGTCAATCTTATCACCATATTGTTCCCTGAACACCCTTTTAAACCCTTCCCATAATCCAATACTGGCCTCTAGTAGGCCTTTGTACTAGTCTCTTGCATCCTCAACTAATGATTGCATAAAAAAATCATTACCACATCTTCATACTCAATTTCATAATCATCAAGTAAATTCAAGAAACTCCTCAAATGATCTTCACCAGAAAGTGCATTATTTCCAGTGAATTTAGTCAGTACAACCCTGACATCATTGGGAATGGGATTTGGGAAGCTAGGTATCCCATCGAAGCACAACTGTATATATCTATCAAATTGCAAGGGTCTCCTATGAAATTGGTTTTCTTGGTTTTCAATGTGCCTATTACTTCTATCCCCTCCCATATTCTAGTTCCCTTGTTGGTTCACATTCCTGTTCTGAGACTTGTTGTAGGTATGCTCACTTTTATTTATATTAAGAGGCTAGGAAGTGGGGATGGACTGACCTATATGGGATGAGGTATTAATCTCAATTGTAGTTGTAGGTTGTGATGAGGAATTTGAAGGATCTTATGAACTAGATGCTATATAATTTCCACCAAGGCATGAAGATTTTAAGAAATCAATTTTCCTCTACATCTCAACATTATTTTCCAATATTTGCATTCTCTCCAATTCCTTTTGTAGATCCTCATTTTCCTTTTTTAATTTAGATTCCAATGTCTCTGATTTATCATGCATAGGAGCCTTCTGTGATGAGGCACCTTCAGTAATGACGAATTTTTTCATAGGTTGCTTCCCTTTTTCAATAGATTGGTTTTGGACATTTGTTGTATTATGTGGAGCAACAATACTTGTAACAATGGAACTGGTCCAGGCAGTGGTATTTTGTTCTTTACGGGATCATGTTCATTTTTTCTATCAGGGATTTTAGAAATGATAGGGCCTATGGCAGCAATAGAAATTGACTCAGGCTCTTCTTGGTTCATAAGCTTCATTCTTTCCACTCTTCTTTTCAACATATCTCTTTCATAGAAATAATTTCTAATATTTTCCTTCCTCTCCTTTTCTTTTTTCTTTCTTATTTCATCTTGTATTTGAGGTTCTCATTGGAGCTCATTAATTTCACCAAAAACATCCTCAATATTTGGAAGGGTAAGATCATAATCTAAAGTATCTGGAAAATATATAAGATTCTGAGCATTGTCAATGGATCCAATTAGCAAGTCAAGTGGTAAAGAAGAATAACCATTTGAATTTGGAGGAATAATTCCAATAGCCCTAGCATTTGTAGAAGCAACATTATGTTGAACACTTCTACTCCTATTTCTTCTTTCCCTGGGTCTATATTGATGTACATTTATAACTGGTTTATTTGTTACATTCTCTTCATCTTCATAATCTATACCTACCAAATTTTTCTTGCTCTCATGACTACTATGATTACTAATATAAGAATGAATAGGTTCAAGAAAAAGATGTGGGGTAGACTTACTTGAATTTGCATCCTTTTGTTTCTAGAATTTTTTTGGAGTCTTTTGAAGTTTTCCTTCTAGATTTTCATCAGGGTGCTTCTTCATATGAGCTCTAGTCTCTCTCATTTCTTCTCTACAACTCCTCTTTTGTTCTTCTTAATTTATTTTGATTATTTCAATGCACTAGCATAGAGACTCAGATTCACCACCCAAACTAATGGGAATTAAAAATCTATTTATGAATTCCAAACATATTTGAAGGAATTTGTAAGCATAGAGAAACTTCAAAAAAAACCTTTAACAACTTGAGTGAAAATAGACAAAGAAATGCAAAGATTGCTTAAATCATTAGTAGACTGACTTAAATTTGACAAATGGTGAGACAATTTAATGGATTTACTCATGAATGAACACATATTTTCAAAATGTATGACTTTGACTTTAAAATTTGATCTCAAACTAGAGATCTTACACAAGTTATCCCTAGTATAGTCACCAATCTATTGCTATTTTTTAAATACCAAGCTAATCTCACAAATTACCTATAGAATTTCCATCTTCCAATGGTCAGCTACTTGAAGGGATTGGCCAATGAATGAGTGAAAGTTTTGATAACTTTCCTTCTGCACTTTAGGTTGTGCGAAACTCGAGAAGGTGATCCCATATAATGTAAGATTCTTTGTGTCAATTTACCTCATACATTGTGGATTAATAGATATATTCTCTTATATTGCACTTCTAAAAGATTTGGCTAATCTTTCACCACATTTAACAATCCCAGAGCAAGAGAATACAAAACTACATGTGATACTTCTAGAAATAAAACCTCAACTAAAATGGAAATTTGATAATTGTTCTTTTACTATGAATGATCCTCGAACTTATAATCTTAGACAAAAACTCAAGGTCAGTGTCTTATCTCAAGGCATGGAGTTGAACTTACTACAAACCATGATGCATGACAATATTTATTATTAACATTAAATAAGTATTGCAATATTGCATTACAATATAGAACTTAATATTTTGAAACCAAAACTACTTATCAAATTCAAGCATCAATTTCACAAATTTATGCTTCTATTAAGGTGATTTAACCAATTCTTTGAATTAGAGCCTTAATAAAGAACATACACCATTGGAAATACAATGGAGACCAAATAAAATATATTTGATCATTTTTGTTGAAAACTTATGCAAATAATACAATGGAGAGAGGTGGCTTCAAAAAAAATCCATTCTATTGAAATTATGCTAATGTTGTCATACAACATTAAATATTTCAAAAATTAGAGACTCTACAACCTAAAACAAGAATTTTCTTAATTCTTTGGTTTCATTACAAATTCTATCAGAGATCAAACAACAACCTTTTCAAAGGCCTTAAATTCCCTTTTATAAAAACAAGGGAGCAAACAAGCTTCAGGCCAACTAACACTTGTCACAATTACATTTCAAAATATGGTTATATTTGCAAACTGTGGGAGGAATATCCATATAAGACAAAAATCCTTTCCATTTGTTGGTGAAGATATTCTTGCCTTCCAAAAGGCCTTTTATTGAAGGATATGGTTAGGAAACAAACCTAATATTCTTTTGAAACCCCTTTTCCACGTGCCTCCAAAATTGTAGGACATAAATCATAAAAAGGAAAAACTAAAGTAGAACTTCCACATCAGCAATTGGTATCAACAACTTTTAAACCTGGAGGAAACAATCTTTAAACATTTCTTCATCAAATGATTAATATGTAAACTTGTCAATCCATGTATTGAACTCATCCTCAATTGACCATTGAACCTCATATAATTTCTGCACTTTAGAATTTTGTACATTGTACCTGGCATCCATAATGGTTCTAGTTTCCTTTAAAAATAAATCCAAATTAATCTCCATCTTGAATAATTCATCCAAATAATTAGTCAATTTAGAGTACTTTTCATTTCCATCTTTGTATATATATATATGTTTATAGTGATGGGACAATGGTCCAAAACTCCTCTTTTCATTCATTCAAATCATTCAAATCCCTTGCCTCATCTAGAATCCAAGGCATACCACTATCTTCCATATCTTTAAACATTTTCAACTTATTCTTCAATTGCATATCCAACTTGCTTTGAAAACCAAAAATTTCTCCAAGAAATCCAATTACTTGTATCAATTGTGGCACATTGGTGGGAGCTTCAGGATCACCTTGCATAGTTATTAATTCTTTCAATGTATCTACCCTTGTGCTCCACCTACTCCAAGTATTTAGGAAAGCTTCTTGAACCTAGGAATGCTTATTATAGGCCTCATGAATATTTTTATAAAAATTCCATGCATTATCTAGTTTGTGAAGAATACATGAAATTCTATGGCCTAAAATATCATTAATCATTTCAGTCACAACCTTCTCAGTGTCTTCCTTAGAGTTCTTTTTATCCTCTCTAGCTACCTGCAATTCTTTAAATTTTTAATTTTGAGAGATAGATTCTCTCTATCTTGTGCATAAATTTTTGATGTAGGAGTAGGTGGTGGAAAATCCTTTTGTGCTTATCGTTCTTGAGCTAAAGTCGCCCCCAATTTTTTATATTCATCTAATAACCTATTATTCTTCTCCAATATTCTATCATATTTTTCTTGTGACATCTCTGCATTATCAACACTCAACATTTTCGCATGTATAGTTAACTTATTAGCTTGAGTGGGTGTTATTTCAATAGCTCTCTTCACCACTACATCTCCTATGATCTCACCAATTGACCTTATCACTTTTGGATTCCCAATGTTTGTTCCTTTTGACCAAAGTGAAAAAGTGTGTAACTTGGGGCTAAATCCCAATCCAAATACCCTATTATCATAATTTTCCTTAGAAATAAAATCCTTGGGATCATTTATAATTACATCAAGGGAAAGGGAAGAGGTCAAAACCCAACTAGGTAACAATAGAATCCCACTATCCTTAACCAATCTTCTTCCCTCCACATGAGTAATTGTAGAGATCTCTTGCATTATTTTCTCTTCTTCTTGTTTCTACACATCCTCGTGCATAGATGGATCAAACTTATCCTTCACATCTTCAATTCTATGCTTGATCTCATTACCTTTTATTTGAATAAAAAATTCTTTGAACTCCTTTGTTTGCACAAAGGATTCGTCATCCATGAGTTATATACAAGCTTTTATTCTTATATCTTCATCATCAATGCTATCATCAAAAATAGTAGTAACAATTCTTTCAATAGGGACTAAAGGATCAAATGCATCATTCCCAGTAAGGGATGGAAATATTTGTTGTACTTATTGCTCAGTGAGAACATGCTCTACAAACTACTCCTCCATATATTATCATCCTCCCTTTGTATAAGAGTATTTAATAACTGGGTTAATATCAGGTCTTTCTTCAATCTCCATAAGCTAAATTTAGGGGCTCTCAGTAGATGATTGAGATGGTTGGCTCCTAATTTTAGTCTCTTTCTCCTCTCTAGCAACCCTATCAGCCTACTTAGCTTGTTTGACTTTTTCATAATAATTCTCCTCTTTGTAGGCATCCAACATTGTCATAGCCCTTTTGAAAGGGTCCTTGATTTGTGCATAAGGACTAACATAAAGAGGATTAACCTCAACTCATTTTGATTCAACATTGGTGATATGAATCCACTAATTTGTTCTCTCATCAACCTTAGTGTCTAATGGAAATTTTCATATAACATCTTTAGTATACAAGAAATGATAATAATATTCATACCTACCTCTTTTCTTTCTTTCTTTGTCAACAAAACCTTCAGGGTCACAATTTTTGACATTCTCAACTTCCATCCTTAGATTTTCTAGCATTCTAGAAAAATTATCCAATCCTTCCTTGGAAGTAATAGTAAAATATGAAAAGGAAAATTTACCTAGAATAAATGACCTCTTCTTAGCACCTTTGAAGTTCTCTTTGTCCATTGCATCTAATTGCCACATAATTTCCATGAAAGCAAGCCTGTCAAAAACATACTTAGGTAATTTGTGTGGCCTCACCAAAGCTCCATAGACCCTAAACACTATATAAGTGGAATGGAGATACCAATCTCCCCAATTTTTTTCTAATTTAGTTCTCTCCCTAAACTCAAAGGTTTTGATAATATCTTTTATACCTCTATAAATTTAGTACATGGGCTTCAAACCAAGATTTTCCAAAAATCCAAGCTTTAATCCATTACAAAAGACAGTATAATTTGACTCAAGGTATTTTTGGTCCCATATGTGAGTCCACATATGTATTATTAATTCATTTTCCTCTTGATCAATCATTCTAAGCTTCATGAAATATTTCCTAGCCTTATGTCCAATCCATAACAACATGTGCATAAGCATAGAGTAGTGTGTGAAATACAATGGAGCATTGGGCTCCTTCAAATCCACCAATTGTTAATGAATTTCTTCAAAAACATGTGAAGCATAATCAAAACCTTTGTTAGCATCCTTTTTTTGAATATCCATGACCATATTCATTATGGAAATTTGCATCTTCAAATCATATTTTCTTCGTAGCACCTAACACAAGCAAGAGTAGGTAATTTTGAAATAATCCTTGAACTCATCACAACTGAATGGTTCAAAATCATTTGGCGTAAACCTAACTCCTTTATTCCTTGAATCCCTTTGCCTACGTCTTGGAAGCACATTATTTCTATAACCATACTTATCCCTTTCATATTCTTGACATACTGCACCAATGTGGATGTAGACATAGAAAATATACCGACACACTTGATCCTAATTACTAACACCGTTTCAACCTAAATCATCTTCTTAGCTAATCATCAACCTTCATACCTTAATTAAATAAATCATTATTTATCTGATTAAGTCATTCTCTCTTGTTAATTAAATAAATCAATGATATTTAATTAACCCTCTAGTCTCTGTTTAATTAAATAATCCATTTAATTTTAATTTTTTTTAATAAAAGGGGGTAAAAACTTTATTGAAAATCAAAGCAAAGCATTACATAACAGCAAAGGGCCAAAGCCCCAGGAACCAACAAAAACCACAAGAAAAGCCAAGAACAAAATCACTCTTCCCTAATAGCACTCCCATCCTCTGCAAGAATCCTCTCCAAATCCTGACATAACTCACGGGGAATCTGCTCCCACCCATCAATCTTCCCACCATCAATATTCTTTGATGCCCATTTGGCTAGACAATTAGCTTCCCTATTCCATTCCCTTGGAATATGGACATAAGATATTGACTCCATCAAAGAGCTGACCTGCAATATCTGCTGCACCAATATAGCCAACTGCCAGCTAACATCAGAAATCTTCTTTCCATGAAGTAAATTGACCAAGACCTGAGAATCTGACCCACAAATAACCTTACGCCACCCTAAAGCATATGCCCATTTCAAAGCATAGAGAATAGCCAAGCCTTCCATCCTATTGACAGTTTGTATCCCTTCATTTGCAGAAAAAATAAAAACCACTGATCCAGAAGAATCCCTACCAACCCCGCCAATCCCAGCAAGTCTGGGATTTCCCCTAGATGAGCCATTCGTATTAATTTTCAAAAAGCCAGTAGGAGGGGGAAACCAACTCCCCAACCTTTGAACTTTTTTCTTCACACGCCTACCTCTCCTAACGCAAGCAGAAGCTGAAGATAGCCCCTGAATACCCAGCCGATCAACCATCTCAGCATCTCCTTTCTCTAACAGCAATATAATATCACCTTTAGGTTTGACTGTCTCCTGGATCATTCCCACAATTCTAGACCAAACTTGTTGAATCCCCAAATTTTCACCTCGAAAGATTCTTTGATTCCTTTCCAACCAAACTTTCCAAAGCAGAAAGATGGGACCAACATACCAAACATCTTGCAAAAAAGAGGCCGAGGAGGGGGGCCTCCCTAGACTAGTCCAAAACTCCACCAAGGAGGAGACATGAATGCATGGGCTTTTCCAAACACCCCACCAGAAATTCCAAAGCTGTAAGGTGAAGGGACAGTGAAAGAACAAGTGAGGAGAGTCCTCCTCCCCACACCCGCAGAGAACACACCTAGATGGGCCTGAAAAACCTCTCTTTCGGATATTATCCCAAGTCAAACACCTATTCCAAGCCAAAGTCCAAATAAAGCAATTACACTTTGGCCAAGAAAACTTATTCCAAACTTTCTTCCACCAATGAACCTCCACTCCCTCAATCTACTGGGAAAGCAACTCCTGATACCCAGAAGAAACAGTGTAAGCACCCTTGGGGTTAGGAGACCAAGCCAACAGATCCTGATCCACGAGGGAGCTACTATTTTGACAAGAGAGAATGTAATGAAGCTCAGTGCACTCTTCCTCCATACCAACAATAGGCCATTCCTCTGGGTTCTTCCATCTTGCCTCCACCAACTGCCCCTGAAAGGAAAGAGACTTAAAGTCGCACACCCTCGACCATCCTGCTTCACAGAACCTCTGGCACAAAGTAAGAAAATGAAGATATTGAGAAACAATGGGAGGGTGGCCATCCCAAGCATCATGCCAAAAATGTGCCTCTGACCCGCTCTTGCATATCCAGAATAGCCACCCTTAACAAGCGCAACCCCTTTCTTGAGAGTATTCCAAATCACAGATCCCTTCCCTATCAAGCTATAACGAGGGATATCACTTTAAGGAATCCCTAGAAGGTACTTTTGAGTCAAAATTCTGGCCCACACCTGATCCTATTCCACACACCAACACCAATACAATTTAGTAGCCAGAGCCATACCAGACAACAATGACTGCCTTAACCCAAGACCTCCAAACTGTTTAGGGCTACAAACAACATCCCATCTAACAAGGCTCCACTTGGAAGATAATAAACTACCAGCCCATAAAAATTATCTTGCTAAGGAATCAAGATCCCTAACAAAGCCCATTGGTGCCACCTGAATCATACACCTATAAAGAGGGAGATCTTGAACCACATATTTGAGCAACTGAACCCGACCCGCAAAAGACAGCCAGTGAAGGGTCCAATGAGTGACTTTGACACGAAATTTTTCCAGAATAGCTTGCCAAGAATCCCTAGACTGCCTACCAATAGAAATAGGAATCCCAAGGTAGGTCAGCGGGAGATCCCCAATCTGAAATCTGAGAATATGAGCAATTATCCTTTGAATGGAGTTTGGAGTATTGAAGAAAAAAATGGAAGACTTGCCCTCATTAATAGACTGGCCCGATGCAGCAAGATAAATATCCAACACCTTGCGCATGTTTGAAAACTCCCTAATAGTAGCCATGCCCATCAAAGCAGTGTCATCCACAAACTGTAAGTGAGATTGCACTGGTAAGCCACCTCCCCATTGCCATCCTTGAATGAAAACCCCCTCCACATTCCTTTTTATCAACCGTCCCAAACCTTCCACCAAAAGAAGAAACAAGGAGAGAGGGGGTCACCTTGTCGTAAACCCCGAGAAGCACCAAAGAGTTCAGAGTGCTCCCCATTAATCAAAACAGAGAAAGAAACTGAATTCACACAAATCATAACCCAGCGAATCCACTCCTCCTCAAAACCAAAGGCCCCCAGAACTTTTGGAGGAAGGACCATCGAACTCTGTCATAAGCCTTGGCCATTTCAAGCTTGATGAACATAGCCTTATCTTTGGAGTTGGCCATAGAATGAATAGTCTCCATAGCAATAACCACCCCATCCAAAATCTGGCGGCCCACCACAAAACCACTCTGTTCCTCAGAAATCAGCAGCGAAAGCCACTTTTTTAACCTATTAGCAATCAACTTAGAGATAATTTTATATATAACATTGCAAAGAGAAATGGGGCAAAATTGACTTAACCGATCAGCCCCATCACCCTTGGGGATTAGAGCAAGGAAGGTAGAATTTAGGGCTTGAAGCATTTGCTTATTCTTTTGAGACTCTTGAACAACTGCCAATAAATCCAGCTTGATAATCTCCCAAAATTCCTGGAAGAACTCAATCGGGAAGCCATCCGGACCAGGAGCTTTACCCTTCTTCATCTGGAAAATAGTCTTCTCCAGCTCCTCCAGAGAAACATCACTCATAAGATGCTCCTTCATCTCCCAAGAGACCAAAGAAGGAATACAAGAGAGGACCTGAGCCTCTTCAACTGAGTCCCCCTGCGAGTCCTCCCTAAATAAAGAAGCAAAATACTGCACAGCTTCATTCAGGATATCCTGAGTAGAAGAAAGAACCTCTCCCCTATCAGTCACCAAAGCTGAGATAGAATTACCATGACGTCTGGCCTTCACCGAATTGAAGAAGAAGGTTGTGTTCTTGTCTCCCTCCCGAAGCCACTCAATCTGATATTTTTGTTTCCAGTAGATTTCCTCCCTTAGCTCCCACTCCTCTAGAGCTTTCAATGCCCTAGCCTCATCTCGCAACAAATCCTCAGACACCCCATCCTCCCTAATCAACCTAGTAATACCATTTAGCTCAGCTTGTGCAGCAAGCTTCGCATGGTAGATATTTCCAAAGCAATGTCAGTTCCATCGTTTAAGCTGATACTTAACATATTGAAGGAGCTTAGCAAAATTATACATTGCAGTACCATAAGCAGGTCTACCATACCTCCACCATTCAGCAACACATCCATAAAGGTCAGGGTCCCGCAACCACATTAGCTGGAATTTGAAGGTTGGCATTTGAGGCATGCGAGCAGAAGAGATAACTAGCTTTATAGGCCAGTGATCCGAACCTCTCCAGTCTAATATCTCAGAACTAGAAGACCACATTCCCCCAACCCAAAAGTAGGAGACCATGAAACGATCCAGTCATTCAGCAATGCAACTATCACCAACCCTTCTGTTGTTCCAAGTAAATTGACCATTGCTAGGTTTGATATCAATAAGATTGAGAGCAGATATATTGTCCTGAAACAACAATGCAGAAGGCTCTAGTCTTGCAATACCACCCTGTTTCTTAGCTAATTCATTAATAGCATTAAAGTCCCCTGCAATGATCCAAGGATGATAGGGAAATAGGCTACGAACAAAACGAATATGTGTCCATAAAAGAAGTTTACCCTGGAACTCAACAGGTGCATAAACATTGGAGAAAAGAACAAACTCTCCCGACTCAGGACACGAGGCAACCATGGATAAAGAGGACTTGAAGGATAACCACCACAAAGGTTGAATCTTCTGAGGGTTCCAGAAACAAGCCACACCCCCCGAGAATCCCTGAGCCCCAATACACTGGCATTGACCATTCTTCCACAACTTAGGCACTAAACCCATCATGCACTCAACAGATAACTTGGTCTCCTGAAGAAAAAGAACATCAGGAGAATGACTTCTTACCAACTCACGAACAACTTTTTGTCTAGGGCCACTGTTCAAGCCCCTTACATTCCATGAAATAATGATCATTTCAAAGGAGTCAAAAAATGAGAATCTAGGGTCTTAACAGATCCTGACTCCACCAAAGTCTCCCCCATCATCTTAATCTTTTCCAAATCTTTCTTCCTGCCAAGTTTAACACTTTTCTCTGATCCCCCCTTCTTGCCATCCTTTTGCAAAATGCCCAGTTGAGGAGAAGGCTTGCTACTCTTAGCCACATCCGATCCAACATTCCGTGCAGGAAAAGACGTGCTTCCATCCCCCTGCCCCAACTCAACATTTGGACCCGACATCACCTGGGCCCCAACCTGCACATCAGTGACCATAGGTATGGCAGACTCCTCCTGTGGAGCAGGAGGCGTAATGGAAGTGTGATCCTCTAGGCCAGAACCAACCACACCCGGATCCACACTTATTAACCCTGGATTAACTTCTTGCTGACCCAAATCATCCAGGACCTCAAACCTGTTAAAAGTATCCTCATCTTGTCTCTCCATCAAAGTCCTCTTTTGTCCTCTATTCCGGTTACGAGCCTTAACAGGAACATAACCCTCAGCATCTGCACCCTCAACAGAAATAGGATTCTTCCCCTTATCAACATCAGAATTGTTACGAGGAGGAGGTGGAGGCTGAGGCACCACAGGCTTAGCCTTCGGGCATCTACGCAACAGGTGACCATATTCATGACAGAGGCGACATCGGAAAGGAAGGGTTTCATAATCCAATTGTTGTACCCAAGAATGGGGACCCACACACATATCAAAAGCATCTGGCAAAGGCCTACTCAAATCAATTTCCACACAAATTCGAGCAAAAGTCATTACTTTCTTACCTAGGGTTTGTGTCGAAGACCCCACCGGCTTCCCAAGCATCGAAGCAAGCATGTGCAGAACATCCTCACGACAACATTCAATTGGAAATCTGGGCAACCGAACCCACACCGGAACACGATTCGGAAGCTCCTCCGAGGGATTAAAGCCTGCATGCCATGGCTTGATGAACAACCCAACTTGGTTGTGAAAATAGGGCCCCCCCTCAAAAACCCTATTGCGATCAGCCAAGCAGATAAATGTGACCATGAAAAAATTATTTGCAAGCAGCGTGACCTCCATTTCACCCTCTGGCTCCCAAGTCCTCCGAGCCCAAGTTTCCAAAAATTGTAGAGACACTCTCATTCCCAAAAATTTGCAGTACAGAGAATGCTTTGAATAATATTCAATATCCTCAACAATCATCTCGATCGGAATCACCAATTTAGGTCTCTCTTTGCAACGCTCTAGGCAGTCGTTAATCTTCGAGATCCGAGATCCACCAGATGAATTTGATTCCATAGACCCTATATTCGGAGAGAAGAGGGTGTTTTCAAAAACCCTCGCTCCTTGTCTTGCGATTTCAAGCCCACCACAGCACGAAAATCCATGTCGGGCGTAACCCTAGAAGGCTCACCCTAAGACATAGCCGCCAAATGGCCTGGGACAAACATGCACAGGAAAGATCTAGCCCCAGACATAGCAGAGAAGAGGAAACCCTCCTGCGCAGGAAAAGTGAGCAAACACAACCAGGTCAGCGCTTCAAAGAATAGCCACAGCAAAAAGATTAACCCCCCACAGAACGAAACAGACACCCACCCCAACCTACGCACAAACAGAGAAAGCAAACATGAGCTAGGGCTCGGATGCCCTAGCTCAGCTCCTTGCAGTTGCAGACCGAAATGCCATCCTCTCTCCAATTTCGAATCCCATTGTATTTAACCCAATAATCCATTTAATTAATCTCTGAAGTCATTCTATGAAATTAAATCAATTTGTATTTAATCTAACATCATCTCCCTCTTTAATTAAATAAATCAAAACCTTTATTTAATTAAATCTAAATCATATTCCTCTCAACTTTGATTTAAATCAATCCAAAAATATAAATCAAATTGTCAAGTCGCCTAATCTCCCATTAAATTAATCAAATCCCAATTAATTTAATCCTAATCATCTAAATCCTCTAAATTTTTCCACTTGCACATGAAAATACATTTAAATGATTTATTAAATCTCTATTTTCTTTCAACATGGCATCTTTAGGGGAATATTCATCCAAGCTTGAAAATCTCTCCAAGTGGGTTTGTCCTTCCAACAAAGCATTTAACCCTCTTTCATGTCCTTATGCATTGAGCCAAGTGGTATTTAATTCATTCCTTTCTCCCTCCAACAAGTCATTTCATGATTTTCAAATTCCACCTAATATCATTTATTGGGCACATTCATCAAAATGTGCTCAAACTTCCTCCATTCACATCTTGACAAGTGGCACTTGCCCATTGGATGTTGAATGGTCCCACATTGCTTCATTTTTCTCATTCCTCCATCTTGTCTTTCTATCAATAGAAGGTTTTCCTTCTCATTTCTAATCCACAACTTAGAGCAAAGTTACTCTCACATTGAGAGCTAATTTTATCGATCTTAATAGCATTTGTCATCATCTTAGCTAGGATATTGCAAATTTCACCAAGGAGCTCATTGTTCTTCATCACCAAGTGGATCAACCTTCATCAAGATCATCAAGCTTGCAAAGGAGTTGGGAAAGAGCCAATTTCCACATCAAATTGGCACCAATTCCCCCGTGGGATTGATATTTTGCATGTTTAAATAGGATTTCATTGCTTTCTTTGTTCATTTCTTCAATTTCTTTCCTATTTGAGCAGTATAGATGAATTTTATGGGGAATATAAATTATAACTTAAATTTGGATCTAATATTGTGTTGGTTTTCTATGTTTGTGCTGGTCTAGGATTTGGGTTCACATATTGGCACTAGAGAGAGGGCAAATCTTAAGTTCTTAACACATTTTCTGAAAAAAAATCTTTTTTTTTTGTGTTTTTTGTGTGTCTACAAGAAATTGCGCTACTATCAATCCAACAATGCCATACATCAATGCTAAAAATTTAAAACTCTGCCGCTAGAACCTTCCCGCACAGAAATTTAAAATTTCAAACTATGACGCTGGTCTAATTTTCTGACAATGGGATCTATAAATTTCAAACTACGTCGCTAATGAAAACTCCACTGCAATCGCAGTCTCTATTCTACTACAGAGCATCACTAATAGACCTAGTAGTGTTGTACAATGCTGCTAACTTCCTCAAATAGTGACACATTTGCGGGTTGTGCTGTTGGGGTGGGATAAAAGATCAAATTTTAAGTTTTTTTCGACATGTGCTTTTTTTATTTTGATCATTTTGAGCTATTGACCTATTTTCTTCCTTTTTTTTTCTTGGATTAATTAGTTCTTGTAGGTGGAAGGTTGGAAGCAAGGAGGAGATTGGAGTGTAACATCATTTATCCATTGTATCAAGTGTCTTTAGACACTTTTGTGGAAGCAATTATAATTCCAAGTTTAAAGATTTTACCCCTTCAACCTTTTAGGACTCAATAGATTTCAATTTGGGTTTAAAATGAACAAGGAAAAAGTTTTAAAATAAATTTAGGAAAACTTACTAGATTTTGTTTAAGGTTAACAATTGAACAAGCAACTTTCATCTTTTGCTTTGGTGCTTTAAAAAGAATCAAATCATTGCTTTCAGGATTTAAAATGAACATGTGCATCTTTGTTTTGTAATCACTTACCCAAAATAATACCATCAAAAAGACGTATGTGCTTCTCTCATGCCTCATGGTGATCTTGAGAATCAAAAAAAATTTTGGTGACATTAAGTTGTGTAAGTGATTACCTACACACTTCAATTTGGATCCTAAAATTGAACAAATCTTGTGATTGTGAGTGGAAGATATCGCACGTGTTCTCTCTTTTTTTCTCAACAAAGATTGACCGAATTAATAATGTGTTTGCTTGCTTTTGTGTTCTCTTAGAGGGCCTTCCTTGTGGGAAAAAGTAATCACCCAAGGGAACGACTCAATCATGAACATGCTAATTCCAAGCAACTTCCATCTGAGATACAAGTGTGGGTACTTGAGGAAATGCAAGTATCACGAGGATTATTTCAACGAGAAGGGAAGAAATGGTCTCTCACCACATGGATGGTCCCCCAAAAATGGAATTCTCACATTAAAACCTTTGTTTAGAAAAGGACAAAATCCTTTATCTATTTGTTGGTGCAAGAACGGTCATTCTGAAGTCATCCCACATTTTTACGGCTCTTAGTAGAGATGAAAAGTATGCCATGGTAGTTTCATGGGTACTGATGCTTGGCTAACCAAAGAAGCAAGTGCACTATAAGGGGAATCCTGTGTGGTCAAGCCTGTGCATGTTCTTGGAAACAAAACACTTTGCTTATCGTAAACATTGGGAAAACAACCGTTCAACATTATAATCAAAATTCAAACCCTTTAGGAAGCAAATATCTTTGAAAAAAATTTAAGTGCTATTGCTTTCCCTAGGGATTCTATCCTTAGAGGTTTCTAATCATTTGAATTTATATCTCAATTTGCTTGCTAAATTCAACATTAGGAAACTTTTGCCTTGATTTCCTTAATTTCCACACAATACACTTTGTGGGATGATAAGAAGTTAAGACATTGGAAATTTAGTTTGAAAACCTAATCAAGAATTGTTTGTGGTAAAAGGAAGTCATTAAGCAAAGCTAATAACAATTGAACCCCACACATGTGTCTCAAATTATTTCATGCAAAATCAAAATCCGAAAAACCAAAGTCAAAAGCTCTTAGTCCAAAAGATCATCAAAAGCATCTCTCAACACTTTGTGAATCAAACAAAGATTGCTTCAAGGAACAATCCCAATTTGTATGAATTATTTTATCAACAAAATCCAAATATTTTTCGGCAATTTGAGCATCTTGTATGAAAAGTAAGGAATGTTCTTCAAAACAGAGGTCTTGTAAACAAGAGTCTTTTCTAGGTACACATAAGATCAAATTCAACCTTCATCCATATTTCAAACATCAATCAAAATCATCTCACCAACAACTCTTGAAAATCTTTAAATCATCCTTTATGCTAGAGTTTTTGGAAAATCCATAAATCAAAATCCTTGAATCAAAACATCAAAATATTTTGTTTGGCTAAGTATGTGTAGATGTATCCTTCTCCATATGCTTAGTTTAATTATCATCAAATCATCTTGTTTGGTTAGGTGTAGGTTGATGCATCCTTCTCCCTACACTTAGTCAAATTATCATCTTGTGAGAAAGTCTATCCCATAGATAACATCCAACATCTTGGGATCTATTTGTTCATTATCCAAAATCAAAACAATCCAAAACAAAATCCAGGTCAAAATAAAAATCCAAGAATCCAAAATCAAGATCAAAACAAATCCAAGAATCCAAGAATCCAAAAAGGTCCCAAAATTCTAGCATCCCCCTCAAGATTTTCTAAGAGTTAAATCATTCATATCATCCATCTTTCATCTCATCATCTCACTTTGATCCTTAAAATCATCCTATATATCTTCTCTTGTGTGCCTAAAGTTAGATCAATCTATAGAATTAGAGATTCATCTCGCAGATTCTTGAAAATTGATCCCTATTTTATGGTGCAAACTAGATCGCAACACAAGAAGAACATGGAGGCAAACAAAGAAACATCAACTTCAGGTGACCTAATTCAAACCAATTCCAAAATCAATCTCGTTGGATAAAGCAATTTCCTAACTAATCTTCCTCCATCATCACAAAATCCTCAAGAGGAAGGTCAAGTAGAGGATATCACCAATAATGCCTTCGAGATGACACAAGATGAGATCATCGAAATGGTCCAAAATCCTGAGAATCATAGAATTTTCAATATCATGATGAAACTCCATCCCTCACAATATATGATTGAATTAGAAAAAAAAGGGGCTAAACTCCCTTTCGATTACGATGTGAACACCATTGTGGAACAACCTCTTGGGGTCATTCCTCCAATATCATCCACACTCTAGATTCCATCCACACTCCTAGTTTAAAGCATCACTCAATCCTTCTCGCAAATTACATCATCCATTGCTCCAAATCAACCCATTGTTAACAAAGGGAGTGCATTTCTCAATGCACTACAAACACACCCCCTTGTGAATAATTAAGATTTGGATGCAAACACTATCTTGGGGAAACCCATCCCCCAAAATCCATTACATCCATATGTCCACCTCACCTTTCAAGATACCAAAGACACATCATCATCATTTCATGCAACACCTCAAACCTCTCTCCCTATGACCTCGCAAGGAGAAGATGGGCTATTTGGACCAGGGGGCATCTTTGACCCTTCATCTTCATCATTTCCCTAAGGGAGTATGCCACTCACTTTTCCACCAGTTCCACCCTTGCCACCAACATCAACATCACCTCTCAGTTTGGGGTTACCTTTGTTGCTGCCACTCATTCAAAGCAACCCCCCAATCATCAATCAAAGCATCATACTGAATCCTCCCATCTTGTCATCAATATCGCAACAACAGATGGAAACCATCCCAATAACACAAGCAACAATCACACCATAAACCATCCCCAAAATACCTCAAAACATGGTCTCTTAAGGACCAAACATATCAATCGCACCATCCACTACACAAATCCCAATCATCAATACAACAATGTCTCTCATCACAACAACAAACACCATTCTAAATCCATCACCACCATTGCCACCAAACTCAAACACGTCAAACCAATATAGCATTTGTTACAATCCACTCAGCAATTTTCCTATCAAAAGGCACTCCAACAAATCCAAAATAGACAAGCTACACAAAAAGTCGCACAAGCTACGCAAGTAGTGAAAGCAGCTCAAGCCACTCTGGACGCACAAGCCACACAAGCTTCCTAGGCTACACAAGCACAAGCACAAGCACAATCATAGGCACAAGCACAGTACCTTGCACAATAACAAGCAGCCCAACAATAAGCATACCAACAAGTGTTGAAGCAATACCAAGAGCAGCAAGAAGCAGCTCAACTTCAACTAGCAGCCCGAAAACAAGCATTGTTGGTACAACAACAAGCTCCACAACAGGCATTATTAGTGCAAAAATAATAGGATCAATAGCAAGTGTTGTTGATACAGTAGCAATTACAAGCATACTTGGTGTAGCAAAATGTGCAAACACCATCCACCAACACACCAACCAATCCACCCATCCCACCAACAATTTAACCACCACAAAACACCTTCATCCCACCTCCTAATCTACAAGATGATGTATTATCACAAATCAAACTACTTTCACAACAAGTGCTTGATCTTTAATCAAGGAAAACCACAAAGCCACCAAAGAACTTATGACCCTATCCATTCGATATTAGGATTGTCATCAAATCGTTCCCAAAAGGATTTGAGATCCTAAAGTTTGATAAATATCATGGAATAGGAAACCCTAAAGATCACATCAAGGAATTCTAGGTACATTGCATGGAGGTCACATACAATGAAACTTATTTTATGTGACTGTTCCCTCAGAGCTTGGTAGGAACCACCATTGAATGGTTCTCTCGTCTCTCAAGAATTAAAAAATTCCAAGAAATCATAGACACATTTGTGCAAAACTATGCCTTCAACATAGCCACAGATGTAAGCCTAGAATAACTATCAGCTATGAAACAATCCAAGGGAGAAAAATTTGCTTCATTCTTGCAACAATGGCAATCAAAATCCAATGGAATTAAATGGGCCATGCCTAAGGAATAGCAAGTGTGCACCATCACCGCAAATCTTGACAGACTCTTTTCCTTCCATCTCAAGATGTAATGCATCACAACTTACAATGAGTTGATCCCCAAGGCACTCAATATCAAACAAGCCCTCATCTCACAAGAAGGGGATCCTTCTTATCAAGAAATTTTCCCATCCACTAGCTATAACGATAAACCTTGTACATAGGAGAAAAATAGAAACATCACCAATGATGGTGTATTCAACACCAAAGTTTTCATCAGTGCACCTTGACAAAACACACCAGAACCCCAACCCAGAAACAACAATTAGAACAATCAACAAGCTAAAATTGTGACTCAACAGCTAAACAATCAAATAGTCAACAATGTGAATGATCAAATTGAGCCACCCCAATGAAACAAAAACTCTCCCAAGTGGAAGTACACAGCCCTTAGGGAATCCGTTGAATCCATCATGAAGAGACTGGTGGAGGAAAAACTCATCACAATCTCCACCTATGATAACTATTAAGATCCCTTGGTAAAACCATCATGGTACAATGAAAATCACCTTTGTGATTTCCACAAAATCAAGGAACACACAACTACCAGTTGCATGAGGTTGAAAAACTTGATCCAAGACCTTATTGATGACAAAATCATAAATGTGGAACAACTAGCAAGGTATCAAAATCTCAAGATTTACACGAATCTGATGCCCAACCACAATAAGGGAAATAATAATAATGATAATGGAAAGGGTACCTTAAAAAGTGTGAATCATGTATACGACCATTTCGTTGCATCCCTAGATGAGTATTGCACTATTATCACCATCAAAAGAGCACAAGTTGATTGTGGAGTCACCACAAGAGGTTGAAAAGTCACCATCACGGGGTCATCTCAGCCTCCTAAAGCACCCACTTCTAACCCAAGGTCTGTTCCTAGTGGCTATAATGTCCTTGACCAATTAAAAAGAACCCTAGCACAAATCTCCATCATGGAATTGTTGAAAATCTCACCGGACCACAAAAAGATCCTTGAAGAATCCTTGGCCTCATCTTTCGTCCCCACTAATCTTGATGTGGATCAATTCCAAGCTCTGGTCACACACCTCACTACACCTTACCTCCTAAAATTTTTAGAATAGGATCTCCTGACACAACCATCTCACAATCACGTGCTTCATCTTGAGGCTTACGTCCATAAAAACAAGGTCAAGAGGGTCCTAGTAGATGGAAGTGCAAGATTGAACATATGCACCCTTAAATTAATAAAAAGCTTGGGATTCTCCAAAGATGTTGAAAAAAGAAAAGGAATAACTATTAGAGCCTATGATGATCAAGAAATAGTGTCTCAGGGCACTATCAAACTCACTATTCAAGTAGGTCTGGCCATCATGGAAACAACCTGTCAGGTTCTCGACCTGGAATTGCCTTATAATATCCTCTTGGGGCATCCCTAGATTCACGGGATGCAAGTTGTTGCTTCCACCTTCCACTAGTGTGTAAATTTTTTGTACCAAGGCCAAGAGGTCACTGTCCATGGGGATCCTAAACCCTTTTACTATTGCAAAAATCTAGAAGCAAAATATTAAAAAATCCCCCAAGTACCTAAGAACGATGAGGGTCCCTTAACTCCATACATTGATCCAACTACTCTCACCTCCACATCTACGACAAAGACACCCACCATCCCTGCCATCTTCGATATCAAGGTCATTATATAGGACAATGGGTGTGGAGACTATATAATTCCAAAAAATTATTTTGTGGTAGTAGTGTTACCACAATCTCCTAGGTCACGAGGATGACCACAGTCAAATAATGCTTCCTCATCTCAAACATTCATAGCAGGCTGCTCCAGCTTCAGGAGTTGGGGAGACCTAGGTCGGGAAGTAATAGAAGAGGACCCATCAAACCTCCTATACCAAGACAACAAAACAGTAGTTGATCTACCTATGGATGATAGTAGTAAAGGCTTACAAATGATGCTTGCCATGGGATATGACAGAAATAGAAAACTTGGACAAAATGACAATAGACTTCTAGTACCCCTCATGCTAGAGACGTGTATGAGAAATCTTGGTCTCAAATGTATCCCTTTGAAGGTGACCATACTTGGAAAAAGTTCCTCGAATAAGAAGGTCAAAACTCCTTAGCAATCTACAGCCACCCTTCAATTACCCATATCCATAGGTCTACCTTTAGACAACTTCACCTTCGACATAACTAATGTGTGTAGTAGTGACAAGGACCCCATAACCAATTTTCCTATGCTTTTCGAAGACACCTTCCTACTCATGATTAGTATCTTGTCTTTTGATACCAATGACCATCAAACCCATGAAATAAACCTAGTCTACCCCCAACTCATCGATTACAACCAACAAGGACTGCCAATTCTGGACACTTTCAAAAATGATGAGGTGCTCTCAGAATTCATGGGACTATGGAACATAGTGCCACATGGAGATCACAAGGTTGGGTTTGATATCATTGTGGACACACAATCCTACTAGGAGTAAATGATTGAATCCTTTACTCACAAAAGCAAAAAATTTGAGAATAATCTCAAGGTCTTTGAGTGAAAACCACACTGTGGCACTCTCTGACCCAAAAATAGTAAAAATAAAGGATATATCCAACGATGAAAACATCTTTGAGGCAACTGAGGATGAAGGATTCAATCTTCCTCTCAGTGCTCTACATCAAGAAAATTCAACGGTTCTAGCTAAGAAGTGTAACCCAATCAACTTGGGAACAAAGGAAACTCTGAATCACATTTTATGCTAAATCATTGATGTCAGAAGAACAGGAGATTCTAGCTACTTTCTTAAGAGAGAGAAAGGTCAACTTTGCATGGAGCTATGTCGACATGCCCGTGCTTGATTCAGAGATTATGGTTAACCATCTAGAAGTTTACCCTAAAGCAAAGCTTGTCAAAAAAAAGCTCAAAAAAATGCATCCCTAGATAGCCTTGTTGGTTAAAATGGAATTAAAGAAGTTACTTGATGCAGGGTTCATATGACCAATCAACTATCTGGAGTGGGTACCAAATTTGGTACATGTTTCAAAACTCGATGGGGGCATCTGTATTTGCACAAACTTCAAAGACCTCAACAAAGCATGTCCCAAGGATGGCTTCCCACTTCCCAAAATTGATATAATTGTAGATATGATCACGGGACACGAGATGCTTTCACTGATGGAAATATTCTCTGAGTATAACCAAATCATGATAACCAAAGAAGATCAACACAAAATAGCTTTTACTTTTCTACAGGGGACATATTCCTAGAACGTGATGTCGTTCGGCCTAAAGAACACTGGAGAAACATATCAGAGGGCCATGACCTTAATCTTTCATGACATGATCCATAAGAATGTGGAGGATTATGTTGACGACATATTGGAAAAATCTAGAAAGAGGCAGGACCACATAGCAGCATTGAGTGCCATCTTTGATAGACTTGAGGAATATAAGGTCTTCCTTAATCCAAAGAAGTGTGTCTTTGACATACAATCAAGGAAGTTGTTGGGATACATCATGTCCATGAGAGGGATTGAAATAGATCCTGCTAAAGTAAAATAAATCCTTGAGATGGAGGCACCTAAGAGATTGAAACAGTTGAGAGGCCTGCAAGGAAGGCTCCAGTCCAAGTGCAGGAGCACCCAGGACCTTCAGGGAGCACTTCAAGAACCAAGAGAGAGTAGGGGTCAGGAGGACCTTCCAAGCATGTCAAAGCATTAATTATGATGTGTTGAAGCCTATAATGGCATTTGAGTTGAATAAGTGTTATGAGGGAGTTAAAAGTTTCAAGATTCCTGATAAGGAATCCAGTCAAAAATGCAATGTAAGGGGTAAAGTATGTTTTAAGGGATTTGATTAATGTTCTTAGGTTTTATATAGGTTAAATAAGCTTGGATATTAAGTACCCAATATTCTTTAGGTGATGCTTGTTAATAAATTGCAAGATTGTTATTTCAAAAATTCAAATTTATGTTTGGGCGGGAAAGTAAGTTTAGTGGATTAATTACCCTTAATACAATGGGAACTGACAATAGTTGGTTGGAACTGTTTGGGGATTGATTTATAACCCCAGGGAATTCAATTTTATGGAGATTGATGAAGATTTGAAGGACTTTGTACGGACTGTTTCCAAGAAAGGGCAGTAAATCACTGTTTTTTGCATTTCTTTTGTGTCTTTTGGCAGTCTATTGAATTCTTTTTGAAGTTTCATTAAATGTGATGGAATAAGCATTATAAATTGCATGTTTCAAACTGTTTAATGTTCTGAAAGGTTATAAGAATCAATTCTTGTACGTGTTTTTGTTGACTGTCTACAGAAAAAGGCAGAATTAGACTGTTTTGAGGGTCTTTAAATGAAAGAATGATCCATTTCAAGGAATGTATGACTAAAACCCTATGAAATGGATCAAACCTAACTTGTATCAATATAAACTAACCAATAAATATGTGGGAAGGGTGGAAAATTGACTGTGCACAGTGAATTGGCAAAGGAAGAGGGAAGAAAGTTGACCCTAGGGTATAGCAGTGGGCAAACTGCCTTAACAAGAGGCACATTTTTGAGTTGCAATAGTTGAAAAATGATGAATGAATGGTGAAAAGTCAAAAACCAAGTCTTGGAAGCGTTTGGAAACCCTAGAAACAAAAAGCCCTAGTTTTAAGCCAAATTAGGGAGAGTTTTGTAGTTGGGCATGTTGTGAGTATCCTAGAAGTTTAAAAGTGTGAAAATATTTGATTTGGGAGTGTTTTAGAAGACTGTTGAGAGTTTCAAGGCCAGGAGACAAATTTGAAGAGGGGTTTCTTTGTTAAATAGGGCTAATTAGGCCTAATTTTAAGGAAACAGCAGGGCTAGAAGTAAGAAAGTCTGAAACAAGTGGTGCAAGTGAGTTGATATGTTATTAACCATCATAAAACACACCTGATACAATCATTAAGTTGGAGGTTAAATTGCAAAGTTTGAGAGAAAAGACAATATTCCATCGCCAAAGGCCTAATAGGGCTAGTAGGATTGGTTGAACAGCAAAAAGGGAGTTTTGTACAAAATGGAGGGTTAGGGCTTGAAACCCATTTGAATCAAGTTTGTTTAAGTCTATTGAATTCATTTCAGTGATTGGGAATCACAAGTGAGGTAGATAAGTCTTAAGTGCAAGGTGAAGGCCTATTCCCTAAAGTTGGTGTCTAGTTGAGAGATTGAAGAATAAAACTTTGTTAATCTTAAATCTTTGTGTATTTTTTTTTTAGATCCCTGACCCTCTGCATCAAGTCCATCTGTTGGCTCATAGCTCAGCTAGTAGACAATTCAATCCCATATTCTCACCTACTCCACAAGGGGATAGTGTACAAATGGGATGACAAGTGTGACTGGGCCTTTAACAAGATCAAAGAGTATTTTGTCACACCTCCAATGCTCATGCCACCAATCCTAGGAAATCCTCTAATTCTCTACATATCAGCAATAGTAGCAGCTCTCGGTGCTCTCCTAGCTCAGCATGATGAAAATCGAACAAAGAGGGTTATCTACTACATCAGCCGAACCATGGTAGGGAATGAGTTAAATGGAAGCCTTAAACCACTTGCAGGTGTATCAGAACCGACTCAAGCATAATTATAACAAGAAGATCAGGAGTCAAACATTCCAAGTAGGAGAACCTGTGCTCAAGGAAAACTAGAAGAATGTCCCAAACCCAAATGGCAAAGTTAAGTTTGAACCTAATTGGTTGGAGCCATTTTTCATCATAGCAAACTATAAGGTAGGGGCATATTAGTTATCAACACTGGAAGGCAAGCCTCTGCAAGAGCCCATGAACAGCTCGCATCTCAAAAAAAAATATGCCTAATCTCTCTGGGTATAAAACCAAAAATATAAGAAAATTAGAAAATGTCCTAAAAAAATGGTCACCCTGATGAAAACCTGGTAAACAGGCATCTTAGTGAAAACAAAAAAATCAAAAAAAGAAAAAAATTCAAAAAAAAAAGAAAAAGGATTAAAAATAGTAAAAAGAAAAAATCATCCTCTAGTGAAAACCACTATTATGGTGCTTTGGGAAAGTACCTCAGTGAAAACCTGGCAAACAGGTGCCTTGCATAAATAGGCACTTTCCATCCACTAGGATCTCCATGAATTGTTCTACATCATCCATCCATTACACTTTTATCATACATCTATCTCCATCCATCACCCATCCACATTTGCATCATAGCTTGGTCCTGTGTTCGTATCATGATCCCTCTTAGTACTACTCAGCCCATTCTCAAGGTTAGTTTGTCCTGCCTTTATCAGGGTAGTCTATTGCTTCACATTGGGGGAGTGATCTTGTTGGATCGGATTCATGTATGTTCTTGAGGTTCCTAAAATCAAAAAATACATAAACATTAGAAAATTAGAAAATCCAAAAACACTCATAAAATCATAAAATCCAAAAACATTCAAAGTATATCAAAATCCATAAACAAGTCAAAAATGTCAGTTAAAAATTAAAAAATAGAGTTGTCTTGTTGAACTATGTCATCTCTGAGCTTTTGAATGTAGGCAAGGTTGATCTTTGATCATCCCTCGAGACACTTAGATCAGTCCTTAAGGAGTCCATAATAATAAACTAGCAATCTGTTTGTTCATATCTCATCAAATAATCAAGTATGTGTCAGTCGAACTACCTGGTCTCTACATGTATAACATAGAAAAGGCTAATTTGTTGATCAGCCCCCGAGGCCCCTAGGATAGGTCTTTAGGTTAGTCTCTTGGTCAAAATCTTAGAAAATCCTGAAACATTCAAAAATTTGAAAATCAAAACATTTGTAAAATCTTAAAAATGCCCAAAAATAGCCTCAAAACATTTCAAAACCTCAAAAATATTCAAAAAACCCAAAAAATCCATCTATCTCATCTTGCTTTCACCCACAATAAACATCATTCATAATAAATCATCGTCATCCTCAACCTTTTGGTGAAATAATCGAAAACAAATCTAGCAGGTTAAAAGTGAAAACTCAAACGTCAAGGTCTCAAGTCTGGGTTAGTACGTAAACAAGTTGGTCAAATCTTTGTGTCAATAGCCTATCATCCAATCAGTCCCAAATCAATCATCTAATATCATCATGTCCTAGGATGCATCCTTCCTACAATGGACATCAACATCAGGCATCATCATAGTGTAGTCTTGGCTAGCGGTACGAAGAACATTAGCTTGTTTGTTTACTTTTTCTTTTTCTTTTGACTTACCTTATTGCGCTCATTTTGATGACCACTCGATGATGTCCCAAATGAGGGGACTTAGATAGAAAGAAATGGGGAAACAATCATTATCTTTTTATTTGTTGTGCTTGTTATATATTCTTGTAATATAACCTTGGTCATGCATGCTTTGTTTAGGTGTAGGGAAGGTGTTTTAGATATCTTTTTGACCACATAGGAAGGCTTGCCTTACTATGTTTTGGTCTGAGATGTTTGGAATATCTAAACTAGATTTTGAATGAGTTTTTGTATGCAAGGTTTGAACAAGGATACTCCTATCTGATTATCAAGTCAAAGTCCATCACACTAGGTGCAACGCCATCCTGGTTCTTTATAGCTTGATGCATCACATCTATGTGTGTTATCAAACATAAGGTAAATGGCCCTTTTAAAATACCAACTCCTTGGTAAGCGAATCATCATCATCATCATCATCATCACCATCATCATCTCTTGAATTGTTGGAATCTCTTATTTTCTTATGTATTGTTTTTCACGCTAACATGGTACCACGACACTTAATCATAAATCATTATCACCATTGCATCCATTCTGCATCCATAAACCATCAGCATAATGCATAGCATATCATATGGAAAGCATTGGTAATGTCTCATACATTGTACTTCCATAATTGCATGATAAACCATACATGTGGATTCATTACATAAGCATAAAAGAGACCATCTCATATCATATACCTCATCAAGGCATCAATTGCATAATCATATAGGCATATCATGTACATCATATACATAGGCATTATTAGCATCCATCACATGCATACATATCATCCATTTGCATTATCATAACATGAGAATAATAACATAAACACCATCATTAAAAACATCATTACATCATCATTAAATACATCATTTCATAGACATCATTAAATGCATCATCGCAGCATATCATGTGCATCATCATAACATTCATAAATACATCATCATATCATACATGAGAAAGATAATAAAAATGGAAAGATTGCATCTCATACATTTTATCATCATCCATTTAAATGCATAATATAGATCTGTTAGTTTAAGCATTCACATATCGTAACATTTGCATACATCATCATCAAAAGATTACATAGAAAAGATATTGAAAAAGAAACGCATCCATGAAAGCATTATGATTACATAGCATCATATAGAATCACATCACATCATATAAGATAGAATCATTGCATCACATATAAACTGTCGCATATAGAAAGTAAAATCCATCCATAATGCATAAAATAGAATAGGACATATCACATCATAGCGGGTCAAATCATCTCATCTCATATGTATCATCAAAATAATATTGTCATGGTAGAAAATATGCATCAAGAGTGTATCAAATATATAAAGTACAAACGCCCATAGGGCTATCAAAAAGTGAGCCCGTAGGGTAGAAAAGAGTCATGTCTCTGATAAAAAAATTGGCTAACCCTACTAGCTACCCTCGCCCTCGTCAGGCTATCTCTCTTTGTGATCCTTGAGGGGTCTGTAACTTATCTGTTGAGAAAATTTTGGGACTCAGGACGCTCAGGGCACGGCCTGATGATAATGGACTCTATAATAATCCGCTTCTTAGACTACCTCCCTATATGTGCGTAATGAAATTGAACTCCGAGAGGAGGAGGCGGACATGCTCTCAATTTTTTGTCTATGGCCCATCTCCTATGTTGCCCTAAGCTCTACGGCCTATCTCTATTGGACAACCTAATCCCTCTCTAGCCATAGCTAGTCCCTCTCTATTGTCAAAGCAACAACTTGAGCCTACAATTGTTGTATATGGGCATCTCTCTGATCAGGTGGAGGTGGTGGGGGGTCCCTGATCCCTCTGAGGCAACTGATCTACCTATCTGTCTTGTCTACCCTGGTCCTGGTCCTACCACCCCTGGTCCTTATCCTACCTCAGGTAATCTTTCCACGACTGATCTTGTGGCCCTCTATCCTGATCTAGCTGTTAGTCTAGCCAACCTCCGCCCTGACCCCTGTCTTTGTCTCCATCCCCTCAGCCTCCCTAGCCCTGACCTCGTCCTACCCCTCTACCTCTAGCTTTGTGTCATGTTGATGGTGTCCCTGGTAGTGTCAACCGAAGAGGTGGGCTAAACCAATCTTTGTAGGCCTGAGTGGTCCCTACATTGTCCTGACCCTAATCATATGGCCATAGCCTAGCCACTAGTTGTGTGAAAGAATCAATGGCCTTCTGCACTGGAATGTATCAGCCCCATGAAGACTCCCTCATAGTACGTACAAATATCGAGACATACTGGTCATCGAGTCTATCCTGAGGCTCCCTAAACTATCTTTGTACTTGGATAAGTAGGTATTGATCAATCATAGTGTGCTCACGGCCCTGCATCAACTGGTCTTGTCAATCAAAAAATAGTTGTTGGGAATCATCATACCATGCGGGCCATCCAAGATATGGACATCATGAATACTCACATATCATCTAGAACTCTCCTCCAATGAGGAATCCCATGTTGTCTCATGTGTGTAAATGAGGCACCTCCCCTATACCTCAAGAAAATTGGATCATCTAGCTCCATATCAACAGCTACAACTCTCAGACAAAGCACAACAATGTGCTCCTAGGCCTAGATATGGAGAAGTGTAACACCAACCCTGATGGCTCTGCCCTCACCGTATGCAAACTCATGCAAATCTCGATAAAATGAGGCCAACAGTAATGGAACCCACGCAAAGCATACCCGTCGTCAGACCATATACTCCCGAGCAAGCCCCCATCTAAGATTGAAATATCGGCCCTGCCCATCTAGTGCAACAAAACCCGAAATGATAGTTGCTATGACTAACCGAAAAGGAAACACAGTGATTCTATATCGCTCTAGCTCAATCTATCCCTTTGAAAAGACAATCTCATCAAGGCCCATCACATCATAGCATGCATCCCTCCCAGCATCCACATCATAGATAATGTGCTCTCTATGGATGGGCAGTCTAAGTATCTGCCACACGTCCTCTAGTGTGACTATGACCTCACCTGTCGAAAAGTGGAAGGAGGATGTCCATCGCTCTACAAGTGTTGTCATCATACCCAAATGAGTCCTCACTAACAGTGCATTTGCAATGTACCAAAGGCCAATCGCCCCCAAGTGCTCATGTAGTCGTTCATGCATGCCAACCAATTCTCCAAGTATGGAGGATTTGTACTCACATGAATGAAGAATCTATGCCTCCTCCTGCATCAAGAAAGTCACTACGTTAAGTTTCATAAAAAATATTGATCTTGATTTTCCCTGGCATGCCTAAAATAGCATATGTGTCATTGTTTAAGAGTGCGGCATAGTTTGAAAGTTTCAAATTGTGCCACTAGGAGCCCTAAACTCTCAAACTCTGCTACTATGGCACAGTTTGAAGTACAGATTAGTTTAATGCTAAACCATAATTTTCAAGGTGGCCCGCCATAGCACAATTCTCACATGCAGTCTAGTTTGGAGTTTGAACCCTAACTCCAAACTGTGATGCGGTGTCGCTATTCATGACTATGGTGCAATTTGAGGCCATGTAGCACTGAAATAAAGTTTCAAGCAGTGTTATATTGGACCACTGGTAAAAACATAACTTCCTAAGCTAATAACTGTGCATGAAAATAAAAAAAAATAGTCAGGTCAAGTTGACTCATTGGTGGTCCAATTCCAGGCAACCTCTGGTGCACTCATACTCAATTTGAAATGTGTCACAAAAATGGTCATTGCCCCATCTCTTGAAGGAGTTAGAGCTTAAAATCGTAGAATCTCAAAGGGTTATGTGTGCAAATGAACTAGAAGTGATCCCCCGAGGCCTATTTCAGCTTGAAAAGTAGGGTTTTTTTGCCCTATTTAGCTATCCAGCTAGGGTTTTGGACCCCTGATCTAGTTTTTACCCAATCGAGGGCTGTTTTGCATCATTTTGTCACATTTTTGCATGTTTTTGGCATTCTAGAGCATTTTTTGAGCCATCAGGCACCTTGTCCTCTTTTTTCACGGATCACCCAAAAATTGAATTTTTTGTCTGATCTCTCGAGGGGGCAGTATATCAGCATGTTTCTTCTCATCGAAGCAGTAGTGGGGCAATTTTGGAAAAAAAAATGAATTTTGATCGAGAGAATTTACTCTTTGAACCAACACAGCAAGTACTTTGCTTCAAAGAGGGGAAAAATGTAGACATGGAAAATATACCAACACACTTGATCCTAATTACTAACACCGTTTTGAGCTAAATCATCTTCTAAGCTAATCATCACCCTTCGTCCCTTAACTAAATAAATCATTACTTATCTAATTAAGTCATTCTCTCTTGTTAATTAAATAAATCAATGATATTTAATTAACCCTCTAGTCTCTATTTAATTAAATAATTCATTTAATTAATCTCTGAAGTCATTCTATTAAATTAAATCAATTTGTATTTAATCTAACATCATCTCCCTCTTTAATTAATAAATCAAAACCTTTATTTAATTAAATCTAAATCATATTCCTCTCAACTTTGATTTAAATCAATCCAAAAATATAAATCAAATTGTCAAATCACCTAATCTCCTATTAAATTAATCAAATCCTAATTAATTTAATCCTAATCATCTAAATCCTCTAAATTTTGCCACTTGCACATGAAAATACATTTAAATGATTTATTAAATCTCTATTTTCTTTCAACATGGTATCTTTAGGGGAATATTCCTCCAAGCTTGAAAATCTCTCCAAGTGGGTTTGTCCTTCCAACAAAGCATTTAACCCTCTTTCATGTCATTGTGCATTGAGCCAAGTGGCATTTAATTTATTTCTTTCTCCCTCCAACAAGCCATTTCATGATTTTTAAATTCCACCTAATATCACTTATTGGGCACATTCATTAAAATGTGCTCATGCTTCCTCCATTCACATCTTGACAAGTGGAACTTGCCCATTGGATGTTGAATGATCCCACATTGCTTCATTTTTCTCATTCCTCCATCTTGTCTTTCTATAAATAGAAGGTTTTCCTTCTCATTTTGGATCCACAACTTATAGAAAAGTTATTCTCCTCACATTAAGAGGTAATTTTATCCATCTTCATAGCATTTGTCATCATCTTAGCTAGGTTATTGAAGATTTCACCAAGGAGATCATTTTTCTTCATCACCAAGTGGATCAACCTTCATCAAGATCATAAAGCTTGCAAAGGAGTTGGGAAAGGGCCCATTTCCACATCAAATTGGCACTGATACCCCCATGGGATTGAGAGTTTGCATGTTTAAATAGGATTGCATTGCTTTCTTTATTCATTTCTTCAATTTCTTTCCTATTTGAGCATTGGAGATGAATTTCATGGGGAATCTAAATTCTAACTTGCATTTGGATCTAATATTGTGTTGGCTTTCTATGTTTGTACAGGTCTGGAATTGGGGTTCACATATTGGTGCTAGAGGGAGGGCAAATCTCAAGTTCTTAACACATTTTTTGACAAAATTCTTTTTTTTTTGTGTTTTTTGTGTGTCTACAAGAAAATGTGTTGCTATCATTCCAATGATGCCATATAATGTCACTATCATTCTAGCGGTGCCATATAGCGACACTACAAATTTCAAACTCTGCCACTAGAACCTTCCTGCCCAAAAATTCAAAATTTCAAACTACGGTGCTGGTCTAATTTTTTGATGCTGGGATCTTTAAAATTTTGCAACCAACCCCATTGATATTTTCCTTAAAACAATCTAGGCCTAAAAACTTTTCCTTGACACCAAAATGGAAATTGCAACAACCCTAGCTCATAAACCCTACTGCTAATACCAGTTTTTTGTTTCAATTCACCTCTTTACTAAAAATTTTGTATAGAAAGATAGAAATTCAACTTACCCTAGAAACCCTAGCTTCTTCTACTCTTTGAATTTGCTTTCCTTTGATCCCACTTGCATCTTCATCTTCAAATTCTTGATAAAATGATGAAAATTGCATAATTCAATCCTTTATGGTCCTTGGGATCAAGTAGATATTCTATTTGTGAACGCTATAGCCTAGACCTGTTCAAACATGGACAAACAAACAAACATTAGTCCTCAAACAAGTTTAAACCAAAGATTCCCTATGAAATTAATTCAAGCATAAGAACAAGAAAATAACATAAAATATCAAATAAAAGCTAATGAAATCTCATTCAAATGCTCAAACCAGCATCCCATGGGGGAATTGGTGCTTCTTTGATGTGGAAAGAAACCCTTTCCCAATTCCTTGATAAGCTTGATAATGATATGAGATTCTTGATGAAAAATTCCAATAACCTTGTTGTGGATGATGAAATTCTATGCTAAATTGGATGAAATGGTAGATGCTTTGAGTTCAAATGACTATAATGCATTTACATGAAGTTCTGTCAACTTGTGGATCCCAAATCAATAGAGAAGGCCTATATTTATAATGAAGAAGGTTTGAAGAATGAAGAATAAGAAAAATGTGGGATTAAAGAACGGACCAATGGCATTGTGCCACTTGTCAACATGCTAATGAAGGAGAGTGGAGCACATTTTGAACAATGTGCATGTTAAATGCATGTAGGTGAAATTTGAATTTGAAAAGGTGACTTGTGTAAGAGGTGTAAGAGGAATTAATGCCAAGTTGGCTCAAGGAGAGGACATGCAAGAGCCTTTAATGCCAAATTGGAGGACAAAAGTCCTTTGGGAGGGAGAATTCAAATAAGTGGAATATTCCAAGAATATGTCATATTTGAATAAAAATAGGATAATTAATAAATCAAATAAATTGATTTACATGTGCAACTTGCAAAAGCTAGAGAAATGGAGGATTAGTGTTAGGAGTTAATTAATTTAGGATTAATTAACTTAGAGGGAATTAGTTGGATGTGACATTTAAATTAAATATTTGAATTCACTTAAATCAAATGAGAGGATAAAGAACATTAGTATTTTAATTAAATATACTGATTTATTTAATTAAAAGAGATGACATTAGGATTTAATTAAATAAAGTTGATTTATTTAATTAAAAGAGGAACATTTGGATTTAATCACATAAAATTGATTTATTTAATTAAAGGAAGAACCCTTAGGTTTTAATTAAATAAGCTTGATTTGTTTAATTAAATGAAAGAATATGATGATATGATGGAATTATCTGATAAAGTGTATTATCTGATTTTAAGAGGAATTTTGATTAATTAAATTAATTAAATAAAGATTATTTAATTAATTGGTTAGTGTGGAATTGATTAAGGAAGAATCAGAGTTAGCCAATCAAATCAAATGCATTATGTCGATCAAGATATTTTGAGTCTCTACATTTTGCCCCTCTTTGAAGCGGTGTACCAGTTGTGTTGGTTCAAAGAATAACCTTGTTGAGATCAAAGTTCAAAAAATTTCTAATTTTTTTGGATGCCCCAATGGAAAGAAGTATACTAGTACACTGCCCCCTCAAGAGATCGGGTGAAAAGTTCAATTTGAGGGTCAATCTCATGACAAAGAGGTTTAAGATGGATGTATGGATGGTTATGATGATGACTATATGATTATGCAATGGATCCAAATGTATGGTTTATGAGATGGTTAGAATAACCAATCTATATTATGGTGCAATGATGGAAATGCAATGCATGTGAAATGATATGAATGATATGCAGCATGTTGATGGTTTGCGGATGCAGTATGGATGCACAGGTGATGTTTTGGTCAACCATCATGATACCATGTTAGCGTAGAGAGAAGAAAGAAGAAATGAGATGATGAAAATAGGATCCAACAAGTCCATGATCTATCGAGACTTTATTAGATATGAACAAGTCCATGATTTGATGATGTATTGCTTATTAGGAATTGGGATTTTAAAAGGGCTTACTTACCTTATGTTTGATAACAGACATAGGCATGATGCATCAAGGTATAAAGAACCAGGATGGTGTTGTACTTAGTGTTATGGACTTTGACTTGGAAATCAAATAGGAGTACCCTTGTTCACACCTAACATACAAAAACCTTACTAGGATTTACTTCAGATATTTCAAACATCTCAGACCAAAACACAGAAAGTAAAAACCTAACAATGTAATAGTCAACAAGTTGTCCAAAACACCTTCCATCCATACCCAATAAATCAGGTATTTTCCAAGGTTATATTACAAGAACATCCAACACGCATAGCAAATGAAAGATAATGATCAATGATCCATTCCTTTCTCTCTAAATCATTTTGAATAGACATCATTGAGAGGTCATTGGAATCAATGCAATAAGATAAATCAACAAGAAAAGGATCAAATAAATAAACAAGCTAATATTCTTCATACCTCTAGCCAAGAATAAACTACGATGATGCCTAATGTTGATGTCCATTGTAGGAAGGATGCATCCTAGTACATGATGTTATCAAATGATTTGGGATTGACTGGATGACGGGATATTAATACCAAGAGTTGACCAACTTGTTTACCTACTAACCTAGACTTGAAACCTTGAAGTTTGAGTTTTCACTTTTAACCTGCTAGACTTATTTCTGATTTTTTCACCAAAGGTTGGGGTGACAATGACTTATTATGAGCAGATGTTTATTTCAGATGATCGTGAAATGGGATGGATGATTTCTTTTTCAAATATTTGGAATTTTTTGATGTTTTGAAATGTTTTGAGCTTATTTTTGGTATTTTCAAGATGTTTTACAGATATTTTTATTTTCAGATTTTCTAATGTTTTTGTGTTTTCTAAGATTTTGACTAAGAACCTAACCTAAAGACCTATCCTAGGGGCCTCGAGGGTTGATCAAAGATTAGCCTTGCCTACATTATGCATGTAGAGACCATGTAGTTCAACTAATAAAGACTCATTTATTGATGAGATATGAACAATTGGTTGCTAGTTTATTATGATAGACTCCTAAAGGATTGACCTAGGGCATCTCGGGGCAACATCAATGATTTCCTTGCCTACGTTCAGAGCTCAGAGACCCGTAGTTCAACAAGATGACTTTTTTTTGCTTTTTCTAATTTTTTGACCTATTTTTGGATTTTTGACATGTTTTGAATATTTTTGGGTTTTTTTATTTTAAGAAATACTTCAAGAATATACACAAATTCGATCCAATGTAGGTATAAGAATATGCCCCCATTGTGGTGTGATAGACTACTCTAATATAGGAAAGATAAACAGACCTTTGAAATGGGCCTAGTAGTACTAGGAGGGATCATGATGCAAACACAGGATCAAGTTATGATGCTGATGTGGATGGGTGATGGATGGAGATATGGAAGTGTGATGGATGAATGATGCAGAACAAGCCACAGAGACCATGGTGGATGGAAAGTGCTTATTTACACAAGGTGCATGTTTGCCATTTTTTCACCAAGGTACTTGCCCAAAGCACCACCAAAGTGGTTTTCACTAGAGGACAATTTTTTTTCTTTACTATTTTTAATCCCTTTTCTGATTTTTTTTGGATTTTTATATTTTATTTTTTTTAAATTAGATTTTTTTGATTTATACCTTGCAAGTTTAAGCATAAATTTTTTTGAGATGGGAGCTATTGATAGGATCCTACAAATGTTCACCTTTTGGTGTTGACAACTGATATGCTCTTGATTTATAACTTGTCATGATGATGAACTATCCCAGCCAATTGGGTTCAAACTTTACCTTGCTATCTCAATTTGGTACATTCTTCTAATTCTCATTCAATATGAGCTCGCTAACTTGAAAGGTTTGACTCTTGATCTTCTTATTATAGCTACACTTGAGATAGTTTTGATAGACTTGCAGGTGATTCAAGGCATCCATACATTGCTCATCCAGTAGTTCCAGCTCGTTCAACCGTGACACCCGATATTCTTCATTAGTAATGAGATTCTGTAATGATATTCTTAAGGATGGGAGCTCGATCTCAATAGGAAGGATGACTTATAATCTGTAGACCAGGGAGAATGGGGTTGCACCTATAGGCATGTAGATGCTCATTCACTAGGCCCAAAGGGTAGGCTTCAATTGTAAGTGTCAGTCACAACCAACATCATTGACTTTTTTCTTTAGGATTTTTAAGATGGTTTTATTTGTAGCCTCAGCTTGGTCAATACCTTGGGGTTAGAATGGAGTAGAAAAGCAATGTTGAATATTGAACTTTTGGCATAGGTCTCAAACATCCTAGTTTTTGAAAGGTGTCTCATTATCTAAGATAATGGCTTGAGGGACATCGTAGTGGAAAATTAGGTAGTTCGGATGAACTTGGATAACTGCTTTCCGATGATATAGGTAATTGGGATGGCCTCTACCCACTTTTTGAAGTACTTCATGGTGGTGATAATGAACTTATTTCCACTAGATGAGGTGGGAGTGATTTTACCAATGAGATTAGCCCCCAATGTGAGAAGGACCAAGGTGTAATGATTGGGTGGAGCTCCTGAGCTAGTGCATAGATGAGATCCCCATGTTGACATTGCAAACATTTTCGGACATAGTCATGATATTCCTTCTCCATCGTAGGCCAATAGTACCCAGTCCTTAGCAATTTCTTGGCCAAGATCATACCACTAAAATGTGACCCACAAATGTCATTATGTACCTCAATTAAAGCAGTCAAAGCTTCCTCAGCATTTAAAGCATCGTAACAGGGCTCCCTCGATACTTCTATGGTATAGGGTGTCTCCTAAGATGACAAAATGGAATTTCTTAACAAATGTTCTTTTAAGGTTCAAGGTGATATTAGTGGGGAGGACTCCTATTTTTAAGTAGGTGAAAATGTCATGATACTAGGGATCACTAGGACCAATGATTTCATACATGAATTCAGAATCTGGTACCTTGAAAGCTGGTACAAGAAGTTGTTCTAAAAGGAATTCTTGTTTAGGGATGTTGTGTGGGATATCCAGTAGCGATCTGATTGTTTCCATACCATCTATTGCTATATTTTTTTCCCTAGATATTTTCTCAAACATGATGTCAATGAATAATTCTTTGAGGCTTTCTAACAGTTTCTTGTATGGGTTCAATTTGTCATCCTTCATTTGGTATTCATCATTAACCTTGTTGATGATAAGCTACAAGTCTTCATAGACCTTGAGTGCCATGATCTGCCATTGTACTATAATTCTAAGTCCTATAACAAGAGCCTCATACTCTACAATATTATGTGTGCAAGGAAAAGGCATCTTATATGACTTTGGTATGCAATATCCTTGTGGTGTAATGAAGAAGATTCTAGATCCTGACCCATGTTGTGTGTAAGATCCATCAAAATATACTTTCCAGTGATATGTCACACTTAGGTTAAAGATTGATCCATCGAGGAACTCTGATACAAGTGGGTTCTCTGAATACATCAGTGGTTCTTCCTATCGATCTGCAATTACTTGTCCTTTAATGGCCTTCCATTCTACATACTCAATGTCATGTTCTATTAGGATCATGACCCATTTATTCGTTTGCCTTGTGAGCGTTGCTTTAGAAAGAAGATACTTGAGAGGATCTATCTTGGAAATGAGTTTTATTTGATGTGCTAGCATATAGTGTATGAATTTCTATGTGGTAAACATGACTACTAGGAAATCCTTCTCAACGGATGTATAATTCAGCTCATATCCTACCATATTTATACTGATGTAGTAAATATCCCTCTCTTTCCCATTTTCATCATGTTGTGCTAAGAGAGCGCTAAGGGCTACTACTATTACCGATATATACAAGATCAAGGGCTTTCCTGGAATTGGTGGCATGAGAACTGGAGGTGTGAGAAAGTATTCCTTGATTTTATTGAATGCTTGATCACATTTCTCATCCCATTTATATGCTACCCCACTGTGGAGTAGATGAGAATTTGGGATAGCCTTATCTGCTAATTGTGCTATAAACTGGTGAATGGATTGGAGTCTTCCTTGCAGACCCCCTAATTTCTTTAATATTCTTGGTGCCTCCATCTCAAGAATTTCTTTGACTTTGGTGGGGTCTATCCTAATTCCCCTCATAGATATGATATACCCAAGGAGCTTTCCTAATTGTACACCGAAGACACACTTTTTCAGATTGAGTCTAACCTTGTATTCTTCTAGCCTGTTGAAGATGGAGCTCAGAGCTAGTATGTGATCCTGGTGCTTTCTTGATTTATCCAATATGTCATCCACATAGTATTCCATAGTTTTTTGAATGATGTCATGGAAGATCAGCATCATAGCTCTCTGGTAGGTTGCTTCAGTGTTCTTTAAACCAAACAACATCATATTCTAGCAGTAAGTCCTCCATGGACAAGTGAAATTTTTCTTGTGCTAATCATCTTTGGCTATCATTATTGATTGTACCTTGAGAATTTGTCCATTAATGACAACATTACATGCCCTATTGTTTGATCCACAATCATGTCGATATTAGGAAGAGGGAATTCATCCTTGGGGCATGCCTTGTTTAGGTCTCTGAAGTTAGTGTAGATGCAGATTCCCCCAATGGGCTCAGAGACTGGTACCAGTTTTCAAACCCATTTTGGATAATCAATTGGCCATATGAAGCCAGCATCAAGGAGCTTTTGAAATTCAAGCTTGACCAGTAATGCTATTTGTGGATGCATCTTTCTTAACTTTTGTCTTACTAGTTTTTCTTTTGGATAGATGGATAGATGGTGAACCATAACTTCTAGATCAAGACCAAGTATGTCAACGTAGGTCCATGCAAATTTTAGCTTTCTTTCCCTTAGAAAATTAGCTAGGAGTTCTTGTTCTTCTGTCAGAAACGATTCTGTATAGAAGGTGATATGTGGCACTTCCTTGGTCCCCAGGTTGACTAGATTACATTTCTCTTCCAAGGCTGTTGACTTTTTCTGATGAATAGCACTAAGGGGAATATTGAATCCCTCATCCTCTAGTGCCTCAGATAGGTTTTCACCATTGGATGCATCCTTTTTTATTATTATTTTCGGGTCAGAGAGTGCCACAATGTGGTTTTCACTCAAAGACCTAGATATTATTCTTAAATTTTCACTTTTTCAATTGAGGGATTCAATCATTACCCCATAATATGCATGTGTTTCCAGCTCAATGTTGAACTCATCTTTGTGATCTCCACATGCTAGAGTATCCCACAATCCCATGAATTATGAGAGAGCCTCATCATTTTCCAACATGTCTAAAATTGGTGGTCCTCGTTGGTCATATTTGATGAGTTGGGGATAGAAAAGTTTTAGCTTAGTAGTCAAGTCATTTGGTTTGAAATATAGGGTACTAATCATGAGAAGGGAGGAATCCCAGAATAGCATGGGTAGATCAGTTATGGGGTCCTTTTCACACACATCGGTTATGTCAAAGGTAAATTTATCTAAAGGTAAACCTATGGATACCGGTAACTAAAGAGAAGCTTTGACTTTTCTAACCGGGGGACCTTTTCCAAGTATGGTTATTTTTGGAGGGACACATTCAAGGCCAAGATTTCTTATACACTTCTTAGGAATGATAGGTTCTAGAAGACCATTGTCATTTTTCCAAGCCTTTCATTTTTGTTATAGCCCCATCCTTGTATTAATTGTAGTCCTTTGTTGTTATTTTCCATGAGAAGATTAGGCATGGGCCTCTCATCTTGATACAATAAGCTTGATATATCCCTTTCATCTACCACTTTTTGGATTAGGTCTCTCTAGCATCTAAATCTGGGGGGTCTGCTTTGAAGGTTTGAGATGAAGTGTTATTTGGATGTGGTTGCTCGTGAGATGTAGGAGATTGAGGTAACTCTCCTATTACAAAGGCACTCTTTTTCATTTTGCAATCTCCACACCCATTGTCTTGAATAATGACTTTGATATCAGATATGTCAGGAATGTGGGTGTCTTTGTCTTAGAAGTGGAGGATAATATAGATGGGTCTACATATGGAGTTGTAGGTCTTTCATCATTCTTTGGGACTTGAGGAATCTTGCATTACTTGGCTTCAATATTCTTGCAATAATAAAATGGCTTGGGATCACATGCATTGTGACCTCTTGATTTTGATAGGGAAACTTGACACATTGATGGAAGGTAGATGTGACAACTTGCATTCCATGGATCCATGGTCACCCCAGGAGGATATTGTAAGGTAGTTCTAGATCAAGGACTTGGCATGTAGTTTCCATGATGGTTGGACCTACTTAAATAGGGAGTTGAATAGTTCCTTGAGATACTCTTTCTTGATCATCATATGCCCTGATTATAATACCTTTACCTTTTTCAATGACATCCTCGGAGAATCCCATATTCTTTATCATCTTGATGGTTCAAATATTTAGACCTACACCCCCATCCACCAAGACTCTTTTGACTTTATTTTTATGGACCAAGACCTCAAGATGGAGTGCGCAGTTATGAGATGGTTGAGTTGGGAGATCTTGTTCAGAGAATGTCAGGAGACGTGGTGTGGTGATCTGTCCAACCATAGCTTGGAACTGGTCTACATCAAGATATATGGGGACAAAGGATGCAACTAATGCTTCTTCTAGGATCTTCCTGTGTGTAGGTGATATTTTCAGCAACTCCATGATGGAGATATGGGCAGGGGTTCTTTTTAGCTGGTCCAAGACACTATAACCATTGGGAAAAAATTTTGGATTAGAGGCCAGTGCTTTGGGTGGTTGTGATCGTCTAGGAATGGTAACTCTTCCACTGCATGTGGTGACTCCACGGTTGGCTCTAGCTCCATTGATGTTGACAACAGTGACCCATTCATCTAAGGATGCAACAAGATGATCGTAAACATCGTTTACATTGTTATACTTTATCTTTCCATTATTGTTCCCTTTATTGTGATCTAGCATAAGATTCTTGTATATCTTAAGGTCTTGATTTCCTGTGGGTTGTTCAATGTTTATGGTTATGTCATCGATAAGGTATTGGATCAAGTTTTTTAGTTTCATGCAACTGGTCATCATGTGCCCCTTGATTTTATGAAAATTGCAAAGGTGGTTTTCATTACACCATGGTGGTTTCACTTGGGGATCTTGATAATTCTCATAAACAGGGATTTTAATGAGATTCTCTTGTACCATTTTTTAATGATAGATTCGATTGATTCCCCAAGGGGCATGTATTTTCATTTAGGGGGATACTTGTTTTGTGGGGTGGTCCCCCTTGATTATTCAAATTATTGACCACTTGATTATTGGGTTGTGATATTGCATTGGCTTGTGTGTTATTTCGGATATTGGCTTACGATTGTTGATATGATTGTGTGTTTTTCCTTGGAGCACTGATAGAAACTTTGGCATCAACTACACCATTGCTAGTAACATTATTGTTCTTTCCCCATGTGTGAGGTTTTTCATTATAACTGGTTGATGGATGGTTGTCTTGATAAGTAGGTGTTCCCCCTTATGAGATAAGGGATCTTTCGATGTTGAGCACCTTGGGGATCAACTTGTCATATGTGGTGATGCATTACATTTTTAGATGGAAGGACAAGGTTCCTTCAAGATTAGCGATGATAGTACAAATTTTTTGTTCTTCTGGCATAGTCCACTTTCTCATGTTGGCCTTGGATCGCCATCATTGCAAGAAGGATGTGAATGTTTCCCCCTTGGCTTGTTTGAGAAGGATAGATCTTCTAGACTCATGTCCATGCCTATGTTGAATGTGTAGTTCTATATGAATACATCCACAATTTTTTGGAACTTTTTAATTCTAGGAGGAAGGCGAGAGAACCATTCCATTGCTATTCTAGCCAAACTCTGAGGGAATAGTCACATTAGATAAGTGTCTTCGTATGCAACTTCCATACAATGTACCTAGAATTCCTAATGTGATCTTCAGGATTACCCGTCCCACAATATTTTCAAATTTAGGTATCTCGAACCCTTTTGTGAATGGAACCATTGCAATACTTTTGTCAAATGGATAAGGGCACAAATTCTTGGAGTTTTCATTGACTTCCCTAATTGGAGGTCTAGCACTTGTTGTGAGATCAATTTGATTTGTGCAAACACATCATTTTGCGGATCAAGTGGTGGGATGAATGTGTTTTTAGGTGGTTTGATTGTTTGAGTGATGGGTGGGTTGTTTTGGGTGTTTGTGGGAGGTGGTTGCAAACTTTTTTGTGTGATCAATACTTTTTGGTATGGCTGTAATTTTTGTTTTGCCAACAATGCTTGTTGTTGGTCTTGTTGTTATTGTGCCAATAATGCTTGTTGTTGGGCTAGTTGTTGAGCTGCTTCTTATTGTGCTTGGTATTGTTGCAAAGCTTGTAGATAGGTTTGTTGTTGAACTTCTTGTTGTTGTGCTTGGTATTGTTCTTTCACCTAATCTTGTTTGGCTTGATACTGAGCTTGTGCTTGAGCTTGAACTTGTTGGGTGGCTTGGGTGGCTCGTGTAGCTTATGCGGCTTGTGCGGCTTGTGTAGATTATGCGGCTTGTGCAGCTTGCGTAGCTTGTTGTTACAATAAAGCTTGATCTTGTGCTTGGGTAGCTTGTTGTGCTTGTTGTGTGTCTTGTTGTGCTTATGCTTGTTGAGCAGCTTGCTATCCAACTTGTGTAGCTTGTTGATTTTGAAATTGATGAAGTTCCTTTTGATGGGATTGTTAACTTACAGTGTGATACTATATTGATTTTCAATGTTTGGTTTTGATGGTGGAGGTGGAGGATTTGGAATGGTGTGAGATGTTGTGATAAGAGTTTGTTGAGGTAGTTATTGAGGTGTTATTGGATTGATGATAAGGGGTTGTGTGATAGGTGGTACAGTTGTTATGTTAGGTCCTTGGGAGACCACATTTATAGATGGTGTAGTGATTGATTGTGTTGTTTAGATTGGTGCCACCTGGTGTTACAATATTAGTGGCATGATTAGAGGATTTGGTATGTTGACTCAATTTATGACCGAAGGATTGCTTTGATTTGGTTGATTGATGATTGGTAAAGGGGGCTGCCCTAAACCGAGGATTGGTGTGGATGTTAATGGTAGAGGAGGAAATGGTGGGAAGATGGGTGGTGTGTTTCCTTGGGAAAGTGATGATGAGAGATTAAATATTTCCCCTTGTCCTTTTGAATTCATGGTGAGAGAGACTTTTGGGTCAAGAGAATATGTCAGTGATATGGAAAAAGTGGATGGATTGTTGGTGTCATGAAAGACGAGTGGAACGTATGGATTTTTTGGGTTTTGAGGAATGGTATTTGGTTGACCCAAGATGGTGTTTTCATCCAATCCTTGGTTGTTTACAAGGGGATTTTTTTGAAGAGCATGAAGCAATGAACTCCCCTTGGTAACTATGGGTTGACTTGGTGCATGAAATGATGTTGGTTGCGAGAAGGGTTGAATGATGTTTTGAAAAGGTGGTGTGAATGGTACAAGCATCATATTCTCAAGAGGTTTCTCCATAATAGTGATCACATCATAATTGGAAGGTAGTTTAGCCCCTTTACTAATTATAGCATGTATTATGAAGGATTAAGTCTCATCATTGCATTGACAATTTTGTGATTTTCAGGATTTTGGACCATTTCTATGTTTCGTCTTGAGTCACCTCTAGGACATTGTTGGTGATATCCTCCACTTGGCAACCTCCCTCTTGAAGATCTTGTTGTAGTTGAGGAAGGTTGAGTGGGGAATTTCTAGATTCGATGGGGTTGATTTTAGGAGTAGTTTGACTTAAGTCACTTGAAGTGGATGTTTCTTTGTTTTTTTCCATGTTCTTCTTGTGTTGAGATCTAATTTGGACCATAAAAGAAGGATCGATTTTTAGGAATGTGGGAGGTGAGCCTCTAACTTCTTAGATTGGTCTAAACTTTAGGTACAAAAAAGAAAGTCTAAGATGTTAAGGATCAAAGGGTGGTGATGAGATAAATGAAAGATGAGTGATGTGAATGATTAAACTCTTAAGAACCTTGGAGGGAAACTAGACTTTAGAACTTTTCAATTTTTTATTTTTGGATTTGATTTGGATTTGGATTTGGATTTGATTTCATTTGGATTTGATAATGAACTCATAAAATCCAAGAGGTTGGATGTTTTCTTGGAATAAAATTTTCCACAAGATGATAATTTAACTAAGTGTATGAAGAAGGATTCATATACACATACGTAGTCAAACAAGATGATTTTGATTTGACTTAAAGGATTTTCCAAAAGTATAGCATGAAGGATTTTTCCAAGATTTCTAAGAGTTGTTTGTGAGATGGGTTTTTGATTGATTTTTTTAAATGGATGAAAGTGTTAATTTTGATCCTAAATGAACTTAGAGATACTTTTGTTTACAAGACTTAGGTATTGAAGAACACGATATACTTCCAAGAACTTGCCAACCCTACAAAGTGAGATATTAAAACATTGAAAAAGAATTGGATTTTGACAATAATAGAATGAATACAAATTGGGATTGTCCTTTGGTGCATATTTTTAAAAGTTATAGAGAAATATTTCTCTAACTTGATAAAGCATAGATTGACGTTTCTTGAGATTGCTTGGACTGAGACGTTTGTGATGGTTGATGGAATTTGGTTTTGGGATTTTGATCTTGCAGGAAATCATTTGAGAAAACACATGTGTGGGATTCAATTTGTATTTTATCTTTGCTTAATGGATTATTTTTACCACAAACACTTTCTTACTTAGCTTCTGAACTAAATGTGTATGTCTCGATTTCTTTTCATCCCACAAGGTCCATTATGTGGAAATCAAGAGAATCAAGGAAATAGTTTCCTAATGTTGAATTTAGAGAGAAAATTAAGATATAAATCCAAATACTTAGAAGCCTCTAAGGATGAAATCCATAGGGACAAGCAGTAGCACTTGGATTTTTTAAAGGTATTTGCTTCTGCTAAAGGGTTTGAAATTTGATGTCCTTTTTGAATTTTTTTTTCAAGATTTTGGATCCAAGCAATGTGCTTAACTAACTCAAAGATTGCACAACCCTAAGAGGGAAAATAAAATATTTGTTGAATTCCCACTTGGATAAATCCAATTGCACTTATTCAAAGCAGATGATTAGAAGCTTGACCACACTGGCTCCCCTCCATGACACTCACTTCTATGGGTCAGCCAAGATTCAATTCTCATGAATCTCCCATGATGAACTTTTCATCTCTATAAAGAATCACAAATATGTGGGATGGCTCCGGAGGTCCAACCTCCTGACTCCAACAAATATTGGGATTTTGGATTCTACACAAAGGTTCATAGTAAGGGCATCCAATTTAGGGGGTGCAATGATAAACTCCTTGTGAGAGATCTCCCAACCCTTAGAACAAGGGATTTATGCATCATAAATACACTAGGGGAGAGTTTTCATGCACCACTTCCCATTGTTTACAATTTTCATCGCAACCACAAATTTATATAGTGGTTTGGAAGAGCTTGGGTTATGCTCATTACCACTTGGGTCATTCACTTGGGGTGATTATTTTTTCCCACCAAGGTAGGCCCTCTAAAGATTAACAATAGCAAGTAAGTACATTTGTAGTTCGATCAATATTTGTTTGCGTGAACAAAGAGAGAACACACGCGATGCCTTTTCTCACACTAGCAAGCTCTGTTCAATTTTTAAACCCAAATTTGAAATGTGGAGGCAATATTTTAGACAACCTAGTACCACCAAAATAATTTTGATTCTAAAGATCACCGTGAAGCATGAGAGAAGTGCATACACCTTTGAATGATATTAGTTTGTAAAAAAATTACAAAAAAGGAAAGACACATGTTCATTTTAGACCTTGAAAGCAGTAATGAATTCTTTTCTATAGCACCAAATTTGAGTGTGAAAGTTGTTTGCTCAATTTTAGACGAAATCGAAAAGCTAGTAAGTGTCTAAGTTCAATTTTAACCAACTTGAAGAAATCAAATCAATGGTTAATTTTAAACCCAAAACTAAAGTGAGTTGTCCTAAAATGAAAAACAAAAGCAGAAAATGGAAGCCCTGGGCTTATTACAATAAGCATTTAAAAATGATTTTTCAAGTTCAATTTCCACTTTTCCAACTTAAAATATGCCTTTTATTTGATTCCCATGTGAGAGCAACCATCGTTGATACCAACCTGCAAACATCATTAGTAGTTTCAGATATCTTTGACAGCATATAAAGTATCTGCAAAATAGAAAGATACAGATCAATCCCCCTGAATTTTAAATTTCTACAAATAAAGGTGTATGTGCTAAAACAAAGAGAATATGCACTAAGATAGAGAGCATATGCGCTAAAATATCCTATAGATGTGCTAAAATAGGAGGTAAATGCATTGAAACAGGAGCTAAATACACTAAAATAGGAGGTAAATACACTGGAACAAGAGGTAAATGTGCTAGTCTAGGTTGTGGATGCACTATAATATGACTTTGATGCTCTAAAAGTCACCACCAACGCACTAAAACAAACAGTGGATGTGCTATATCAGAACTCACGAACGGACCTGTTGACGAAACTTGCCAGAAAAATATTAAAAACAAGGCTAGGCCCCACGATGGGTGCCAAAATGTGAATGCTTAGCATAGACCTATTCAAACATGGACAAAAAAACAAACATTAGTCCTCAAACAAGTTTAAACCAAATATTCCCTATGAAATTCATTCAAGCATAAGAACAAGAAAACAACATAAAATATCAAATAAAAGCTAATGAAATCTCATTCAAATGCTCAAACCAACATCCCATAGGGGAATTGGTGCTTCTTTGATGTGGAAAGAATCCCTTTCCCAATTCCTTGATAAGCTTGATGATGATATGAGATTCTTGATGCAAAATGCCAATAACCTTGCTATGGATGATGAAATTCTATACTAAATTGGATGAAAATATGGATGAAATGGTGGATGCTTTGAATTCAAATGACAATAATGTATTTGCATGAAGTTATGTCAACTTGTGGATCCCAAATCAATAGAGAAGGCCTATATTTATAATGAAGAAGGTTTGAAGAATCAAGAATAGGATGAATGTGGGATTAAAGAACAGACCTATGGCATTGTGTCACTTGTCAACATGCTAATGAAGGAGAGTGGAGCACATTTTGAACAATGTGCATGTTAAATGCATGTAGGTGAAATTTGAATTTGAAGAGGTGAATTGTGTAAGAGGAGGTGTAAGAGGAATTAATACCAAGTTGGCTCAAGGAGAGGACATGCAAGAGCCTTTAATGCCAAGTTGGAGGACAAAAGTCCTTTGGGAGGGAGAATTCAAATAATTGGAATATTCCAAGAATATGTCATATTTGAATGAAAATAGGATAATTAATAAATTGATTTACATGTGCAACTTGCAAAAGCTAGAGGAATGGAGGATTAGTGTTAGGAGTTAATTAATTTAAGATTAATTAAATTAGAGGGAATTAGTTGGATGTGGCATTTAACTTAAATATTTGAATTTATTTAAATCAAATGAGATGATAAAGAACATTAGTATTTTAATTAAATATATTGATTTATTTAATTAAAAGAGATGACATTAGGATTTAATTAAATAAAGTTGATTTATTTAATTAAAAGAGGAACATTTGGATTTAATTAAATAAAATTGATTTATTTAATTAAAGGAAGAAACCTTAGGATTTAATTAAATAAACTTGATTTATTTAATTAAATAGAAGAATATGATGATATGATGGAATAATCTGATAAAGTGTATTATCTGATTTTAAGAGGAATTTTGATGAATTAAATTAATTAAATAAAGATTATTCAATTAATTGGTTAGTGTGGAAATGATTAAGGAAGAATCGGAGTTATCCAATCAGAATCAAATGCATTATGTTGATCAGGATATTTTGAGTGTCTACACTATTAATAACAAAAGACAGCTTGCACAAGTGAATAGGAGTGTTCTATCAGATTGTCATTTCAGTTTGAATCTCAAATAGTGATCTATTTGTTTTAAAACAAGATCAACGATTGTCACACACCTTTTGCACATTGCTCCTTTCTTTTTGGTACTTTGATGCAAAACCATGACGTGAACAATAGATGCGATGAAAGGAGATGTCACCACATACCCACCTTTAAAATCCCCTACCAACTTTTTTCTAGCAACCATCACATATCACAAATGGATCCTAGGACTTAAGAAATAAAATAACAATGTGAAGGTGTTTTGTGATGGAAGGAATATTCCTAAGTGTATCACATACCCTTCCATCGCACATCACATTTAGGTATCCACCTTTTCCTTTTATATTTGTGACGTAGTAAACTTACGCGATGAAATAATAGAGAAATCCTTTCATCACACATTACTTATTTCTTTGTCTTTAGAAGAGTGCAATCCACAATACAAAGGATGTATTTGATATACTGACATGGTGACACCTGTATGTGGAATATCCTTTAGAATTTTCCCTCTTCTTCCCTTTCATTCCTTACACTCATCACACATTGTTAATTGATGTTGTGTCATTTAGTGCATAGAAGTGATGTAAAGGATTTAGGCGATGGCATGAGATTGGGACATGTGTCCCTTATATAGGATCAATAGATTCAGTGCATATTGCACAAATGAAGCTAGCAAGTGATGAGAAATCTATGATGCAAAGGCATCACATGATGCGAAGGATTAGAAAACATCGCACATCATGTAAAGGGTTTGAGAAAGCCTTGGCATAAAAATGATGTGATAGAGGTATGTGATGTGAAGGAAATAGTAAGGCATCGCACATTGCAATTTTGACACTAGCAATGTGAGGGTAAAGTGTGGTGTGTTGGAAGCTTCTGATGGAATAACTTAAGTAAATCAATTGCGCACATGCATTATAAGTTGTTTTAAAGAAGGGGTCGCCTAGGTAACATGGGTAAACAAGACTTAATAAAACCTAATGCATAGGCCAAACTTTGGATAATGAGAGAAATATTTCAAGGCATCAACCATAGGAAATATTAAAGCCATGGACCATAAAATAAATTATTTTCCAAGCAATGGAAAAGTCAGTAGTACAAGGCATAAGGGGCCAGTCAACACATAAACCTGATGACTCAAGTAGTAACTTAGATGACCGAGGACCAACTACAATAGGTCAATGATGAATAATACCAAAGGTAACCCAAAGTATTAAGAATTAAGTTTTTACATGAAAGAGTATATAAACCCTAAACCCTATAGCACACACCTTAACCAATAAACCAACCATATGATTTAGAAGTTTTTTGAAATGTATTAAGGAACCACAAAAAAAAATTCAAGGGTTCTACCACGAAGTAGCATTCTTTACTAGAATGGCTTCCAACCACTTAGTGAAATAGTCAGTAGTCATGAGAACATATTTATTTCTTGCACTTGATGGTGGGTCTAAAGCACCAATGAAATTGATACCCCATTGTTGAAAGGGTTCTTCAATTACCATCGGCTTGAGGGGTAACACTATAAATTTGGGTTTCCACACAAACTATTGGCATAACTCACACTTATGTACCTAGTTGTATGCATCTTGAAAGAGTTTGGGCCAATAGTATTTTTCTCATAAAATCTTGTGAGAAGTGATTATTGTTGAAATGTGTCCCTCGCATGCTAAGTTGTGAAAGGATTTCAACAACTTGCCTTGTTGTGCTTTATCCATGCAACGTAGAAAGGTTCCATCAATATTCCTCTTATACAAACTGTAGACATGTAAAACTATCTTGATAATATTGCATACTTTATTTCACATTCTAACATCAGTTTCTAGTGTATTTCACCTTATTCATCCATTTAATTAAATAATGTCAATTATTTAGTTAAATTCACCTTTTCTCCTATTAATTAAATAAATCAATTTTAGTTAGTTAATTTATTATTCTTCATACTAATTCCATTCTCACTTGATTAAATAATTCAAATTATTTGATTAATTTTCATCCTTCACACTTTGATTAGATAATTCATGATTATTTAATTAAAGCCCTTTCTCTCATCCACTTGCACAACTAAATGATTTTTATTAATTGTTTAATTGGCTAATTTCTTTCAAATCCTCCAACTTTTCTCACTTGCATAATGAATATTCCCTTGGAATATGTCATTCTCAAATTTAAATATTTTCCTCCAAATTAAAATATCTCCAACATATTTCCTAAAAATTAGGGAATTTGTTCAGTCTCTCATGAATCTTAAATTGTTGATTTATCTTTGATCCATGCCTCATGGATTGTCAATCATTAGATTCATCTTTGATCCATGCTCATTCCTCTCATTCGATTTCATCCATTGATTAGCCTTTTTTATCTTCACCATTGATTCTCATTTCAAAAATCTATAAATAGTGAATGTTTCTCCATAATAATCATCAACAAGCTTTGAGTAAACTTAATCTCTTGAATTGAATCTATAATTTGATCAATTTGAGTGCACTTTGTGGGTCCCTTGAGTTAATTTCTTCATTAATTATCATCAATTGGTTTGCATATCATGGATTTTGTCTAGATTGTAACACTGCACATCTATGAGGGACATAATCCCACAACGAGGTTAAGGTTTGCATTTGCTTGATTAGCTTTCATTTGATCTTTGTTTCAATATTTCATGTTTTGAAAGTTAATTTTCTTTGTAAACAATTTCATTGAGTATTATATGTCAATTGATCATTATCTTTGTTAATTTGATTCAATTTAGCTTGAATTGGTCAATTGAGTTTATACATCTACAAAATGGCATATGCCCGGTGGGAGCCCATGTCCCTAGCTAATCATTTTTTTTCAAGTTTTATTATATTTTGTAGGTGCAGGGAAGAATTGTGCTTTTTTTTTTTTATAGAGGCATGTCTTTGTTAAGGGTCTACATCTTAGTTCAAATTTGTATGCCCTTATTTGTGACAGCATCGTTCCTTTGTCTCTCTAGTCACGCCTTTGGCTTGAATAACATATCATGCCTTTGTTAAAGGGTTACACCTTTGTCAAGCAGTCACGAATTTTTCAAAGGGTCATGCCTTTGTCAAAGGGTCACACCTTTATCAAAGGGTCACACCTTTTTCAAAGTGTCACGCCTTTGTCAAAGGGTCGCACCTTTGTCAAAGGGTTGTGTCTTTGTTTGTTGATAGTGTTGTGCCTTTGTGAAAAATGGCATGCCTTTGTCTGATGCAATCCCGTGCATTTGGTTGTTTTAATTTTTTAATATGTACTGGTTTTACTAATGTCTAACTCTAATTGTTGTTTTGTTTTTTTTTTATAGAGGTAGACATTTACAAAATGTTAAATCTGAAAAATATTTATTTAACATTCATTTGGAAGTGATCTTAGATATGACCTTTACTTTATGCATGTCATATTTGTGTTTATCAACAAACATTTGGAATTAATCTTAGAGTTGGCTTTATTTTATGCATATTATATTTGAATTTGGATTTTAACATTTCAATTGTTGAATTTTTGGTGGAAGCTCCTTGGGTCTATTTCTCCTTTGCAGGTGTCTTGGTGGCTTATGGCTCTTTATTGCTTTGGTTCACACAACCTTCTTATGGTTCACAAGTTTTATATCTTTGTTTCTCTTCTTCTTTTGGGATCTACACTCTAATTTCCTCAAATTTTGACTCTCTTGAGTCCTTCAAGGTTTTTGTTGTTTTGGTGTAGCTCTCGAGCTCTATCTAGTGCTTATTGTATGGTATTGCCACATTTGAGGCATGATGCTCGAATTTTGTAATCTCTAGAAAAAAATTGTTCCTCCTGGGTTAACTAGATAGTGTCATCATTTTTCTTCCCTCTCGACATGTAATTTCCTTCTAATTTAATAAAAAAATTGTGGCTCTACCACCTTTATAAAAAAGAACATTTGACAACTCAACTTTCATTTTTAATTTGGGATTAAAATTGAACCACACAATCTCACTTTTGTTTGGGTTTTAAAAAGAACAAAACAATCTCACACTTCATTCGGTGCTATTAAAATTTACTTACATTTATCTTTGGTGCACCTAAAATGAACAAGAGTGTGTGTTGTTTCTTTTATGCTTGGTAGACTATCAAGTGTGTATCCTCTCCCCTTGCACTTTGTGTGATCTTGGGTAAAGAGAAACACTTCTAGTTTGCAATATTTGTTCATTGTAAACCCTATAATGTTTTTCTATGTATCATCTCCCCTCGCGCCTAGTGCAATCTTGGGTGAAGAGAAATAGCATCTACTTCATGTTTTTATATTGAAAGCAGGAGGCCTTCCTTGAGATACATCTCACAATGGAGAACTCAAGGCGACCTCAAGTAGAATTTAGGGGCACACTATATAAATTGGTTGAGAGAAAAAAATAAAGGTCAAACTGTGTATGTAGCACTTTGAACTTGCATTATGAGACTGTGGTTTTTTGATTCTCAAAGGTGATGTCCAAGAGGTTGGTGATATTCACATAATACCCACTAAAAACCTATTTGTTTAGAGACCTAAAGGCCATCGAATTTCTCTTAAGAAGGTACAATGTAACATCATTCCATGAAGATATTTATCATATATTGATTACTTGTTGAGGCGAAAAACACCTTGTAAGGAAATTTTCCTTTCAATGTAAGAGGTGTATCATGTACATGTGTGTACTCTAGTCATCCACTCAAGCTAGGTATTTTATCATGCAGACCTGACTTAAGAGATACACCTACTTTAATAAATAGGAATGTGCTTGATTTTTGTTCTATCAATCTTTTCTTAGTGAGCTTTATGGAATAAATCTCATGAAATATCTCATTTTACCCATTGAATTGGTGAATACATTGTTTATAATTCAAACATTTGAACATAAATGAATGTACTTCAAGGGCATTATAATACTACATGCACCTAAGTATACTTTTTTTATTAAAACAATATCTTAGTGTGCTTCATAGTATCTTTGTCCATATCTTTGCTCATTATGTCAAAGTAAACCTAGGGAACTATAATTTAGCACTTTGGTTTTCACAAATTTTGAGTATTTGTGGAAAAAAACTTTCTTTATTATAAACATCTTAGTCTTAAATAATTTATAATCAAGACTTCTATGTGGTAAAGATAATTCATGGTAAATTATATTTTAAGAATTGAACCCACAAAGCAAGATTTGAATCCACTTGGTTACAACATTAAAATATACTTGGTTACTTGGTTCAAAAATACTTGGTTACTTGGTTCTAATAGAACAAAGAAGGAAATTTTTTCTAAATATTTTTTTATCAAAACATTTTTTGAGTTATCTTTAGATAAAAATGTTATTCTCCATTAAACATTGAAACATTGTACAAGGTTCTTTATCACAAACATTTGGAAATTTTCAAACATAAACTTAGGTTGTAATTTAGGGATGAGAATCATTCAACATAAAAACATCAAGCATCCAATCAAACATCATAAACATCTCATATCAAATAAAAAAACTTAAACATTTTGGCATAAATCACCTAGGTTTGAATTTTTTTATCACATCCACTAATTTAGCCTTATCCTTGAAAATGTCTTTTTCTCAAGGTGTTTAGGTTGAGTTAGCAAATATCATTGTGAAAAAACTAAATTTAGATTCATGAGTCTACTCTCAAAGTAGTGAGTTCATAATCAAACACATCAAAATCAAAATCAAATCAAATCAAATCCTAGGTATAGTCCAAGTCAAAATTTTCATATCATTCTTATCATCATCATCATCATCATCATTGATCCAAATAAAACTAAAAAATCATCATTTACAACCAATTTGAGGTTACAAAATAAATTTCCAACCTTGTATGCTCACAACAAGATCACAATACAAGAAAAATATGGAAACTAACCCCATTGAATCAAGAGATCCTAACTCAAGTGTTAGTGATCAACCATATGGAATGCCTCAAACAAGTGAGGTTCCTCTAACAACAACCACAAACCCTCCAACAATAAACACAACCAAACCACAAGTGGAAACTATTATATTGAGAAGGGACCAAAACCACGTGAGGTTACTCGAGAAGACATCCTAGAGTTACAAAAAATCCAATATTTTCTTCATTAAATTGAAGTGTTAGTGAAACAAGACCCTACACAATACATGATTAAACTTGCACAAATGGGTGCTAAACTTCCATATAACTTTGATGTTAACACATTAAAGGAACAACCCTTGAGCAAACAACACAATCAAAAGATCAATCTTTTGCTCAATATGCTTCAAGGAATCACACACAAGGGAGTGAATCCTTTGTACATAATGTGATTCAACAAGTACCAAAATCAATGGTCAAATGGGTATAAACTAAAACATGGGTGGAAACCAAGGTCAAATGGGTATAAATCAAGGAAACAATGTTCCAAATCAAAACATGGTGCCCAATCACATTGGTGTTCCAAATCACAACACTGTCTCAAATCCAAGCATCACTTCACATCAACATATTGTTCCTAATGAAAACATGAATCAACATCAAGTATTTTCTCATGATCCAATGCAAGCACAACAAATGTATACACAACATATTCTTGCTCAACAAGGTCAACAATATATTTTTTCTCAAGAATACATAATATCTTAATCCCCAAGGTCAAAAATACATTAAATCACAAGGAAATGCAACACCACAATCATATAACACACCTCATTACCAAGATCATATGTATGTTCCACCATTGATCAACACAAACCTGGACATTTCCTCACAAATACAAACATTGACACAAAGGATATAAGATATTCAAGCGAGAAAGGTTAAAATGTCATATGAAGTCCAAGACTTATGCCCCTATCCATTTTATAGGAGCATCATTATGATACCTTTCCCTCCAAACTTATAAATCCCAAAGTTTGACAAGTACAAGGGAAGAGGAAATATTGAAGAACACATAAGGGACTTTTATGTTGCTTGTATGGAGGTATCTTACAATGATTCATATATTATGAGACTATTCTCAAGAAGCTTAGGTGGACTAGAAATGGAATGGTTTTCACACTTCCCTCAAGGAATTAGAAGATTCCAAGAAATAATTGATCAATTTTTCTCACATTTCTCATATAACATTAATGTAGACATTACATTGGAGGACCTTTGCACATTAAAAAAATAGAGAACCTTTTGCTACCTTTTTGCAACGTTGGAGACACAAAGATAGCAAGTGCAAATAGCCCATTCTTGAAAAATAACAAGTAGAAATACTTGTTGGAAATCTTGGAATTGATTTGGATTTTCAACTACGTATGTAATGTGTCTCCACATTTGAAGAACTAATCTCAAAAGGGATTACAATTGAAAAATCTCTAATTGCAAATGGATCCATCCAAATATCAACTGATAAACCATCATCAAGTAATAATGACAAACCCTGATTTGGGGATAAAAAAAAATAACATTACTAATGATGGTATTGTGGATACAAAGGTAGTCATCAATGCTCCTCCTAAACCTACATTCCAACAACCAAATCAAAAAAACATGCAAAAATTCAATAATCAACAACAAGGGCAATCAAGAGAAAATAATTATCCTCCAAAACAAAAATACACTCCTTTGGGAGAGCCCATTGAAATCATTTTGAGTAAATTACTTCAAACTAATCTTATTAAAATTCTTGATTTTCATAAATATCTTCAACCTGAAGTTAAACCACCATGGTACAAAGACACATATTTTTGTGAATATCATCATATCAAAGGTCACGAGACATCTAGTTGCATGAAGTTGAAAAATGGTATTCAAGACCTTATAGACCATGGAGACATAAATGTTGATCAACAAGTAGGAACATCAGGAAACAAGGACTTTGGAATTTACAGGAATCCAATACCAGACCATGGACAAGGAAATGATAAAGGAAAATGAAAGATGTATAACCAATTGAGCCATTTTTATGACAATGTCATAGGAAACACACACACATTTGATAATCATGTGTCCATTGTAACACCCCACCAAGGAACCCTAGAGGACAACACAACCATGCTACAATAATGGAACAATTTTTTATTTTTTTTAAGAATAACAATAAAATGAATAACATCACATAACATAACATACGATCTAATCCTAAGTCCTCTAAGGTTCCATGACTATGCTACTAACATATCTAATATCAAGAACTAGATTCATTTCAAACCATGATTTGTCTAATAAACAAGTACATTTTAATCCACCACATTAAATGATTAAACAATATAAATTACCCTAATATGTCATCAGACAAACGGCATTAAAGATCATTTATTGATAACTAACAAGTACATATACAAATTCCATTACATGAGAGTACATCATTACATTGTTTACAATAATGCTTCCCTAAATATAATTGGGAAGAATACATCATTATTACAATAAATGATACAACTGATATGCAAGTCCAATACATATGCATGAAAGATTGTCTTCTTGAATAGGTACATGAACTAGAATACACTACACAAGGTACAACCTCCATGCACACAAACAAGCAGCAAGAAAACCCAATGGAGGAAAAAGCACCAACCTCCCAACCATGTGGAACCCTAAGGTCCAACCCCCATGCTAGGAGATAAAAGAAGGTCCTGTAATGCCCCGCCAAGCAAACCCAAAGGATACATACATCTAGTATTTATGGCACCAATTTTTTTTAAGTATTAACATACATCATAATAATCATATATCACATAATATGAAACTAAAAAAGAACCACATATAACAAATCCTTCGGGTTAACAAGACTGCATTACTTTTCACAATAACACTATTACATCACATGAGAGATAGTATACACCAGTAATCATAAGATAACATGAATATGGTTAACATATAAATCAAGGGTACAATATTACAATGTTGTTTCCCAACATGAATAGAGAAGATACAAGAAAATGGAATGTTACATTTGATATGAAGGAGTACAAAGCTGCAATACTGGATTCAATTCTGGATCAACTCAGGAATCTCTGCAAGGTACAATTACGCACTTCTCGATCGACAACTGGGGACCCAATGGGGTGCATAGCACGTTCCACCCAACCACGTGGACCCGAAGGCCCACCCCCCGTGCTAAGAGATGACAAGAAGGATCCCCAACAATAACCATCATACAGAACAAAGATACAAGACTTCACAACAAGATCCACAATAACATAAAGAAATCTCAGCACAAAATATAACCTACACAAGATGTTTTCAACATAAGGAATAACCAAATAAACATCAACATACAAATGCCAACAAGTGCTTCCCGAGGCCCAAGATTAACATAAAAGGGAAACAAAAACAAACATAGTTGTTTAGGGAAGAGTGTCATCGCAATGATGCATGGGTTACCCTGGCGAATCTTCCTAGGCCCCGGCCCCCAACTTGGGTTACCCTGGTGACCTCTTACGAAACCCGGCCCCACATGAAATCCAATGTGGCATCGATTATCTTTCATAGGGACAAGACAATGATTTCGCCATTCCAGGCCTTCTCAACTCATCTCAAGCCCATACAAGCACTTGAGTCATGAGTGAGGCATTCACTAATATCTTGTTAAAGTGTGATTATACCCAAAACCCCTCATTAATTATTAATGTTTTCACTTGATTAATAAACCTCCAATGAGTTACCCTGGGACCTCTTCCGGGTCCTGGCCCTCATTAGAAGCCACTCTCCCTACTCACAACTAAAATTCTACTATCTCAATGGGGTAAGCCACTAGTACAAAATAATAATAAGACCAACTCTGTAAAACAACAAATGAGGTATGTACCATCCCATGCAAAGAATCCATAGTAACACAATATCCACGTGCAAGGCTAATACCCACCAAGAAAATCCAAACATAAAGACCATAGTCCACAAGAGTCAACATGGGAACCAATTATGGAAACACATTCTCCCTTCCTCAGGAACCCAAAAGAACAACTTATCCAAAAACTCACAAATGAGAGTAATCCAACCCAATACGAGATTCCAAATAATTTCCAACACAAATTAAAAGGATAAAATCCCCTCAAAACCAAGATTAACTCAAGAGGAAGTCACATCTGAACAAACCATCAAAATTAACCAACCAACATAGAATCCCAATATTAACAAATTTATCCTGAGACAAAGACCAATCAACAAGGCACCATTGAAACCAACTAGAGTTCACTAAGACATCAAGGGAATCACATTTCAAAACTACTATAAACATTATTACATTACATAGCCCTCATTATCAAGACACCAAAAACACTCACAAAACACATTACTCATACACCACACGATTTCAATGAAAAAGTTTCAAATAACTCAAGAGAGCACACATCGGGATATAGCCAACAAAGTCATCCTTTACAACTAGGAGGTAAAACTTAAAATATTATCCACAACAATATTACAACAATCACCTTCAATTACAAGATACTATTAACATTCTCTAGCTAACAACTCTAAAATTCACACATCTAAGTCATCTCTCTAATAGACAATGAAAGATTAAATCATTTATTCTATATACTAATCTTTCATTTAATCTATACAGCATTCTATTTTCAAGTACAGCAGATGTGTTAGGTTACCAACAAAACAGGAACACTATTTATACCTCTACATTCTTCTATGTTTAGGTGTTGCTGTTGTGATAGGATGCGAACGGTTACAGGGGCATTAATTAACCTTAAATACCCTCCAAAGTTTATACGTTGCAGCAGAGATAGTTTGCCAATGGATGCAGAGAGAGATTATTTAATTTACTACACCTTTGCAAGTCTAACAGTTGCAGCTGTAACGGGTTTCCAATGGTTTCAGGGAGGTTATTTAGTTCTGTACACTGCCTCTACTCTAATTGTTGTAACTGTGATAGGTTGCCAAGTATATTAAAAGGTGAATATTGAAATTTGGATACACTGCTCTCTTGATGCATTTATTATTGTCAAGTCCCAACTGGTAGGAGTAAAGCCAAATCCTCACTGCCCAAGCTTAAGGGAGAGCTAGAAAATAGGATATACACATCCATTGAACGCATAAAGGATGCCTGCAAGATGCGGAACACCATGGTGGTCTACAAGGATAAAATCAAACCTACTAAAGGAAATGACACTCACATGCTACCGAAAATAGCCACCGGGGAAAGATTCCACATATAGCTTCACAAAGAGATAGCAATACTAAGCAATATCGAGGTTATTATAACATACGAACATGCATACATATATATACATATTGTAGGCGTATGTTTATGCAAAGGATAATCACACACAGTAAATGCCATGGGAACAATGTTTAAACAACAAAAGTCAAATTCAAAGACTAAATAAAGACCAACACTAAGGCTCTACCCACACAACAGTCTACAGGGAAAGAGGAGGCGACACATCTAATTTCATCTCAAGATTGTTGAAAGAGAAAATTGTTCTAAGAGGGGTGAACCATTCCCTTCAACATGGAATAGCGACATTGTTAAAGTGGAGAATGTTGATGGCGCTAAATGCAACAACCTGAAAAGTAGGTGTGTGTTGTATACATGAGGCTGATTAGAGAGGACATCCATTGAAGCATAACGGAAGAAGATAAGCAATAGAGGTTATGGCAGACTTAGATCGACCTTCTCCACACCATGCGAAAGACTTGAATTCCATATAATCCTAAACTTGTTACTTACCACTCACACAAGCAAGGAAATAAAATATAGGGAGCCACAAGAATGCATAAGGAGTGAAAATGCTAGTTTTGAGATTCAGCTTAAAAAGTTTTCATGAAAACAAAGAGATCACCCCTATGCAAGCATAACGCAGGCATATCATTATGGAGACATACCTGATATCACTTCCTTGGCTTTTAGCAGATTTTTTCTTAGGTTTTTATTGATTCATTTCCAAAATCGCTACAAAATAAATTGCTCAGAAGGTTTCTGCTAGGCTAGATGGCTCATTGGATATCAGAAGACAATAATTTGATTTTAAGAATATCTGATGATTCCTAATGTGTCCTATCTCAAAAAGAGGCATAGTTTTCTTGGAAACGTGAAACTTACTCTTTAAATTCCTATTTGCATTCAAACATTATTAGAAAACAGTTGCATGAAGAGTGAAGTCACAAGCCCTAAAAAAAAAAGAAACGAATATGGAATTTTTATAGTTTATGATGGCAGGAAAATTGAGTTGGGTTTCCGTGATTTAAAGTATAGTATAGGAGATTCTCTCATATTCTTATTTATACACAGGTCGTCTTCTCAAAATGCTTTAGAAAGGCGTACCAGATTGAGGATCTATCTCCGATGTTCCTTTCTTTCGATGTGATAGATAGGGATGTAAACGACTATGCATCGAATTTCATTAAATGGAGCCATTGATATAAAAGAGAGCCCTTCAATGAAGAGAATGAAGCACAGGGAAAGAAGCGTTGCATGCAACAAATATGCAGGGGTTGAAACACACAGAATTCATTTAATTCATCTATCTCAGCAAGGACAGCACCCAAGAGAAGGGTGCATAGCCAAGAAGTGAAGCCGGTACGATCAAGAGGACTATTGACTTTAGTTTCAGGGCAAAGACAAAGGGATTTACTAAGTTGTGCAACATTGAAAATATCACCATCATTTGCATATAGGAATAAAATGATGATAAAGGAACAAAAATGAATTTACAATCCAAAAATTTCCAGTTCTACAAGAACTATTTAATACAAATCCCAAAATTGAAAAGCATAACACAAATGCAAGCATTTAATCCGTTTCTCAATAGTAGGCAAGTGGACTTATCAGTTCTTGTGTGCCAGCAGCTCTTCCCACAGCCATTTCTTCGCCTCATTTCATAGCTTCTCATCCTCCTTTTTTTCAAAAAAAACCCTCTCGAACCCCCAAAACAGAGAGAGATATGCAAAACTCCCCCCATCAGTGCCGACATGCAAGGAGAAAAGCCGTATTACAAGTAGTTGAGCCTCTCCCTAAAAATAAATAGTTACTCTGCATTCAATTAGAACATATCAGTTAAAAAAAAAGCATCCAATGCATAATTCTTCTTCAAATACACGTCACTTATCCATGCAGGCAGTCACCAAATTATTATATGCAAATTTCCGCCAATTACTCCTGCTATCTAGCATGAACTTGTTGATGACATTTGTCGTTTGAAATCTATTTTTAACACCATTCTAGTTTGTGCCATAAATATGTGACAATTTCAACCTACACTCCAATTAAGGAATAGTGTTTTTATATAGTAAATATTCTTTAGGTTTAGGGTTAGGACTTGCACTCTATATTTTTATCATTCAATTTATTTTAGCATGATAGATGTAAACTTGGTGAGTGCTCCTTTACGGCAACTTGCCCATGACTCAAGAGCCAAGTTAACTGGAAAACTTTGAGTTACTCACTTTGTGAGCTTCCCATTGATAATTTTGCTTGTACCGAAGGTTGACAGGAAGATTTGGCCACTGCAGAACCAGGAAAAACCCTGAATAAAACCCTTAATTATTTTGTTTTGTTTTTTCTCTAACTATTTTGACCTATGTAGCATGAATTTGATTGTCGGGTCATTGAAAAGATGCATGTAAATATTGATTCATGACAATTTGATGATCAAAGTAGACATATACAAAATCTTGTATTCAATTATCACAAAGCCTTTAATGGCTTCATGGTCAAGATGAAGTGCAGAGGGGGTATTACAGGTCCCACTACAAACAAATAGTCAAGAAGATAGCAGGCTAGCATAGACAAGGAATATACATGGTTACAACTCAACACTACAACATTAACATCACATTTAAACACATAAATCACTTCCAGAGGCATTCACACAACAAAAGGAGAAACACGACTAGGGAATGCTAGACTACAATAGGGAAGAGTGTCATTGCATGGTCCTAGCATGGGTTACCCTGACAGTCTCTCACTAGACACCGGACCCCATCTATGGTTACCTTAACATTCTCTCATTAGATGTCAGTCCCATAGGGTGACTCGTGTGGAACCAGCATTCCTTTCATGAGGACAAGGAAGTTGATATTTCCAACCAGGACTTCTCAACCCATCCTTAGCCTAAATGAGGACTACAAGCATGGGCAAGGCATCCAACCATCTTGATTAATATGAAATCTACCCAACCCCCTAATTCATTACTTAGGTTATCACTGGATTAAGAAAATCTCCAATGGATTGTCCTGACAGTCTCTCACTAGATGTCGGCCCCCATTGAGAGCCACTCCCCCTACTTAAAACTAGTAAAACCTACAAACAAGCAAGGAATTTACCATCTTGAACACTTAACAAAATCACATGAAACTAAACAAAGTGAAAGGTATTGACCCTCTCACACATATATCACACTCACAAGAGCTAAACACAATGCAAGGAATTGACACTCTTGCACACATCTCAAATATTACCAAGCCACTTCCAAAATGAAATAGTCATAAACCATACATACCAAAACACTCCCTCCTAAGCCTCTAGAAGGCATCCTTAAAAACTTACTCAAATGACTCCCACTTTAAACCAATTACCCAAATCACCTCAATCCCAAAATCAAACACCATATTTAACACAAGCAATCAATCAAGCAATACAACCATGAAATACATTATTTCCAAATAATTCGCTTAATGGTCACTTAACACAATAATTCATAATTATCTATATCAACAATTATTCTAATAGCTAATTTCATAGTGAATTTACACACATCAACTATAAAATAATTCTAAAATAAATCAACATTCAATAATTAATGAAAATATAATCTAATTCATTTAACACTTACTCTTAATCACTTAAATAGAATATCCTAACATATATGCTTATTTATAAGTATGCATTCTTATGTAATTATATCCAAAAATTAGTTAAGAGAGTTTCTAAGTCTTTTTCATACATGAAAGATCTATATACCTATAATCATGTTGTTAGAGACCCAAATTTGCACCCCTCTGCCAAGTTGTGAAAGAACTCAACAAATTTGGACTAACATGGGACTACTTTCAAGCTGTGGGTATCCTACTTTGAAAGTAGACCTCCAAATTATGGGTTAGCTCCCCTTTTTGATGTCACCTAAACTATTCCTTGCTGGGAAAATGGAAGAAAGAAACATGAAAGAAAACTAAACCCCTATGATGATGCACCTAATGATTTCTCAGACCTATACAACTGCAATCTCATCAAAAGCTCAGCTTAACTTGACACAACTCATATAGTTAAATATATTAATGCATAAGTATTTTGTAAGGAGGTTTGGTTCACTTGTCACTTTGAAGGGAAAAAATTTCCACAACTAAAATAACCATTTGACCCATCACATAGCTTACAACCCACATAAATACATATTTATTCTACCTAAAGGTGCAACAATGAGACAAGCATTGAAGGAGTTACCAAAACTCACAAGAACATTCATCAATCACCACACTACACTCAATAAAGTAGCTTCTAAGAAGGTAAAACACTAAATTTCATTAATAAAAATGGTGTTACATACTGCTGTATATGCTTGATATTGAGTCACAATGTCATCTCCTACCTGAAAAAGCTCCAAGATAAGCTATAATGCTTGCAGAAAGAAAGAAAGAACTCCCTAAACTTAAGTTTGAGGATACTTAATCAATTTTGAAACAACTGCTCACACATTTCCTTCTAGAAACCCTAGTTGGATGCAGCATAAAGGCTAAAATATAACCTTCCAAAACTCCTCTAAAAAGCCTCTAAAATGCAGAAAAGTCAAGCTCTGACCTAACCATACCAAAAGCATGACAAACATGCCTCCAAACTGGTCCCATTTCCTCCAAAACAATCAAACACAACCCTCATTCCTTTCACATGTTGGTCAAGCATCAAATTCTCCACATGCCTCCAAACTGTTCTGACTCATGTTTTTTGTGTTTGCAAAGAACAAGATTCAACAACACCTCATGACTTATACAATTCAACACCTACTTCTCTATGTTGCATTTAAAGAATAGCATTTTTAATTAAATGATTTATAATAACATCATTTAACTCAAATGCTTCACATTTTCAAAACTAATGCAAACATAAAGGCATTTGGCTTGATGCCTTGACTCATACCTCCTTAATGCATTCTCAAAGCAATAACACTCTTGCTTTACATAAGTACACATATTGAAAGTGATTTATAAAAGATCACTTTAACAATATTTACATTTATAATTCAATGTCAAGCAAGTGATAGTATATCATATTGATATACACGAGGGGATTAACTTTTTAAATGAAAAATTATAAATCATAGGCAAAAAATGGCTAAGTCCTGGCTGAGGTATTAAGTCATGTTGAAAAGTTTAAATAAAAGGAAAAAAATGCCTAAGTTGGTCGGCATATCTAGGGAAAAACCCTAGCAAACAAAAACAATGCAAAAATTGCAAAGCATTTCATTTATTTTACCATTTGAGCTTCTGGAGAAACTCTTGGGCCAACATAGGGTTTCAACCTACATTGTTTTAGCACTCTCATGGTGGATTTGAAGGAAAACAGAAGCATCTTCCCTCAGAAATCAATAAAAAGGTTTGGGTAAGCCCTTCATAAGAAAATTTATGTATTTTCTTTTCCATTTCTGAAGAAACAAAATGCTTGTTCGAGCTCGAATGTTGAAAATATGATGGATGTAAATGGATATTCTTGTTTTTCCTCATTGATTCTATGCATCTCATAGAATTTTTTGTAGAACAATGGAAGAAACACCATTCCATTATGGTCGTGGCTTCCACTTTTTTTTTTGATGTCGACTTTCATTCTCTATTGATGGAAATTAATTTTGAGATCTATAGTTGTAAACATGAATGAAAAACCTTGTTTTTCTATGTATTCTTCTGAGATAACTACCATAGATTTGTGCCTACAACCATAGAGGGTTTTTTTTCCTCTCATGGTCACGGCCTCTATATTTATTTTTTGATGTCTCTACATTTTGTGTGATAAAAAAAATGTGCAAGATTATAATAAGAATGAGACTCCATGGGAGGGTAACTAAAACATGAGCTATCACAGTCAATTATTCCACAAGACAATGCATCCATGTGAAGAAAAAATGGTCTACAAAATGATTTGATGCCATTGCACAATGTGGGTATAATTTAAAGACTCTATGAATCTTTTCATTTCTTCATGAACACCCCCTTTCTACTTGAAAATCTCTGCTTTCTCCATATGGGTTTCATTTTCATTGGTTCAAGGGTTTTCATTTTCTTCTCTGCATATTTCTATTTTGCTGCCTCCAAAATCCATCATCAAGCACTGGCCTTTAAATCTACATAATTGACATTTAAATGAGACAAATGCACTATCTAAAGGTTGTTATCTTTCTCATGCTTTTGCTAGAATTCATAATGTTGATTTGGTATTTCTATTGAAAGACTAGATATGTTTTGAGAAGACACTAAACAAGGTTTAGGCTAAATCTTCTTATCCATTTTACTTGTGCTACAATGATCACCAAACCTATGAAGCATGTTGGGATCTTGAGCTTTCAAATTAGGTTTATTAAGGTGATCTTGAAAATAATTTGTAGTACTTATTTGCATTTGGTATGGATTACCAGTTGTTGTTGGTTTTTTTTTTAAATGATGGAAAGATAGAGCCTTGAATCTCCATGTTTAAAGGTTCCTATAAACAGTCAGGAAAAAATGCTCCTAGAATATTTTGAAGTGTACCAAAGACATTTCGTATATGACTTATGAATTTCACATCCTTCATAATATCAAGCATTTGACAATCAGGATGCTTGTGCAATTTGATTTGTCAATGCAATTCTTTTGTCTAACAACCCATTCATTTTAATGCAGAATTTAAAATTTATGCCCTCTTTCTTTCCATATATAGTTGTATTCAATACCTTTCACTTCAAAATGTGATTTTGCATATAGTCTTCTTCCACGTCTATGGGCTTTCTCTCAATTTCATGTCTTCATAGGACTATCATTTAAAGATTTGCATAGGACAGTCTTGGATATGATGAATTTTCTTTGTATCCTCTGCCAATGCACAATCCTTTATAATGCATGCTCTATCCTATTGAACTATTGTCAAACATAGCTATTTTGCATCAAAGTGATTTGACAATGCCTACACTAGTACCTCTTGATTGTGTTCTCTATACTCTCCTCAAGGATAATCTAGCTCTATTACCTCAAATGTGCCTCCATCCTCTTATCTCTCTTAAGTTTTCCTTGTTTATATCACTGTAGACTTGCCTTTGTTGCCTCTTGACCTTCATGCTCTATTTACGAGACACCACTACCAACATTGGAAACTCCTATGTTTCTTCTTTACCTAAGCATGTTTCTTAGGTTGCAATTACACTTCATTTACCCTTTTGCATTTATTGTCCTCTAGTCTTAACTCTTTGAACTTTCCTCAACCTTGTCATATAGCTTATCCCATGACCTTATCACCTTGCACTTGCTCACTATCATAATAAGTAATAACCCTTGACACATTTTGTTTTCCCTTAAAACTTGCATAAAACTATTCCAGCTCATGATTGTATAACTAATTTTTCTTGGTGAATGGGCATATGTGACCATGTGATAAAAGTGAGGCAGAGGCAAGGTAATCCCTATGCAAGCCTCTGAGTCCATAATAAGTATGTATTTCAAACCATGCTTTCACACTGTGGGACTGATGTTCAATGTGTTGTTATTGCACTTCCCTTAGACTAATCATAGGACTATACCTTTGTGTGTTCCTGTTGTCCTATGATCTTCATACTCTTGTGCATCTATTCCCTTGTATCTTATACACTCTTCCTTCCTTGATGAATGTTCTTTTGTCTTATATCCAAGACCACCGCCACCTGAAAGAAGTGCATTTTTCTATCTTTTGATGTATGAAAGATAATTTTTGTTCTTCTCAATGGTCTCCAACAAATCACTTGACAATGATGACTGTTGTAATTTCTTAGATTAGTCTTGCATGGCCTTCAAGCTATCCCTGTTTACTCCTGCAAAATTCTATGATGATCCCTCTTTCTAAGTTGTTTAATGATGATTATCTCTCCAATGTAATGATATTGTTTATTGATGGATACATAATTGAACTTGATGCATCTATAATTGAACTTGATGAATCACATAAATCATTTGCTTCTTTAATAAAATGGATCTTGGATCCACTTAAGAAGATTGAAAGACATATCTAGCAAAATATACTGCCCCTTTTGACATGATGGCGGCCTATTGATTGATTCATTGTGAAAAGATGAAGGGTAACTCTCTTGACAGTTCACATTATTTGTTGCATCTTTTGAATCTGATAATGAAATTTGATCAACAAGGTGTGATTCCATATTGATTTAATGCATCAAGAATATGTTTATCATTGATTTGATCAAGTTGCTCAATTTCCTATCCCTCTTAAAACATCAAAGGGCAGCATGTTGGGCTCAACCCTCATAGGAGCCACATTTTACTCCACATTTTGTAATTAGTTGAATCAAAATAGCAACAATACTTGTCCTAAATCTACACAAGGAACAAACCAGATAGATAAACAAAGCATATCATAGGTGTGTTTGATCACTCTTTTCTTTTTTTCCTATGCACTTATGGTATGTTGTCTATTTTAATGCTTATGGACATCTGATTACACATTTATATATTTTTTGCACATATTTTGTTCAGTGACCTTTCATTGCTCTCACAACACTCTTTTTTCAGATGCAAGAGACCTAGGAGCAGTGAGGAGAGCATCAAACAGAAGTAGGGAAGCAGGGAAGACCGAGATGATGCAAGACCAAGCCAACAGGATTCGTCATTCCACCAGGCAATGACAGGTCCCTTTTCATTTTATGTGCATTTCTTTTCTGTTTATCTATAAGTGTATAGTCTTTTCTTTATAAGCATTAGAATATCCATTCCCTTGGCTTGTGAGGGACATTATACGCTTATGACCATCAATAAAGATTACATTTGCAATACATGTTGGTTCTCTTTCTTATTTGTATGTAATTGCAAAACTGGAAAAATGCAATCTGTTTGACAATCTCCTTTATGCACATAAATGAAATTTAGCAAAAAAATGATGTATCTTTTAATTTTTAAATGCAAACACAATAGTAAGTTACCTAATTTTAGCTAGAAGCAAAAATCAAGAACACATGTATCATAGGATACTTGATCGAAAGAGTCTTCACATAGGCATTCAAGTACTTGGCCTAGTATAAGTCTCTTTGAATCTGTAAATGAGAAAATAAGCTTGACCATATAAATTTAAGAATCCATCATTCATTTAGAATCTATTAGTACTCTCACCCTTTGGATCTTTAATACATTGTGGGCATAGTCTAGAGGCTACAATTAAATCATAAAAATACCTTTATAACCATGTAAATTACAAATGACCATCTTTCCTAAATTTCTTGACAATTATAAATCATGGATACAAGCCTAATTTCATAAATCTATTTGAAGGAAATAATTCTAATCATCCTAACTGATATAGAGAATGGGAACATAAACAAAATGACATACTATTTTACAAAATGACTCAAGAATCACTATAACATGGATCATAAATATTACAAGATGAGCACAAAAATAAATTAAGTACTATCATACATATATGCTTCACTAATAAATATAATATTTAAAATGGAAGAAATAATATAATTTACCTTTTAGCAATTGAATATTTAAACTTTTGATAAATGATTAATTGTACTATATTTAATTGTGACAAACAAAATGAAAGAGAACTGCAACTTATTTACCATTGGCATAAAGTTTATATATTTAAAAGAATGAGTAGAACAAATATCGATTATTTATTTGGTATAAAGAAATATATAAGAGAGTATCCTAAGGTAAAAATAAGCAGGACAATTCTGAGACCAAAATTGGAACAAGCAGGGAGCTTCACATGCTAAATCTAGTTTGTGTGGCTTGTAATATTAACGTTTCTAATGTTTGCTTCCACTGTATAGAGTTATGGACTACTATTTTTAATCTTTTGCTCAGCTTCTTCTGTTGATGTGTATTTTGAAAGAGAATTGTCTAGAGCCTATATTTTAGATGCCATATATTTTATCTAGGAAAAAAATTATTATAAGCAATGAGCCTCTTTAACACTTTGGTGGGTGTCAAAGGAGTTTTGAAAACCTATCTTAAACTTGAAAGATAAGCATTTGTTCTATTCTAGTTGTGGGAATGGTTAAGGAACAGGGTTGACATTTATATGCAGACTGAGAATACTTGGATTAACAAGGCTTTTGTATGAAGATTCAGAGAGAAATTAATGTATGGACAATATATTCTATAAAAAATGCTCAACCAGATCCATGACACTAAATCTTGGCGCAAGATATCATAAAATGCATAAAGTCATGAATAAAAATATAATAAGTCTAACATGTGAGAATGATCGGATCTCTGCTTACCTTTGATTTGAAACTATGATGAAGCTAATGGCATAGGAAAAGGCACGCCAACAGTTAGATATAACTTCTCAATAAAATATAACCAAATGGAATGTTATGATAGCAGCAAGGTATTCAGCACTAATAGGAGCTTGGAACAAAACATGAAAAACTGTGCATGCAAAAGTGGAAACATAGACGTTGTTTCTAGAACTATATGACCACATCCCCAAGAGGTGTAATCTTATTAAATACATTGATCTTGATAAAAGAAAATGCATTTTAATAAAAGAAATTTTCTTCCTTTCCCTTAAACAAAATCCCTAATTATTCAAATCTCTCCCAAAAAGATAATTATTACAAAAGGAAGGTTGTTTTATTTTTGAAACCCAAAAATCTAATAAAATCTCAAAAATTCCCAATAAACCTTCAGTTCCTTTTTCAACCATCTATTCAAAGTTATGCACGTGTTGCATGCAAAAAAAATTCTATCTTTTTATATTATTCTTACTATTTCTCAATTATCACATCCTATTATAATTCTATTTTATTTTATCTTATTTTATTTTAATATTATATTACACACTTAATTTATTATAGACTATAATTATTAACAAATATATTTATATCTATTTATCAAAATACTGTTACTTTAAACATCCATTAATCAAAAAACAACATTTATTAAACAAACCAAACATCAACAACAACTACCTAAACCTTAACTAGGGTCGAAAAGCAAGACCAACTGACCACAAACATTTGACAACATTGACGAGGTAACGGACAGATACTCGTCCTCTTCGAGGACGATGGCTAGGGTAGGGGACCAAATTTTATCTTCGAACAACTATTCCATTGGGTTTAAGGCACACTCAGACCTACCAATTCAGGTCGAGTTGATGCCTAGTACATGCAACCTGCAGCACACAAAACGGTCGTGCATATACATAATCATACAAACATACACATCGTGAAAGGAAATCGCAACGTAGCAAGGTACTCACAAGTGAGTAATGCAACACTATCCCCTTCACCCACACACAACAGTAGAACAACACCAAGTAGTCCAACCAATTCATAAATAATCAACTACATAGCAATCAGAATGATAATCATATAATGGTCATGGTAAAATAATCACATACGAATCATAACAATGCATCTATATATAGTATCATAAAACAGATCAACTACTTACATTATTAGCATGTGCCTTTAAATATCCCCATTATTTTACCTTCATCTCTGAGTTACAAAGCCAACTACCTGCACATCCATGGTGAGAATGGAGGGGCACTACATCCATCATCACAATCCATGGAAGAAATCTTGAGTGTGGAGTCATTACACGATGAGGGAAGGTTACAATACAAGGGGTCCCTTTACCACCAAAAGTATCATCCAAAGAAAATACAACAGATTATAGTCTTCTTGATCAACTCAAAAAGGCATCAACCCAAATATCCATTTTAGAACTGTTGAAGATATCACCAACTCATAAGAAGATCTTAGAAAAACATTTTTCCTCATCAAGTGTGCCTAATGACATTGAAATTGAGAAATTACAAGCCATGGTAGGTCATATTTCATCCTCTCACCATCTATTATTCACATAACATGATCCACCATCCCAATCATTCCACAATCGTGCACTCCATATTGAGGTATATGTGCATAAGAACAAAGTGAAGAGATTCTAAATAGATGGGGGTGTGGGTTTAAACATTTGTTCCCTCCAACTAATCAAACACTTGGGCTATTCAAAAGAGGTCATAGAAATAAGTAGAGGAGTAACAATCAAAGGCTATTATGATGAAGAAAGAGATTTCGAAGGTACCATAACATTACCTATCCAAGTGGGACCCACCATAGTAGAAACCACATTCCACATTTTGAATCTTGACTTACCATACAACATCTTACTTGGTTGGCCATGGATTCATGCTATGCAAGTAGTTGCTTATACTTACCATCAATGTATCAAGTTCCCCTATAATGACAGAGAGATTACTATATATGGGTATTCAAAGGCATTCTTCTATTATAGAGGACAAGAGGAGAAGTATCAAAAGGTGTTGCAAGTCCCTAAGAATGATGAGGTTTTAATACCTTCTTTTGTTGACCCGACCGCATTACCATCTACTTCCAGTTATATTCCTACACCTAAAGTGGAAATATCATATACCAAAGTCAAAACCAAGGATAGGGGTTGTGGAGAATACAACCTTTTAGATTCTTTCTTGGGATAACCAATTTCAAACCCAAATTCTCATGGTAAACCACAATACATTGAGAAAGTAACCAAAAAGATCAAATAAACTAATTTTAGAAATGGGGAGACCTACATGTTGAAATCATAGATGATGGGAATGTATCACAATGGATATATCAAAACAAGAAAGAGGAACTCTCATTAGCAGTGGACATAAGCATAAATGGATTTCAATTGATAAATAATATGGGTTACACAGGCATTGGTGGGCTTGGTCTCAACCAACAAGGAATGAGGGAACCAATAATTCTTGTACAATGCATAAAGAACTTTGGCCTTGGTTACACCTTGACCAAAAATGCGGTCCCTAATGTCAACTATATTTCAATCAAAGAGGATAAAGCTTCCTTATGGTTAAATACATCTAAGTGCACAAATATCGATGATGAACCAATGTGCATGACAAACCTATTTGAACATGCATCAATATACATGATTATTACTACCTCCTTTGCCTGACCAACCCAAGCCGACAAGATAACCCTCATTTATCCTCAATTAATCGATTGGGACCAACAACACACACCGGTTCTAGATTCATTTGAGAATGATGAGGCATTTTTAGAATTCAGGGGAGCTAGACATCATATCTTTGGAGATCACAAGGTAGGCTTTGACATTGAATTAGACACAAAATCCTATTTTGGGGAGATGATTGAATCCTTCATTTGAAAAAGAGAAAAATTGAAATTCAATACACGATCTTTAAGTGAAAACCACAATGTGACAATTTTTAATCATAAAATAGTAAAAAGAAATGATGTATCCAAAGGTGAAAACCTCTCTGAGGTACTTGAGGATGGAGGATTCAATCTCCCCCATTTAGAGCAAGAAAAGATAGCAATTCTAGTAAAGCCATCTAAGCTAGTCAAGGTGGGATCAGAAGAAGCTCCATAGCTAACATTTCATGTTGAGTCATTAGATGATGAGGAAACACAGAACTTGGCCAAATTTCTTAGGGAAAGGAAGGTATGTTTTGCATGGTATTATGTTGATATGTCTAGTCTTGATACATCTTTAGTGGTACATCATCTCACAGTAAATCTCGATGCAAAACTAATCAAACAGAAGTTACGAAAGATTCATCCCCAAATAGCATTACTAGTAAAGGTGAAACTCCAAAAACTACTTGATGTTGGGTTTATTCAAAAAATTGATTATTGTTACACCCTGAGCAATATTACCTATTCACTATTACCTGGTTTGGTTAAATTACTTGAATAAATGAATAAGTTTTATGAATCTTTACGTGAATGTGTTTTATGAATCTTTATATGAATATTTTTTATGAATGTTGAATGTCCAAATATGATGAGTGAAAAAGTGATACAATTTGATATTTTATAATGATTCTAACTATGAAATGTATGGTGTACATGATTATGTTGTGCTCGATAACTACTATTATGATGTGCCAAGTTGAGTGTTGGAATGGGTTCAAACCTCTAGAAGAGAGGGGAAGAATCACTCAGGAGAAGAACTTGGTCTAGTGACCCTTAATGAGCCTAACTGAGCATTCACACACTCATGCCCTAGTTGTTCTTAGTGATTCAAGTCAATTTTGGGAAAAGATAAGTAATCCTTGGTTTTGATGTGAATGTTGTGATTGAGGAATGTGATTAAGTCTTGATGTCATGTGAGAGTCTTTCCTTGTGTGCTTATTGTGGTATCGATGAGATATATGCATAGAATGTATATATATGTATATGTGTACATGTCTATAGTAGACTCATACATGTGAGTAAATATGTACATGAGTATACATAGCTACACGTACCTAATCATGCTCATGGAAAAATTACCCATATGCATGGGAATACCGATTGGACTAAAGGTGACATGTATATATATATATCTTTCGTGTATATGTCAATTGATGGTTATAATTAAGAGTGTTTTTATAATGATATTGGAAATGGTATTATATATATGTATATATAAAGTATATGTGTGTGTGTGTGCGTGTAAAGTAATATAGTCACATATATATTAATATATTTATATATGTAGTAATATTATTTATATATTTATACATATGTTTATTGTTTAACAATTAGATGTATTTGAAAACTTTATGAAATAAAAAATATATATTAATATATATATTGATATATATATAATGTATATATATTCAAATGGATATAAATATGTATATACATATATATAATATATACATATATATATATATTTATATCCATTTGAATATATATATATATATAATATATATACATATATATAATATCAACGTTGGAAACATATGTGATAGTTGCTAAGCGCAATAAATAGTGCTATTATAAGTGAGTCACACATATGATAAAGCGCATATTACATACTTGGTGCACCCTTGAGTTACATATCTACCAGCACATAAAGCAAGCAAAGGACCAAGCCAACAAATGTAAAAGCATGTATGAGTTTGTTGCTACTGTGTACACATTTTAACAAGTTGATACAGTTTTGAAGCATTATGAAGAAGTCAAACCAGCACTATTTTGTGGGGTGCCAACTTTGGAAGGTAGCATCAATTTGTAGAGTATGAATTACTTGAGAAGTTTTCTAAATTCACATAAGTATGATAATAGAGTGAGACTCAGTCAAGTGGAAACTTGGAAGCAATATGTGAAGGAATTCAAATTACGAAACTTGTTTATGAGCATGTTGTTCATTTGACTCAGTAAATGAGTCTTGATGTCCCTTATAAAAATTTGACTTAGCCATTAAAATGGAGAGGACTGGTATGTGTTGCAAACCTATGAGTTAGTTTGATGAGTCATTGCATGAGGATAGAAAGGTGACAGAAATATTAACTTGTTTGTAGCCTTTGGTTGCTCACAAATTAGTATAAATAGAGGTTCTCATTCTACCAATTGCTACACTTATCATTCTAATTATCTTGATGTTATTTTTCTATGATTTTTGAGTTAGTAAGTTGAGAGCTTGTGAGTTGAGATTTGTTTTTATATTTTGTATTTGTGCTTATTGTGAAAGTTAGTGAGAAGTTAGAAGAGGGTAATCAATTGGATCTTGAAGGAGGTATCAAGCGAGTTTGAGGATTAGAACTAGGAATGAGTTTAATCAATTGGAGCATTATACAAGCATGCTAGTTTCTATATCTTTGTTGTTTATGTTGGAAAAGATAATTAGATTTGTTACTATGTTGGAAAAGAGTTCTTTTGAACATGTTGTGATGTTTGTTTATGATTGTATGTTTCTTTGTTGTGCATTATGTTGTAGAACCTATCTTAATGGTTATATTTGTATGTACCCTATATATGGGAAGTTTGTATGAATGCATCGTATTATACTACACAGTTGTTATCGCTATATGTAGGATGTCTAAACTAGATGTATGTAGCAAAGAGTAAGAAGTTGCTAGAATCACTTTGGTACTAAAGTCATTTTGTTTATGAGATCTTATGTGGGTTATTCCTAGGATTTGTCTGATCCATGGGAAAGGGGGTAACCTAGGTATAGAGTATGAATGGTCATTAATCCAAATTGAGTTATGAATGTGTGTGAATAAGACACGCCCACTCTAAGTTCTGGGTGATGAATACTTTCTTCAAAGTAATGTAAATATGCCATTGTTTACACTATCAATTTCACTATGATCCGAGATTACATACTAAGCAAGGCTTATTCATACATGTAAGTTTGTAACCACTATATGTCAGTTCTAGAAATGTATAGGACACAACGCTAAGCTCAGAAAAGGCTATTGTTATGAGGTTACCAAACTAATCTCTTCATCAAAGGGTAGGGCCATCTTACCCATTAGGTAGATGTGTGGGGGATCGCAATAAGGTCGTGGTTGGAGGAAAATTGCTTGAGTGATGCTTCTCATCATCAATTGGCGGCCAAGATTTGAGGGGTACTTCCTAGACCATTTGTACTTCATATATTTTGTAAGCTTGTGTAAGCTATATATGTAACTTGTATCCATCTCTATGGAATTTATAAATATGAAATGTCATATGGAAATTATGTATCATTATTATTTGAATTAATGAAAGGAATTCTTTTGTATGCAATGGGAAAGTTTGAAATATGCTTTAAATGTGTATTTATTATTCAAAGGAAAAGAAAAAAAATTATTTCTCTTAAAGGTTAGATGCATTAACTATTCACTTGTACATAAGACAGAAAATTTTATTGTGTAGAAAAATGGTCATGTTACACATGGTATTAGAGCTACCAGGTTTAGCTCTAGAACCTATGTGCTCACTATGTGTTTTCCAATCCAACATTATATGAGTCTAATGTTTGGAAATTATTGTGTTAGGATGGTGTGTCTCAAGATGACTGCAAGAAATTCAGTGATAAAAAATGAGTGATACCTATGGGCCAAGAAGGAAAAATAAGCCCTTGTTCAAACCATTAAGGGAACCAATCATGACAACACCATTTGGCTAAGTGATATTGAGGCTTTCAATCACACCCTTTCACCAATTAATCAAGAGAAATGAAGGATGAGAGAGGCTACCAACTTCAACCATCTACCTTTTGTTTCCCCATCTAAGTTAGACTCTTTATCACTTTCTAGGGATATGACCAAAGAATGTAGTGTTAGTCCAACAATGATATTTAGGGATCCTTGTGTTAAACCTATGGCTGAAATTATTGTAATAGCCTCAAGTGGCGAATAGGAGGAATATGTTCCCAAAAATTATGTATCATAGGATAGGTCTAAGGGATATTATCCTTTTGATGAAGGAAATGAGCAAAAATTTGAGGGGTATACCCAGCATAGCTATGTATCAGAAAGCGAATCCAAGGGATATTCTCCCTTAGACTATCTAAATAGTCATTCTATGCAAACACAAGGATATTGAAATCCTTATTGAATCTTAAATAAAAAAATACTTTTGGAAAAACTTGTGTATAAGTTCTTTATGAGATTATTTATATGAATGATTTTTCTTTAATGCTTGTAAAATGTTAAGTAAAATTTATTAGATCTAATTAAATGAAACCTCCAAGTATAACTATTCTTGGGAAAAATGGTTAGGACATGAACTAACATTGGGGGAAGTCAAGAAGTAAGACAAGGTACTGAGAATGTTGAAGCTAAGTTGGACCACATCTTGTCTATAATGGATGAAACAAAAACATGGATAGGAAACCTCGAATAGGAAGTAAGGGGTAAAGAAAGAGAGGAACAAGAAGTCCCAAATAATGATGACGAAGTTCCCAAAAATGAAGAGGAAGGGGAGAATTATTTTGATCACACCCATTCTAGTGAACAAGAGGATGAGGAGTCATAGTCAAAGTTAGATAGAACTAAAAGGAAGCAACTGGCCAATGAGCTATCCTGTGACATGAAGAAGATTGTGCACCTCCTAAGTTTGATAGTAGTGCTACTGAGGATGCGGTTGAAGCATGGCTTATGGATATGGAAAAGTACTTTGAGATTAGAAAATACTTTGAAGTCACTAAAGTTGTATGGGGAGCTTTTAATTGGCAGGTGAAGCATCCAACTAGTGGATGAATAAGAAAATGGAGCTATGGATCAATTCCTTGAGGCTTACATGGAGTGAATTCGTGGATATTTTCTAGTAATGGTGGTTACCAAAACTATTCTATGATCAAAAGCTCATTGATTTCCAGAATCTGAAATAAGGAGATTCTTCAGTGAATGAATATTGGGAAAAGTTCACTCGCCTCTTGAGGTACGTACCTATGTACCAAAAGGATGAGCGATTCCAAATAAGGAAGTTTATTATGGGTCTTAATGCCAAAATAGGTGGTGAATTAGATGTGCATCATCTTGCAACTATGGAATTGGTCTATGAAAAAGCTATTAAGCAAGAACAAAAGATTGATTCAAATTCAATTTCAATCTATTGAGAAAGGAATAGAAGGAAGTTTAACTTGGCACAAGCTAACCAAAATCCAAGGAGGCCTAATGAAGGAAAAAAAATTAGATTCAAAGGGACAACGGACCCCAACAAAATTGGAATTAACTAAGAAGAGACCAAAGACGAAGCAACAACAAATATAACAAAAAATTCAACAACAATGTTGGTGGAAATGCTAGTAACTCTGGAAGACCTATGAGGAAGAGGGGACCATTGAAAGGGTGTTATACATATGGGTGATATCACTTTGCTAATTGGTGTCCTAACAGGATGAAAAAATCTCAACCATGTGAGAATCCTCTTCCTCCACAGCAAATTGCATTCTAGCAAAGGATACATGTTGCAGTCGACAATCGGAAAACTGAGTAACAAATTACTCTAGTAGAAGTCTTAGGTACTTTGTTTGGCATTCCTATCTCAATTTTAATAGATAATGGAGCCACAAAAAAAAACATTCTCCTAAAATATCAAGTCAAAGATCTAGAAAGTTTGGTCTTATGGAAAAATCATGGGTTGTTGAGTATGCAAACTAGATAAGAGATATGGTGAGTCAATGTCTATTTGAAGCAAGGTTAGAACTTCTAATTTTCTCTACGGAGGTAAATTTGTACATAGCCCCATTAGGTTCTTATTATGTCATCTTAGGAATGAAATGGCTATGGACGCATAGAGCTAAAGTGGATTTTGATGCTAAAACTGTAGAATGATTAGATGATCTAGGTAACCAAGTGTCTTTGCAAGGAACACCTAGAGAAGTGAAACTACAACAAATTTCAGCTATGCAAATGCATAGGGTGAAAAAGAAAGGTTGTCAACTCTTCGAAGTAAAAATGGATAAACTTGAGGAATATGAGGAAGTCATCCTTCAAGATGATGTCATGTATTATGAACCTCAAGATTCTCAAGAAGTTAAAGAAGTGGTGGAAATAGGGAAATCGGATATGGAGAAATATCTTGTCCTACAGAAATTTGTGGATGTATTTATAGATGAACTACCTAGATTGCCTCCTAAGAGTTTCTTTGATTTCTCCATTAACATATTTCTTGGATTGGAACCTATATCGAAAGTACCATATAGGATGACCACAACATAATTGATGGATTTGAAGGCACAATTAGAAGAATTGTTGTCTAAAGGATTAATAAGACTCACTATTTCACCTTGGGAGCGCCAGTCATCTTTATCAAGAAGAAAGATGGTACACTACGCTTGTGTATTGACTATCATTTTATTAACAAAGTAATAGTAAAGAATAAGTATCCATTTCCATGTATCGATGATCTCTTTGATCAGATGCGTGGAGTGGTTGTGTTTTCAAAGATTGATCTACATTCTAGATATCATCAACTAAGAATCAAGGATGAATATATTTTCAAGACAGCTTTCAGAACTAGATATAGGCATTATGAGTTCACAGTCCTACCTTTTGGACTCATGAATGTGCCAGAAAAATTCATGAACATAATGAACAATGTATTTAGAGACTGTTTGGATAGGTTTGTGTTGGTTTTCTTGGATGACATCTTAATCTACTCCAAGAAGGAAGAGGAATATCACAAGCATTTGGAGATTGTGCTTCAATGATTGAGAAAACATAAGTTGTATGGGAAACTCTCGAAGTGTACCTTCTTCCAAAAAGAGGTACAATATCTGGGTCATATAATTTCAGTTGATGGGATTGCAGTTGATCCTGCGAAGATAAAAGTAGCACTTGAGTGGTCGGTGCCCAAGAATGTGCTAGAAGTTAGAAGTTTTATGGGTTTGGCTGGGTATTATCGTAAGTTTATTACAAAATTTTCAAGGATAGCTTTTCCCATTACTTCTTTTCAAAAGAAAGGTAAGAATTTTGAGTGGACATATAAATTTCAAGCAACATTTGATCTACTCAAAGAAAAGTTGACCACAGCTCACTAAAAGTACCAGATCCGAATGGTAACTTTATTGTTATTATTGATGCATCAGGAGAAGGTTTGGGTGGAGTATTAATGTAGGAGGGTTGAGACATAGCTTATGAGTCAAGGAAGCTAAAGTCCTATGAACAAAATTATTCTTTGCATGATTTAGAGTTAGCAGCAATTGTGCATACACTACACATGTGGAGACACTATATGTTAGGAAAACCATTTGAGCTCAAGACTGATCACCGTGGTCTTGAGTATTTGTTTACTCATGGTTGGAATTGATATCTGACTATGATTTCAACATCAGTTATATCAAGGGGAAGGAGAATTGAGTTGTCAATGCTCTAACTCATAGGAGGCATATCTCCTCGATGGTATTGATCCAAACTAACTTTCAAAGTCAAGTGTTGCAAGAATCCAAGGGTGATGAGTTCTATGAACAAGTCAAGCTAGCACTCTTAGATAATCCGCAAGATTGAAGGTATGAAGGATATCAACTTGAATCTAATGGATTATTAAGGTTTAAAGGAAGAATTTATGTACCTAATTCTGGAGAATTGAGGAACTTGGTATGGAAAGGTTCATAATGCACCATATTCAGGACATTCTTGTGTAACCAAAATGTTGGTTGAGGTAAAGTCGTTATATTTCTGGAAGGGTATGAAAGGGGATGTTGCAAGGTTTATAGAAAGCTACTTAGAGTGCTAAAGAGTGAATTCAAAGCATCATCATCCTGCAGGTCTTTTATATCCACATGAAGTTCCAAAGAGTGAGTGGCAAGTCATTAACATGGACTTTTTGCAAGGACTACCTATGTCAAGGAATAAGCACAATGCCATTCTGGTAGTGGTGGACAATCTCACTAAGGTAGCTCACTTTATACTAAGAAATCTAACTAATGGAGCTCCAATAATAGCTTGGAAGTTTGTTTAAGAGATATTTAAACTGCATGGGATTCCTAAGAAGATTATATTAGATGGGTATGCTCGTGTGACATCTAGATTTTGGAAAACCCTATTTTATGTGCTTGGAATTAAATTGAATATAATTTTTTCATATCATCCAGAAATGGATGGACAAATTGAAAGGGTAAACCAAGTGTTAGAGGACCTACTAAGAATGTATTGCATGGATCAGCAATACAAATGGGAAGATTACCTACCATTGGTTGAGTTTGCATATAATAACTCTTATCATGCTATGATCAAGATCGCTCCATTCAAAGCATTATATGGCAAGACATGTCAAACTCCTATAAGTTGAGATAAGCTAGAAGATAGGATAAGCCTTGGTCCAGACATGTTATTTAAAATGGAGGAGCAAGTTCGAATTATTAACCAAAAGTTAGCTGAAGCTAATGATAAGCAAAAAAATTATATTGATGCCAAGCGGGTACCCAAAAATTTCTCAGTAGGAGTAAAGGTTTTGTTAAAGGTCAACCCTCATAAGAGTTCTATCAAGTTTGGGAAGTCATCCAAACTAGCTTGGCACTATGTAGGTCCTTTTGAGGTTCTTGATGAGATCAACCCTATAGCATCTAGGATTTCTTTGCTACCAGCTCTTGCTAGGATGCACGATGTTTTTCATGTCTCATATCTTAAGAAGTATATACCAAGTTATAACCATGTTATTGATTGGAATGCTTTATAAGTATAGGACCCGAGAGTGGTAATAATCGATCCTATCAAGGTGCTCAAAACATGTAAGCTCCACTCATGTAATAGAGAGGTTATGTAGTGCAAGGTCCAATGGGATCAGTATGCAAGAGATTCTACCACTTGGGAAGATTATGCTGAGATGAAGCAGAAGTTTCCACAACTTTTGATAGATTTTGAAAACTCTTGAAAATAATGATGTTTTGTTTTGTGATGCTTTAAGGATGATTTGTGTATTGTTTGTTATGTTATGTCCATGTTGATACTTAATAAATCATCGGGGATGATGATTCACAAGGGGGGGAATTTGTTACACCCCAAGCAATATTACCTATTTCTATTACTTGGTTTGGTTAAATAGCTTGAATAAATGAATGTGTTTTATGAATCTTTACATGAATGTGTTTTATGAATCTTTACATGAATGTGTTTTATGAATCTTTATATGAATGTTGAATAGAAATATTATGAATGAACGATTGATGCAATTTGATATTTTATAATGATTCTAAGTATGAAATGTATGATGTACATGATTATGTTGTGTTTGGTTAACTACTGTTATGATGTGCCAAGTTGAGTGCAGGAACAAGTTCAAACCTCCAGAAGAGAGGGGAAGTATCACTCAAGAGAAGAACTTGGTTTGGTAACCCTTAACAAGCCTAATTGAGCATTCACACAGTGATGCCCTAGTTGGTATTAGTGAGTCAAGTCAATTTTGGGAAAAGGTAAGTAATCCTTGGTTTTGATGCGAATGTTGTGATTAAGGAATGTGATTAAGTCTTGATGTCATGTGAGAGTTTTTCCTTGTGTGCTTATTGTGGTATCGATGAGATATATGCATAGAATGTATATATATGTATATGTGTACATGTCTATGGTAGACTCATACATGTGAGTAAATATGTACATGAGTATATGTAGGTAGATGTACCTACGTATGCTCATGGATGGATTACCCATATGCATGGGAGTACTGGGATTGGATCTGGGGTTGGTGATCTGTATATATATATATATATACATATATATATATATATATATACATATATATATATATATATATATATACATATATATATTATATATATATATATATATATATATATATTATGTATATATATATATGCATGTATGTATATATATATATATATATATGCATATATATATATATATGTATATATACACATATATATGTGTATATATATATATATGTGTATATATGGCTATTATATTATATACATATATATATATATATATGTATATATATAATACATAGATATGCACATATATATGTATATACACATATATGTATACATATATAGATGTATGTATATATATATATATGTATGTATATATATATACATGTATGTATTATATATATATATGTATGTATGTATATATATATATATATATGTATGTATATATATATATGTATGTATATATATATGTATGTATATATATATGTATATATATTTTGTGTACATGTCAATCTATGGTTATGATTAAGAGTGTTTTTATAATGATATTGGAAATGGTATGATGTTTATGTATAATATTAATATATATATATATATAATATATGTGTGTGTGTGTGTGTGTTTGTGTAAAGTAATGTAGTCACATATATTTATATATATAATCATATATATTTATATAAGTAATAATATTATTTATATATTTATAAATATTTTTATCGTTTAACAATTAGATGTATTTAATAACTTTATAAAATAAAAAATATATATTAATATACATATGTATATATATTCAAATGGATATAAATATATATAATATCAACATTGGAAGTTACATCTGTGATAATTGCTAAGCGCAATAAATAGCACTATTGTAAGTGAAGTGCATATATGATAAAGCGCATATTACATACTTGATGCAGCCTTGAGTTATATAGCTGTCAACGCATAAAGCAAGCAAAGGACCAAGTCAATAAATACAAAAGCATGTATGAGTTTGTTGTAATATATGCATTTTAACAAGAAGTTAATATAGTTTTGAAGCCTTGTGAATAATTCAAACTAGCGCTATTTTCTGGGGTGCCAACTTTGGAAGGTGGTGCCAATCTATTGAGTATGAATTGCTTAAGAATTTTTCTAAATTCACATAAGTCTGATAATAGATTGTGATAATCAGTCTAGTAGAAAATTGGAAGCAATATGTGAAGGAATTCAAATTAGGAAACTTTTTTATGAGCATCTTATTCATTTGACTCAATAAATGAGTCTTGTTGTCCCTTATAACAAGTTAACTCAGCCATTAAAATGGAGAGGACTGTTATCTGTTGCAAACCTATGAGTTATTTTGATGAGTCATTGCATGAAAATAGAAAGGTGGTAGAAATATTAACTTGTTTGTAGCCTTTGTTTGCTCAAAAATTAGTATAAATAGAGGTGCTCATTCTACCAATTGCTACACTTATCATTCTAATTATCTTGATGTTATTTTACAGTGATTTATGAGTTAGTAAGTTGAGATCTTGTGAGTTGAGATTTGTTTTGCTATTTCATATTTGTGATTATTGTGAGAGTTAGTGAGAAGTTAGAAGAGGTAATCAAGTGGATCTTGAAGGAGGTATCAAGCAAGCTTGAGGATTCGAACTAGGAAGGAGTTTCATCAATTGGAGCATTATACAAGCATGCTAGTTTCTATATCTTTGTTGTTTATGTTGGAAAGGATAATTAGATTTGTTACTATGTTGGAAAAGAGTTCTTTTGAATATTTTGTGATGTTTTTTTATGATTGCATGTTTCTTGGTTGTGCATTATGTTGTAGAACCTATCTTAATGGTTATATTTGTATGTACCCTATATATGGGAAGTTTGTATAAATGCATCGTATTATACTATACATAGTTGTCATCACTATATGTAGGATGTCTAAAGTAGATGTATGTAGCAAAGAGTAAGAAGTTGCTAAAATCATTTTGGTGGTAAAGTCATTTTGTTTATGAGATTTTATGTGGGTTATTCCTAGGATTTGTCTGATCCATGGGAAAGGGGGTAACCTAGGTATAGAGTATGAATGGTCATTAATCCAAATCAAGCTAGGAAGGTGTTTGAATAATAGATGGCCACTCTAATTTCTAGGTGATGGATGCTTTCTCCAAAGTAGTGTAAAGAGGCCATTGTTTACACTGTCAGTTTCACTGTGATCTGATATTACGTACTAGGTGTTGATGGTGTTTTCTGCACAGCAACAACTCAGACAGAATACAATATTCTATCTCTCTTGAAAGGTTATTTCCAACAATAAATTACTAAAAATGACCCCAAGGTCTCTCGGGTGTCAGGTCATGACGATGCATAAACAACTCAGATAATATGTGAAAATGTTGGTAATCACAATCGGACCTTACTACAAGCAAACTGTCTCTTTCTAATTTATCAGATTATGCAATATGATGATCTCAAATCCTAAATCTAACCAAATGATAAAGAAATAGCAAAAGGTAAGGGTGCAAGAATATGATAAAATCTAAACTTTTCCTAGAATGAGTAATGCAAATGACAGATATTTGGAATGGACCAATCTCAAATAACCAATTCTTGCTTAACCCACAATGCAATATCACAAGAACGGTGCAATCTTTGAAGGTGTATAGATTTTCAAATCATAGACATTCATCCACAATCAAACTTAAGCACATATGAATATATGGTCCAGGTTGACTTCACCAGCCTACTACAATCAGATAGTTACTGGGAGTATAGACCAGAGATTGCTACAAACATTCCAAACATGAAATCATAAACATCATTCACCACACTAAAACTAATTTAATTTTGAACACTAAACCCTAAATCTTCAAGCAATTTGAAAGATAGAACAACAAGAACCATGCGAGACAAACCAATACAAGAGATTTCATCAGGAGAACCACAATGTCTTCAATTGTATTAGATCATCAAAATACTGCAACAATTCCACTGTTCTGTTTGCAATACTTGCTTCAAGAAATTCACAAAATGCTCTAACTCTTACTCTAACTTAACTCTATTATCTCTTCTCTTTTTCTCTAATATCTAGTCTCTTATAATGAGGCAAGAATTCCTTTTATAGCAAATTCTCAAGACATGTCGGCCCAGCCAAACATTTACAAAATAAAACAACCAAAACAAGTCGGCCTTAGGAATTCAAGATAAGGCACACATTAAATGCCGATATATCATCAAGGTCAGCCTAGACATAGTCCCCAATGTAGGTCAGATCAATACATGCCCCATAATAATAGGGAAGCACAAATCTCAAAATGGCATTAAATATTGCCTCCCTTGTCTTTATTCTGGTCCAACAATCCTTGAACCCTCAAAAAAACCCTATCCAGCTCAGTGACAGGTGGCAAAGGCAAAACCTTAAGTCTGCATTTAATGGAATCAATCTCCTCCTTTGACTGCTCAACAGTCTTATTCCAATCATCCTTATGATATTGATACTTATCCATTACTGCCAAGTACATTGCTGCATCATCCAACGGGTGCCCTGTTATAACATTCTCAGGATCTGGAGCATAAACATCATGCCACCATTCCTTCAGTTGTTCCAAACTCAGGTACTTAGGAGCAATCTTTCTCCTGCCAGTCATAACTTCAAAAAATGCAATGCAACCCTCATAGACACCAGTCAAGTCACCATCCATCAGCTTCTTCTGTTTCTGAATCTTCCTCATGGCCTTCTGCCGAATCTGCAGAGCCTCAAACCATTCCCAAGGTTCATTTAATCTGGAGGAAGGAAGGATCCCATCTATAACCAACTGATCTTTACCATATTCTATTATGACCTTGGATTTCTGCAGTAGAAGGTCAATGTCTTCCTTGTCCTGGGATAACACGTGCTCCAATAATTCCTTGGCTCGGACTGCATCCTTCCCAACTGACAGGATATCCTTGATTGCACTATCTCCTCTCCCTTGCACATCCTTCAACCAATCTGTTGTAGTTTGAGCAGAGGCCTTAATCTTTTCAATTTTGAAAATAGTTTCCTTGGGCAAGAAACCAGGAGTGGCAGAGGAAGAGGGGTGGAGAGATCATAGAGGCTTCATTACATCCTCTAAGCACTTCCTAAGCCTTTCATTTTCTTTTCTAAGCTCATGCTTGGTCTGAGCTTCCTTTCTTAACCTCCCAATGATTACCGCACTAGAGCCTTCATATTCATCAATGTCCTATTCCATAGAGGCTGGCCCAAGGTTAATGGTCTGCACATTGTAATATGCACCAGTGACATCTTCTCTAGTTTTATCCGCAGTAGGGGTGGCAATGTGAATGACCCTGTTACTCACCTCATCCCTCTCTATCCTTGAAACTACCCTGCCTGCCTTCTTCTTTTTACCTTTACCTATCTTGGACAGCATCTCATCCCAATCCAAAGGAGTATCCTCAACAACTACCTGTTTCTTCCTTGTGATTTCCTTTTCAAGCCAATCTGGGACAGCAAGTTCTACCCAGATTTCCTTTGTTTTTGCCTCTTCATGTTGTTCTGTTGTTTTCTCTTCTTCTTTTTTAGGTAGTTGCTCACCTTGATCTTCTACTTCAATCTCCACCTCTTGTACCAGCGATGGGGTTATAACCGGGATATTCTCCTTCTCAGGTGATTCATGGCCCTTGCTACTTGCTGGAGAGTCCTCATATTGCACCAATGGACAAGGAAATTTTTCTACCTCTTCAACCTCGAGCTCAGCTGCCTCACCAAAAAGTGCTCCTTCCTTGAATGGCTCTGCTTCTCCGCTAGTCTCATGTTCCTCAAAAATTTCTTGCTCAGGCACACTTGGTGGAGGAGAAGCAGCCTTAGATGGCTCCACAGCCGGTAACTTTGGGAAAGAGTCCATCTTTTGCATAGTTTCCTTAGGGGAAGGAGTCTTGGATCTCCTTATATAAACTTTGGTCTTCTCTCCCGAACTCTCCACATCAACAATTGGAGGCTCCTCCTTAGAAGGTTCTCGACCCTTCTTCTTTGAAACCCTGGTTGTTCTTGTCTTCTTTGGCGGTGGAGGAGCATCCTCCTCAACTGGATTTTCTAACTCTTCCTCATCAGAAGACCTACCTATCTTCAAAGCCCGACTTCTTTTCTTTCCTTTTGGCTTTCTTTTTGGTTCCGGCTCACTTTCCTTAGGGCCTCTGATCTTTATTTTGAAAGGTGAGCTCTTTTGAGTTTTCCCTTTGGGGTCATCTTCCCCGGATTCCTTTGAAGTAGACATGGGATTAAGGTTTCCCATCAAATTAAAGGTACAAGGTACCTTCTCGCTCTCCAGCTCCCAAACCTTGTGTTTCAACCAAGAAGTGGTGAATTTCATAATCGGGGCCATTAGGTCCTCCAACTCTGTGACCTCATCTTCATTCCAGTTGATTTCCCCGATTGACCTATCCTTAACGGCTTCGTAGGCATGATCTTGTACTAGGTTTCCATCATCCTCCAGTTGGTCAGGGATCAACTTGACATTGTATTGTCTAATTGCATCAACAGGAAGCCTAGAGTAGCTCTTCTTTCTTGCTTCAAAATCATCCTTGATGTTGGCCTAATAGTCTTCTAGGTCATCCTTATGACGGTACTCCTTGGTAGCCTTCTTCTGTGCTTCCCCGGTGATATCAAAGTTTGTTCTTTTGGAATGGAAGGAGAAGCCATGAGCTGCCAACTCATCACCTACTGCATGTGTTGATTGGATAGAAGGGCACACTTCTGCTACACCAATTCCAAGCGGGAAATCCCCACCAAAACCTGTTTTATGCTTTTCCTTCTTGACAACTGCATCAAATTCACATATTTGTCTAACAATTTCCAATAACGCAATATGATCGGTAGGGTACCTAGGTAACTTGTATGGAGCAGCCAGGCATCCATCAATTCTAATGTAAGAGAAGGTAGGAAACTGAATGAACCAGGCCCCATATCTCCTTATCAAGTCCCTCACTCCATCCGACAGTCTCACATGCTTTGCATTTTGAAGCATCCTAGTGATATGCATCGTAAATGCATCATTGGCTCTTCTGTAGTTCTTGTGTCCTAGGTGTAACTCCAGGTAAATCTCATAGACAATATCATGTCCAAATGTCCCCTATTCAGAGCACACACAGAAGGAAAGTCTGGCATGTCAAAGGCTTGGGCAATAGAGACAGGACTGAAATTGGCCAAGACTCTCCCTTCAGTGCTGACAACCCTTTGGGTGTCGAAGTCATATTGTCGGGCACACTCAAGTATCAGCTCATAGCACTGGATTGCTGGGGGGAAACCTGCCACATGCACCAATCCAGATTTCATCATTCCCTGCCTTAAGACAGACAGATCCTTCTAAGTTGTCCTTTGCTTGAACTCCTCATATCTCCAGGCCCCCACATTGGTATCAGACACCTCGGACCACACGGAAGATATCTTGCTTTCTGGCAACTGACTCTTAGTGTCCAATCTTAACTTTTCTGCTTCTGAAATGGATGACCCCTCCGCGTCACCTTTGGACTTTCCCGCAGCAACCTTGCTTGATTCAGCCTGCACTCACAAAAGATCGTCATAAGTACCCAATTACCATGCATATTCCGACCAAAGGATTAGCACAAAATCATATAGGAAATTAAAAGTTATCACAAATGGCCAATCCTTGAAAATCCGGAAAAATAAAGGAATCCGGGAAAACAGTGTAAACCGAGAAAATCCAGTCGGGGCAGAATTTTGGAGAAATCCGACCCAGATGGATTCCTGTTGCTGAGATATCATCAGTCAAATAAATTGTTAGTACAAAAGATTATGAGATAATCATGAAATTCGTCCGTTAGCAACAAGAAATAAGCATTTAGCATTTACTCCATTAATCCTATCCTCAGAAAATCGGAAGAAGTTCAACCAGATAGGAAAATCAGAAAAGTCCAGATGGGAAGGATTTTCGCTGATAGTTTGAGGAAATCCAGAAATCGTTATGCCCCGCGGAATCAGCCGAAACTGGGAAAATTTAGGTGCGCAGGAATTCCGCGGACACCTCGAAAACCTGATGAACGACGACATGCGAACCATTAATCAAACTATCATGCAATCTTTCTACCTGGATTCTAATGGTCTCAAAATCGACGCTAATAGACAAGATTCAAAATGTAAAGGAATTTAAGTTCTCAAGGACCTCAAAATGTCTAGACCTCATGGCGAAGCAGCGATGCCCTAATTTCAATGAACAACCTCCCGCCATGAAAACTAGGGTAAGCTCAAGGTTTAAAATACCATTTATGAATATCAGTCTAGAGTGCTCTGAATCCTCACAAGGCAGGGGTCATTTTAATACAAATGCAAGATTGACAAATCATAACGAATTCATTATTCTGGGCCGAGCACCGAGAAAACCCTGACCTTGCACAATATGGAAAATTACGCACTAAGAGGGTAAACAATCTAACCCAGAACACCTTCCAAATGGATGCACCCATCATCTAATGAATACATACAAGCACACATGGCACGGGCGATAAGGTTTTCATGAAGAGGTGGGTCAAACCCTAACTCGATAAGAAGGAAATCGTGACTAAACATGGGCCGACCCGAAATGACCACCAATCAACTCAAAAAAACTCAATCATTGCGTAAAGAAATAGAAGGGCCGTCGATAACCTACCATGGAATAACCCAGATGAAACTCGAACTTGAAGAAGCGACCACGAAGCAAACACGCCCAAGCAACGAAAATCTAGACGTCGGCACCCAACAATCCACACGCAAGTGGTTCAAGATCAATCTTCAAAGCTCAAATGAAAACTCTTAATCGCCAGAGCAGTAAGCAAGTGAATAATGAAGTCAAAATGATGCTCAAAAGGTTTTAAATCTACCCATATGTGCGTCTAAGAAAAGGTACTGCAAGCATTAATGAGCGACAAGACGTGTCTGAAAAATCCAGAAACCCAAGCCCAGGACGAAATTTTGAAAAATCCCCAGATACGCAGAAAATCCGGATGAACACGAATTCCGCGGAAATAGCAGGAACCGGGATTTTAACAAAGTTCAGAATTTTAGCACAGTCCAGGAAAATCCACCAGAACCGAAAAATCCCGGAGTTAGGCAGAAATCCGGATTCGGAAAATTCAACAATGACCAGACAATGAACCAGGGCCCGGGAAAATCTGCCGGAGCCGGAAAATCCCGGATTCAGGTCAAAACCTGGATTTTCATTGAAAGCCAATTTTAACCAATTCAAGCCTCAGGGAGGGATTAAAGTCAGCAAGACCAACAAGTCAAGACCTTAAAAAGGTAAATCCAATAAAACCAAAGGTCAGAAGACATCCGAAAAGAGGGTCCCTACTCCAAGTGGGGCGTGTGTGCAAAATTGCACAACACTAGGCAAGGTTTATTCATACTTGTAAGTTTGTAACCACTGTATGTCAATTCTAGAAATGTATAGGACATAACACCAAGCTCAAAAAAGGCTATTGTTATGAGGTTACCAAACTAATCTCTTCGCAAAAGGGTAGGGCCATCTTACCAGTTAGGTAGATGTACGGGGACCATAGTAAGTCCATGGTTAGCAAAAAAGTGTTTGAGTGATGCTTATCCTCATCAGTTGGTGGCCAAGATTTGAGGGGGACTTCCTAGACCATTTGTACTTTATATATTCTATAAGCTTAGGTAAGCTAGGTAAGCTATGTATGTAACTTGTATCCATCTATATGGAATTTGTAAATATGAAATGTCATATGGAAATTATGCATCATCATTATTTGAATTAATGAAAGGAATTATTTTGTATGCAATGGGAAAGTTTGAAATATGTTTCAAATGTGTATTTATTATTCAAAGAAAAAGAAAAACAAATATTTCTCTTAAAGGTTAGATGAATTAACTATTCACTTGTGGGTAAAACATAGAAAATTTTACTATGTAGAGCAATGGGCATGTTACAATTATCCTAAGTGGGTTTCCAACCTAGTTCTAGTTTCCAAACCCACTGGGGGCATAAGGATCTGCACCGACTTCAAAGATTTGAACAAAGCATGTCCTAAGGATGATTTCCCCTTACCTAACATAAATATCATCATAGATCTCACAACTGATCATGAAATGCTATCACTCATGGATGGATTTTTAGGGTATAATCAAATCATGATTGCTAAATAGGATCAACACAAAACAACATTCACATGTCCATGGGAAACCTACTGCTGGAACGTAATGGCATTTGGTCTAAAAAATGCAGGAGCTACATATCAAAGGGAAATGCAACTATTTTTTCATGACATGATTCATAAAATGGTGGAAGCTTATGTAGATGACATCTTGGCAAAATCATTAACAAGGAAAGGACATATGGATGTACTAGGGATAATTTTTGACAGGCTTGAAAAATACACTGTAAGGTTGAATCCAAAAAAGTGTCTATAGAATCACCACTAGAAAAATCTTGGGATATATAGTATCATGAAGAGGCATTGAAGTTGATCTAGTGAAAGTGAAGGAAATTATGGAAATGGAACCACCAAAGTCACTCAAAAAATTAAGGATCCTTCAAGGAAAGCTTCAATTAATTAGGAGATTCATAGCACAACTAGAAGACAAGTGTCACCCTTTCACTCATTTCCTTCACAAAGGTGTAGCTTAAAAATGGGATGAAAACTATGAACAAGTATTCCAGATACTTAATGACTACTTAGCAACACCATCAATCTTAAAGCCACCGAAAGCAGGGAAATCATTTATTCTATATGTGTTAGCAACTTCAGTGGCACTAAGAGCTCTCTTAGCTTAGCATGATGAAAATAGAAAGGAACGGGCTATCTATTATATCAACAAGACTTTAGTGGGCTTTGAGCTTAGGGTATGTGCAGGATCATGATGGGCCAAAAAGTGGCAATATGATGGGTATGTGGTTGATGACTTTTTTTTTACCCAAAATTGATGAAACGAAAAGGGTTTTTAAAGGAGATTATTAGCTTTCCACCAATAAAAATTATGCTTTACTTTGAATTTAATAAGTAATTATTATTCATTTTCTATTTGAATTACAACTAAAGTCCTAATTGACAGGTTGATTGAAAAACATCTATAGCTTTCAAACAACATCACATTTTTTGAATTTAAAACATGCATCACATTCTATGCTTTGCATACTATAGGATTAAAAAAAGAAAATTTGAATTTCATGAAATTTTGACCAAGTTAAGGTGGTCAAACCTACGAGTTTTTATATTTTTTAAAAGTTGTAATAAAAAATTCATAATTAATTATTTACTTGGAAAAAAAATTACAAAAATATATGCATCACATCGGGACATGAGTCCTCTACTTATATCTAAAATCTTATAAAAAAATATTATCATTTTGGGTGTTGCCACAGTAGTGGTTTACAATTTCTGGGAGATCCTGATTTTTGTTGAAATCACATATTTTTAGAAAATATAATGATTTAAGCCTTGAAATTTTCCATTTAAAGGATTCCAATTTAAGAGGTTTTGATCAAATCACCTTAGACCAAGCCCCCTTGGATAGAACCCCGCTAGTTTTAAACCATACCTATAACAGAGTCTCCCTTACACCTATCAAAATGCTGATAAAAAACCACTTTTGATTTACCTTTTGGGGGATCAAATGAATTCATTTAAAATTTATTTTTTTGTAAGTATGTATTCTTTATTATATTATATTTTTTATTTCTTGTGAATGTAGATTTTTCACCGAAAATCAAGCTCTCTATTCTACACATGTGGAAAAATAGAAGATTATCAAAAAAAAAATTGAAAAATATGAGTGCACCGAGATATTGAAGTCCTTGATCCAACAAAAAGAAAAATTGAATTTGATACATAAAAATGTTACGCGTATACGTCGCGAATGTTTGAATTATAATTGGTTTGACTTAGAAATTTGATTAAAGAAAAAATATTCAAAAAACTATCTAACCAAGTGGAAGCAATAGATATCAGAGTTACAAATCTAAATTCGAAAGAATTAGAATTTTATCCTTCATGGAAAAAAGTTATGCATTATACATGATCGTCACTTTTAAAAATGTTGTTTTCTGAAAAAAACTAGTTTTGAGGGAGATGGAAAAGAAGTGCAATCAGATTCCAAAAATTTTGAAAAAAATATATTTAGAATCTACAGACAAAATGTCACAAAACTCTAGTTTGCATCATCACAAATTCCTCACCTTAGCCATAGGTGCTCGAAAGTGAAGATTTAGTGAAAAAATTATTTCAAGGTCCAGGGCTAAAAATTGTAAACCACTATTGTGGGATCACCCTTTATTGTGGTTAGGTGGTTAGACAAACACCTACTTATTTTTTCCCCAAAATTTAAGTACTACGCATTGAAATTTCAAATTTTCACCAAATAGATTTTTTTTAAAACCTAGTAGTTTAGAAACTACATTCAATTTGTTACAATTCTATTCTTACATATTTTTGAAATAATATAGATAACTTATTCAAATTTTTACGTCAAGTTTCCTAACTCTAATTTTTTAAATTTTTTGCCACTTAAGGGCTTTTTTTCCATGATGATCCTGCACATACCCCTTAACTATTCACCTATAGAGAGATCTTGTTTAGTAGTTGTGTTTTCTTCCCATAAGTTAAGACATTACATATTATCACATTAGGTTAAGCTTATTTCCAAGGTAGATCCTTTGAAATATCTGTTATCCAAAGCCACATTCACAAGTTGTATGGAAAAATGGGTAATGATCCTGAGTGAATTTGATATTGAATATGTAGATCGAAAAGTGATCAAAGGACAAGTAATAGCATATTAGTTGGCCAAATCACCATTATGTGCAAAGAACCCACTGATATCAGATTTCCCAAATGATTCCATCTTTACCCTCACAACATCTAAGTAGTGGAAATTATATTTTGATGGATCAGCATACTCAACATGGGTTTGTAGCAAGAATTTTATTTATCAATATGCAAGGACATTGCATACACAAGTCTTTCAAATTGGAATTCCCTTGTACCATTCCAGATTTCCCAAGTCTTTCAGATTTCCCAAATGATTCCATCTTTACCCTCACAACATCTACATAGTGGAAATTATATTTTGATGGATCAACATACTCAACATGGGTTTGTAGCAGGAATTTTATTTATCACTACGCAAGGATATTGCATACACAAGTCTTTCATATTGGAATTCCCTTGTACTAATAACATAGCGTAGTATTGGGCATTGATCACAGGATTAAGAAAAAAAATTAAATGGAAAATTCAGGAGCTTCAAGTCTACAGAGATTCACAACTGATAGTAAGGAAAGTCAATGATGATTATCAGACAAAAGATGACAAGTTTATACCATACAAGAAAATGGTGGATACCTGGAAGGAGTACTTCATTGACATAACCTTTGAGAATATACCAAGGATCAATATTAGATCAGTTGATGTAATGGAAACTATTGGGTCATTACTGAACATACCAAAGAATAGCTCAAAATACGAATTCCTTGTAGAACAGCTTCTCATACAAGTATTTGAGGTTCTAGAGTGAGAATCGTGTGTGAAGTTGTTAATCCAGGTTCACCCTAGTACCATGACATTTTCACCTATCTGCATAGAGTTATATCCCCTACTGATGTAACCCCTAACTCACACAAAACTTTTATCAAAAGAGCCTCATGATTTGTCATACTTGGTGATACCTTATATCGTAGAAGTTTTGATAGCACATTACTTAGATGTCTTAACTAGGAGGAAGCTTATTTCACTTTGAAATAAATATAGGAAGGCATATGCAAGTCACATTCAAGTGGCATAACCTTGGCCAAAAATTTGTTGTGAATAGGATATTATTTTCCCACCATGGAGCAGGCGTCAAATCCGTTTGTGAAAAAATATGTATAATGTCAGTAGCATGGAGATCTTATTCATGCTTCAACATAAGAGCTCCAACCAATGGTAACTCCGTGGCCATTTTCTCAATGGGGGCTTGATCTCATAGGTAAAATTACACCCACTTCTTCCAATGAACACAAGTTTATTATTACCACCATGGAGTATTTTATGAAGTGGATAGAAGCTATTCCTATGACATTTATCATTGGGAAAAAAATGTTAAATTTCATCCTTGAATAGCTTATTTTTCGTTATGGTGTTCCACAAGCCATTATCACAGATAATGGAACACCCTTCAAAAACCAAGATGTAAGAGATATATGCAATAAATTTAATATCCAACACCATTTCTCAACCCCATACTATCCCCAAGGAAATGGTGAAGATGAAGCCTCAAATAAGACCACTATCAAGATTCTCAAAAATACAATTAATGACGTTGGTTGAGATTGGCATCTACAAGTAAATCTTGCTCTCTAGGTATATCAAATCAACATTAGAACACCAACTGGTGCTACACCTTATTCCCTATTCTATGGTAACAAAGTCATTTTGCCTATTGAGATTGAGCTCTCATCATTGAGAGTGTCTCTACAGAACCTAATCACTGAGGAAGAATACAAAGTATCAAAGCTAAATGAATTGGAATTGCTAGAAAAATGACATCTAGAAGCACTCAACCATCTTCAGGTGTACCAAAAAAAACTCAAGAGGAGTTATAACATAAAAATAAATGGTTGGAACTTTCAAGTAGGATGTTTTGTACTAAAATAAAATTAGAAAAATATATTAGACCAAAATAGCAAGGGGAAGTTTGAACCAAACTAGTTAGGACCCTTTGTCATCATAGCTCGCTATGGATCAGGAGCTTATCTACTCATAACACCTGAAGGAGATCCATTACAGGAACCTATGAACAACATGCATCTCAAGAGGTTCTACGCCTAGCCCAGGAGGGGTAATATTCTAAAATTTCAAAAAATCAAAATCCAAAAAAAATAGAAAAATGATTGAAAAAAGTAAAGAGAAAAATCGTCCTCTAGTGAAAACCACTTTAGTGGTGTTTTTGGAAAGTACCTTGATGAAAACCTGGTAAACAGGCACCTTGCATAAATAAACTTGATCCCCATCTATTAATGACTCTTATCACTTCATCCTATTCATAATAAAATTGGCATCCATTTACCACCCATCTGCTTTGAGTTGTACCCTCATGTCATCCTATGAAGATGTCCATCCATCTTATTGAGTTGTACCCTCAGGTCATCCTATCTAATTTGTATCAAAGTTCCATGACACTCGACTAGGGGAAATTTCTTATACTAGGTTACGACATTGGATCCTCGCATTACCTAAGTCTTGTAAATATTATTCTTGGAAAATCCAAAAACATCATAAAGCATCAAAAGTTTAAAAACATTCAAAAAGTTGTAATTAAGCTCAAAATCTCAAAAAAAAATTAAAAAGATGTAAAGTTTAAAACCCCTAAAATATCTTGTGTACAAAGATTTTGGCTCCCTAATGCTTTCTTACACTTCTAGGGTTTTTCACCTAAAAGGAGAAAGATGGGCCAAAATGGGCAATGTATACACTCAAAATCAATGCAAGGATGGATGTAATATACCTAAATGTGATGTCTAAATGTAATAAACTAGAAAATAAAGATGATTATTAATGAAAAACCTAAGAAATGCAAGATGTTGGAAAACACAGTGAGGTATGCAAAATGACCTAGAAATGCAAGTAAACAATAACATAATTAAATAAAATTGGAGAGGTGCACCTGGAAATTAAAGCATGATGCAGAGAGGCTCTAGAATCCTGTAGATTTTTTTGTTGAAGCCAAATAGGACACTTACACCAAGTTGGGTGACTTAGTCCTATTTTGGGGAGATTCTACCAGAATAGGTTTCTGCCAAATGGGTACTCAGAAATGTAAAAATCACTTTTCAGGCCTAGTAGAGGGACTAATTTTCCATAGATGGTGACTTACTCCACCTGGGAATCTTGAGAAATTTGGGGCAGGAATCTGTAGCTTTCGGTCTGCACTTCCCTTCCTGACAGGTGTCCGGTTTAGATTCTGTAGAAAATAGGCTGAAAGAGGTCTCCAAGCTTCAATTACGGCTTTGTTGACTTGAATGACTTTAATGGATTGTTGACCACTTTTTTACACCTTTCTCTTTGGAAAATATGCATACAAGACCTGTAAACACACATGCAAAGAGGGGAAAAAAGGGTTAAGGGTTAGAGAATAGGGGTTTGCCTTGGTCAAATCCCAAATTGGTAATCAAACCCTAGATAATGAAATGAAATAGAAAGAGAATGATGAATGAATAACATTCAATGTCACAAACTCACCAAACCCTTGATGTTGAAATCTAAAGATATGCAACAAGATGCTCTAATGGATGTTTGAAAGTGCTTAGAATGCTTGGTAATTACTTGAATAATGAAATAGAAATTAGAATATTGTAGGAGATGAAAAATGAGGGGAAAACCCTTTATTTATACTTGATTTTCTAATATTTCCCAAAAATAACACATCACAGGCCGACCTTAAGGTCAAGAGAATAAAATCCCACCAGAAAATTAAAATTATTTTGATTTTTGTGCCCAATGGGACTAAGTTGCCCCAGGTGGCGACTTGGTCCCACCAGGGCAATTTTACTGGGTGTCAGGGATTGAAGTGTATTTAATGAGGTTTAACGAGAATATTCTCAAAAATACACTTAAGTAGGGCCAGAAAGTGTATTAAGGGGTCACTTAAACATAAGAAAGGGTTGAATTAGTGATGACAAGCCTAGAAAAGCGTGAGAGTTTGTTACAACTCTTTGCAACACTTTGAGATAAGACTTGGTAAGTGATAAAAAGGGGTTATTTTAGTGAATTATAATGAAAGGTCCTAAAAAATTCTGAAAATGGGTTACAACACTTTTACAAGACATCCTAGAATTCTTAATGATTCTCAAGGGTCCAAGACCTAATGTGAATGTGTTGACCACATTATAACATTAAATCTAGGAAAAATCAAGCCAAAGTCCACTAGGAGGGCCTAAACATGAGAAAAAGTAGAAGGGTTACTTTTTCTATGTTCACACATCCAAACATTTGTAAAGTTAAAAATTTCAAAAACATCAAAATCATCCTAAAATCCAAAAACATTCATAACATGTCAAAAATCCAAAAACATTCAGTTCACATCAAAACCCCTAAATACGTCTAAAAGTTTAAAAAGTCAAAAATACTTGTCAAACTACATTGTCTTTGTGCTTATGTAGGAAAGGCCGTCATTGATGAGCCTCTGAGGCATTAGGTCAGTCATGTAGGATTCCATCATAATAAACTGACAATCCAAAATGTTCATATCTCATCAATAAATAGTCAAGAGTCAGTCAAACTACGTTGTCTCTACACTTACATAGGCAAGGCCATCATCAATGAGCCCCTGAGGCATTAAGTCATTCCCTCTTAGGTCCTTTTCTTACCCTTGGAAAACAAAAAAAAACATTTAATTTTTTTGAAAACCTTAAACAGTAGTAATATCTTTAAAATTCAAAAACAACCTCAAATAACTTGGAAACTTTAAACATTCAAATAATAGAAAACCCTAAAAAACCTCAAAACATGTCAAAATGTCAAAAACATTCAAGTATTCCAAAAATATCAAAATCACCCATCTCATCTCACCTTCACCCATAAAAACTTTAATTCATAATAAATGGAACATCATTCTCACCCTTTGGTGAAGCAAGTAGAAACAAGGGCACTATGTCAAAAAATTAAACTTTAAGGAAAACAAGTTGTGAAGTCAAGGTTAATCTTCGAACATGTCAATTAAGTTTATATCAATGACCTGCTTAGTTTAACATAGAATCATTATCCAATGAATGTCCTAGGATATATCATTCTGAAAATGGGCGTCATTTTGAATATCATCTAAGAACATAAAAATCTCTTTGGCAATAGATATGCATAACATTGACTACTTGATAATTTTAATTTTTTCCTATAATTTATCTTGTTGGTCCATTCTGATGATCTCTCAATGATGTCTAATAAAATGATTTAGAGAGAAAGGAATGGGGCATTGATCAGTACTTTTGTTTGTTGTGCTTGTTAGATATTCTGGTAGTACAAACTCGGTGAATACTTAAATCTTGCATGTGTCGGGATAGTCTCCTAGTAACACAATGGCTAAGACATATCAAGTCCTTCATACCTTTTGTGTATTAGTCTCATTACTTTGATGGCCCATTCCTTCATATGGTCAAACAAGGTTTTCGTATTTCAAGTATGAAAAAGAATACTCCTATCTATTTGTAGAGTCAAATTCCATCGCATTAGATACAACGCCATCCTATTTCTTTATACCTTGGTGCATCGTGACTATTTTCTATATCAAAAATAAGAATTGTTATGATGAATTAAGACTAATTCCTAGAAGCAAAGCAATATCATCTATCTTGTCACCATATCCAATAAAATCTCAAAATAATTGTAGATTTTTTGGATTATGAATCAATATCAACATAAATGAAAGGTTAATCAATGAACCATCTCATTCTTCTATCTTCTATCCATATTCTATATGATTCTTACTAACATTAAAGTATCATGACATAACAAAAAATATCGGTGCATCCATCCTGCATCCATAAATCATCGGCATATCATAACATGCATCTTGTATACACATCATATATCATATCAAAAATACAAAAAGAAATGCATCCATATCATCCATAACATGAGTATCATTTGCATATACATCTGCATTGCATCATATCATAAATATAATAAATACATCACAATTGCATCATGCATCCATGTAGAATCATAGGGCATCCATCACATAACATTATAAGAATGAAAAATCCATAATTTTTTCCCACTCCTCTATTTTGAGTTGCTTGCGCACATGGAAGATGCCACTTTGGGGGTACCCCATGGTCCCCCTCCCATGTCCTATTCTAATCGGGTTCTTTCCCTGACCACTTTGACAACCTCGGGGGACCCTCTTGTGTTGTCTACTATTGAAGAGCCCATGTTTTTGGTTTCGGCTGTTGAAAATGTGCCTGTGATCTTTGTCACTCTAAAATCAAAGGGTTGGAAGAATGTGCTACTTAACTTGAGTCTGATAGCAAAGAAATATCATCCTCTTTTGAAAGTGGTGATTTCCACTTCTGGTACTAAAATTTCAAACCCATAATACACCAATGATAGGATCATTTCTTCCATGGAGAATGTGGTGGTGGGAGAAATTTTCTCTTTTCACCCTACTATGGATATGGTAAGAAGATGGTCAATTGCTAAGTGGTGTCTCAAGGGCAGTGTGGAATTTTATTCCATGGTTGGTGGGCTATTCCTATTCAAATTCATGGTTGCTAAAGATCTATTATTTGTTCTCTCTTTGGGCCCCTGTGTTTATGGGAAACATAACCTATCACTATGTCGATGGAAACCTGGTTTTGACCTTGTTATTGATCTCAAAAAAATTTCACCCATTTGGATTTGTCTGCCAGGTATGCCACTAGAATACTGGGATGATTGTTTTCCAATGTATTGGTGATTCAATGGGTCACTTCATTACTTTGAACACCATAACCAAAATGAAATCCAAGTTATTTTTTGCTCGATTATGTGTTAATATTGATATTAACAAGTCTTTACCCAAATCCGTGACATTGAGCTCCAAATTTGGGTCTTGGAATCAACAAATTTTCTATGAAAATGATGTGGTTTATTTCCAAAAATGTGCTAAACTTGGGCATCTTATTTCATACTATAAGTCTACTGTTAAACAAAACCCCAATTATAGCGAACCCCCAGTGGATGACCTCAAAAACAACTATCCTTTCAAGTCTGATCTCCTTAAAATTATTGACTCCCTGACCAAATATGGGCCTTTTGTTGACCTTGCCTCTATTCTATGTATTACTTCTCCTAGAAAAAATTTGTTGGACAACCCAAGGAGTTTACATAGTGTTTTGGCAGTCCCTGAGGTTTTGTTGGAGGAGATGGTTTCTATTGACCCTACCTCAGATCTGTGTATGACTTCTCCCAGAAATTTTTTTCTCAACAAGTCTTCTCCAAAGATTTTAAATTATGTTTCAGTGACTCATGAGGCTCTGTTGGTGGAAATGGTGAGTGTTCTACCCCCTAACCATGATTTGATTAAGGATGTTGAAGAGGGGGAAATATTGTGCGTGGAAGTTGATAAGAAAGCCTCTGAATCTCGTCAGGGACACAACTGCCTTATCACAAGGTTGAACCAATGAAGAAGAGGGTTGGAAAACTCCAAAGAAGAAATGTAAACAAAAGAAATTAAATGTAGGGGGAATCCAAACCTAGAAGACCCAACCAGCGATAAACCAAAAATAGGGAGACAACCAAAGAGATTGATATTGGAAAATAGAGGACATTGGAAGTGTCTAAATGAAAGTCATGTCCTAGAATGTGAGAGGGCTAAATAACCCCCAAAAATAGCTAGCTCTAAAGAATTATATGTGGGAACACAAGATAGATGTATTATTGTTACAAGAAATTAAAATGAAAAAAGAAAACTTTGAACACATAGCTAAGTATATTTGGCAAAATGCTCATTTTTCTTGTAGTAATGTGAATGGGGCTTTAGGTGGTCTGTCTATGATGTGAGATCCTAATAGAATAAGGGGTATTGAAATCTTCCAAAGCAAGAACAGTGTAGAAATTCATTTCTCTCACTCTAGTTTTTCTTGGTTTCTAATTAACATCTATGCCCCCAATATAAGGAATGCTAGGAAAGCCCTTTGGTAGGATCTCACTGACTAGATTAAAAATAACAAGGGGGGCCATTGGTTGGTGGCAAGAGACTTCAACTCTTTTTTATACCCTTCAAAAAAGGGTGGGGGACTGATAGACTATTCTAATAGTATGGCTAACTTAACTAATTTTTTAAGTAATATAGGGTTGGTGGACATTGACTTACAGGGCCAATATTTTACTTGGACTAATAGGCAAATAGGGGATAGTCTAATCCAGGTCAGAATTGAAAGATTCCTTTTCTCTCCTGATTGGATAATATTAATTAACTCCAATCTATTAGTGTTGCCTCAGATTGTCTTGGACAATAACTCTCTACAGTTGGTCATGAATGATCACTTTGTTGTTGGTCCTTTTCACTTTCAATTTGAGGTCATGTGGAATTCCCACCCGTACTTCAGAAATAAAATTGTTGATTGGTGGAATGTCCCTGTACATGGCTCCCCCATGTTTAGGGTATTCCATAAACTCAAGTATATCAAAAACATGGTTAAAGGTTGGAACAAGAGGATGTTTGAAGATGTTTTCCAGCAGAAAAGAGTGATCTCTAATAAACTAGGATGACACAAAAAAGGACGGAGGAGGGAGATGCTAGTCTATATACTTGCCAGCAGGAAAGAGATGAACGCATGGAATGGGATAAAGTCTTGAAAAAAGAGGAGATATTCTGGAAGAAAAAATCCAGAGTTCAATGGTTGAAAGAGGGTGACTGAAACACTTCTTTCTTCCATGTTTCAACCCTCAAGCATAGGAAAAGGAACCAGATAAAAAAGTTGAAATATGAGTTAGGAGTTAAAGTTACTACCCCTACCTAGATTGGTTTATTGGCCTCTGGTTATTTCCAAAATGCCTTATCTGAGCCCATTGTGGCCCCTAATTCTGCTTTGGATAACCTATTGTTGGACCCCCTTCCTACTTCTCTATCCCATGAGGATAATGATAATATACTTGGTGTTGTCACTCTAGAGGAAGTCAAGGTAGTTGTGTTCAGTATGGGTGCATACAAGGCTCCGAGACCTACTAGATAGGTCCCTCGACTTTCTTCCAGGTCTTTTGGGACATTGTTGGAGAGGACTTAATTCTTATGGCCAAGGAATTTTTTTGAGTTTGGAAAACTTCTTGAATAGCTAAATCACACCTTCCTAGCTTTCATTCCCAAAAATGATAAACTACAGACCATGGCTAATTTTTTACCTATCAGCCTATGTAATACCATTTATAAGATCTTCTCCAAAATTTTGGTGAACCACCTGAAACCTCTCCTAGAAAAAACAATTAGTCCAAGCCAAAAAGGCTTTGTCTCAGGTTGGCGTATCATGGATGTTGTATAGCCACTCACAAAATTTTGCACTCCATGGATAGATGTAACAGTGCTAGTATAGCTTTTAAGTTGTACATCTCAAAAGATTATGAAAAAGTCGTATGGAGTTTTCTACCCAAAGTATTAGCTAAGATTAGCTTCAATTAGAGTGTGATTAACATCATTTTGGAATGCACTACAACTATGAAATATTTTGTTTTGGTCAATGGGATTCCCCACGGGTTCTTTAATATTGAGAGAGGTATAAGATAGGGCAATCCCCTATCTCCATACCTGTTCATAATCATTGATGATGTTCTAAGTAGGAATGTTTCTATAATGTCAGTGGAGGGCTCTATTAAGGGAGTTAAACATGCTACCACCCTAGAACATGTAGTCATACAATATTTTGTCGATGATACCAACTTGTTCTAGAAAGCTTCAGTTGTGGAAGCAAGAAAATGGAAAAATTGCCTTAACAACTATGCTACTTGTTCAAGCTAGTGTATAAATTACAACAAGAGCATGATTTATTTATTTAACAACACTCTTATTGTGCACAACAGAGTGATTGTTGTTATGGGCTTTGTGAGTGTGTCCCTTCCTTCTGTGTACCTGGGTCTCCCTCTTACTATTAAAGAAGTTGCTCCCACCTTATAGAATCCCATCCTTGAGAGAGTTCAAAGGAAACTGGCCAAATGGAAAGGCTCAATCCTCAATCATGTTGGTAAGTTGCAACTCCTTACTACTACCCTTCAAGGGATCCCAGTTTATTTCCTATCTATATTCAAAATTCCTAGATACATAGTGGAAAATTTTGAACAAATACAAAGGAACTTCCTTTGGTTTGGTACAGAGGAGAAAAAGAAGTTGGCTTTCGTCAATTGGGGCAAGTTCTACCTTCCTAAATCTAGTGGGGGGTTAGGTATAAGGAAAATTCAACCTACCAAAAAATCTTTGCTTACAAAGGTTGGATGGGACTAGTTAAGGAACAAGAAGGATTGGTGTAGACTTATGAATGCTAAGTACCTAAGCAACTGCCCTCTAATCAAATGCCTCTCGAATGAACACCCCAATGGTTCATTGGTTTGGAATAATATTTGCAAGATGAAAAAGCTGCTACAATCTAGTCTGAGATGGAATTTAGGGAATGGCAACAGTATTAATTTTTGGGAGGACCCCTGGCTGATTGAAATTCCCCTTTCCCAATCTGATTTAAAGAATCTGATGGGGCCTATGCGGCTGTACTTTGGAAAAAAAAATTGAGACTACCTTTGTGGTCTTCATGGTTCTATGAACTAGAAAATGTTGGAATTGTGTTGTCCCCTCTCCTCGGAGTTAAGGTAGAGTTAAGGCACTTGGCTAGGACCCTGCAGGACATCCTCTCCCTTACTTTAATTCACATCTCCAATATGGAGGATGCTTTCTATTGATTTAAGGAACACAAAGGCAACCTCTCTATTAAGTCAGCCCATTATTTTCTATCAAACCAGGGGAATCAAAGAAGATTATGGAAACAGGTTTGGAACAGATGATTAACACCAAAAATCAACTTCTTCTAGTGGACAACGTGTCACAATCGGATTCTAAGTCAAGATAATTTAAGGAAAAGGGGATTTCAAATCCTGTATAGATGCATGTTATGTAAGAATAATATGGAGTCAGTTGGCCACCTATCACTCCACTACCTGTTTACTATTGAAGCTTGGGATTTGGATTTTAGTAAACTTGGGATTCATTGGACCATGAATGGTGACATTAAGATTTTTATTAAAAGTTGGTCTGGACCTTTTCAATGTCCTCTTCCTAATGAAATATGGTATCAAATTCCTCCCATCTTTTGTTGGTGCTTATGGAAAGAAAGAAACAATCAAATCTTCAGAGATGTTGAAAAAATCCCTAAGGAGGCCTTTGGCATTGGGTTCAGACTTATATCTAAGAATGTCTCCATATACGATTGGAAACCCCTAGACAAAGCTCCTACAGTGTGGGAGATCAACATGGAAAGCTCATGGAACAAAAATTTTGAGATCAAATCCTTTGATAACTCTAAATTGTTGGCTAGACTCAACAAGGTTTGGAAACCCCAGATACTGGTTGGCAAAAACCTAACTTTGATGGGGCAGCAAAAGGAAACCCGAGGGTGGCTAGGATTGGAGGAATTATCAGGGACTCCAAGGGAAATTTAGTGGCAGGGTATGTTGGTGGTATTGGAATACAAACTTCTATGGTGGAAAGGCATGCTGGTGGTATTGGAATATAGACTTCTATGGCAACTGAGGCTAGAGCACTACTCAAGGGTGTTGAAATAGTTGTCACTCTTGGTATAAAAAAATTGCATATTGAAGGAGACTCCAAGACAGTGATTGAATCTATCAATCAAATATTTTTCATGGGTGGAGTGTCAAATACATACTCTTGGACATAAATTATTTGATTTCTAAACTGGAAAGGAAGAATCTAACTCACATATTTCGTGAGGGCAACCAGGTGGCTGATTCTTTAGCCAACCTTGGTTCTTCGTGGATCCTATCCAAATGTTGGAGAAGGCTAGGGGCTCTCCCTATGAATATACAAGGATTTCTCCTTGATGAACAAAAAATATTACCATTAATGGTGGAAGCTAACCTTGCTAATTTGGGCGGGTACATTGTGGCACTATACCTTTGGGTCATTGATGATGTGGAACAAGCAAGATGATGTGGAGAGGCATAGGTGAGAATTTGGGTGGTGTTTTGAAATGATGGAGGTGAATGGTTGGGCTCTTCAAAATATTTATGGGAAGTCTTGTCAAAAGTACCACAATTCAAATTTCGTTTTTAGAAATGTGTGTAAGGCCAAAGTTATCTTCATACTTTTGGATAATAATTACTTGATAAAGGTTAGCATGGACTTTAACTTAAGTTTGATGTACTTAAGAAAGTTTTATTATGGCCCTGTTGACATAATCTTCTTGGAAATGACCACCAGCTCATGTGAATATCTAGAAACCTTAATTAGGCATGATTTTCCTTCTTGGTTTGGCAGTGGCAATAAATGGGTGGTAAAGTTTACCCATTGCCATTTTGAAAATTTTCTAACTCTATTATCTTGGGTAAGTTTCATTGTTCGATGCGAAGAGATGGGTGGTGACAAGGTTCAAATCGAGCCTGAATCTTGTGATGAATTTCATAGAGACCCTATTGTTTGGCACATTTGCATGGAGGGAGGAATTGTGCCTCTTATGGAGTTCCTGGTGGGTCATGATGAGAAGATCTCAAGGTAATTCGCAAGTTCTTGGAGTAACAAGAGAGTCACTATTGGTGGAATCTCTTTTGAAATTAATGAGGATGTTATCACCAAGGGGACGGGCCTATCCTACACTAGTCAAAAGCTGAAGAAGCACACTAAGGTGCAAGATTTAGAGAGTTTCAATGCTTTCTTCTGGGAGAATGAGAAGCCTATCAAGAAGCATGTAGGATTCAAAAGGGAGTCACTGCCAAAGTCGTGGGATCAAGTTTACTTAGCTATAATGAAGTATGTTACTTTAGAGGGGAGATTTAAAGTCTTTTATTTCTACCATCTACCATTACTTAACCATATTAGGCACAAGATGCTTATAAGTTTTCCTTTTTTCTGCTTTCCTCCTTAGAAATCTTGATTAAGGAAACCCTTGATTCTACTACTTTAAACCCTCATAAGCCACCACCTCTACCCTTACACCAAGGCCTTATCCTTTGGCTTTACCATTTTCATTTGGCCCTCTACCCCCCAAAACCTATCTCTGCTAACCATGTCGAAGAACAAGAACCCTTTGACCACTCCCCAGAAAAACCTTCCCCTACTGCTTTAGTCAAACCAAAAAGGAAGAACCCCACTATCGATTGTGAACCCAAAGATGTGCCTAAATCCAAACCCCTAGCCAAAAAGAAAAATGGGTGGTGGGTTTATCCCATTCTAAGGTGGCAATCGGGCTTTGTGAATTAAAAAATACCCCCACCAATAAGGACAACAAAATGAAGGCCAAGACCAAGTGCAAAAAGGACACCCTGTGTCATGTGGAGGTGTCGATCAAGAACATCAAAGGTAGGAGCCATGCGGACAGGGATTCTAAAGGTGATATTGTGGTGGCGGCTAGTGTGGACATTAGGAAAAATTAGACCGATGTTAGAAGGTCTCATAGGTTGGCCAAGAATAAGAAAGAGGTTCTTGTTGATGAGATATCTAGCAGCTCAAAGTAGACTAGTGGCAAAAAGGAGAGTAAACAAGATACTATTGAGGAAATGGAGGAGTTTGTTGAAGGCCCCAATCACTTCTCGGAATTGAACAAAATGATTCATGATGAATCCACCACTCAGTCTTTCGATCACATGGTTGGGGAGGAGGAGACAATTAAGATGGAAAATGACAAGGAAGAGGAATTCAACAAACTGTTGGCTTGGGTGGAAAAACTTGAACATAAGTTTACTCGGCTAACACACTTCATGATAAAAATCATCCACAAGTCCATTATCACTCTCTCTGAGGTACTCAAAGTGGAAGTAGAAAAGAATACTGAGCGTGAGGGACCTAAATGGGTTGGTGATGAGGTCTTGAAACTTCTCATGGAGAAGTGGGAGGGATTAGCCAAGTAGTGGGTGGGTCTGTGTTTTGGGTGGGTGGGTCTTTCCTCTATTTTCGGTCCATTGTGTCTATTATTTTTTTGGTTTTTTATGTTGTTTTTGTTCTAGACATAATGTTGTAACTTTAACTTTGGTCTCTTTTTGGCCCCTTGGGCTCTGTGTGTAAAGGGAACTACACCCTATAAATGCAGGTTACTTTATCAAAAACATTATAAGCATGAAATAAAACATCATATCATGATTGCATCAAAAATCACCTCATATATATCAAAAGCATCAATGTTATGATACAAATCTAGTATGTGATCTATCTCAAGATATATACATGAGGCTACATAGGAGCTGGTGAATGAATATATACGTAATTTTGTAACATCAAAAAGCTGAATCAAAATGGTTTCCCTAGCTACCCCCTACTACCTCTGTCCCGATGTAGCTAGGAGGGTGGTATATCATAACTCCCTGATGGCTCTCCAAACTATCTATGAGACTGACCCACTGATGTGCCCAATAACTGTCTTGGCCCCATGGCACTTCATTGTGAGTAGGTGAATCCCTCCTATGTGCTGGAACTCACAGTAGGTAGAGGGTCTTGTAATATGAAATCTCATTTTGTACGGCCCATAAATTTTGTGTGTATTCAGCAAGGGTGATGGTGTCTCCCTGCACCTCCATTTGCTATCGTTGGGCAGTCTCCTGAGCTACATGTAGCTCTGCCTATTGTCATCATGTGACCTTTGCATCTAGTTACCCTTAGAGTTGATCTCATTCTTGATGTGCCTCATCTATCTCTCTCAAGGAAGTAGCTAAATCAACCTGTAATCTTTGTATTTCTGGCCTTGGTTCCTATGCACATATCTATTGATCCTAGTGTTATTGCTAGTCATGTATAGGAGGAGGTCCCTCTAGACCTATCTACTCATCCATATTTTGATAATGATCCCTTTATGCATCTTGATCTTTGTGTGGATCAACTACTTGGGCTATTCTTTGTCGCCTCAACCTACTCCCCTCACCCCTCTCTCTAGGGCACAACTATAGGATCAATAAATCTAAATGGCCTCCTGACCACAAACCATGTATTGTAAGAAACTTTAGTACCATCATTAGCAGGACCTCCCATGTAATCTCAAGGGTGGGGAGCGAGTTGTCTAAACTCTACTAATTTTGCATCTCAGTCGGGCATTTTTCCCTAATCCCTGTACTCTCTACTAGTACAAGCAAACACAACTGTGTAATCCGGAGGGGGAATTGTTGAGTCTCCCTAAACTATCTCATACATCTATCAAGGAGGTATCTCTCAAGGATGGTAGTGTTGCACCCGATCAACCATCTGGTTTGGCAACAATAAAATAAGTGCTCATCATCATTATCCCAAGGCTCGTAGCCTAGCTAGGGCCTCCAAGTAAAATCCACCATGTCATCAATGTCTTCAGTAAGGCAGCTCACCCATATGATGGTGAGTAAGGAGTCCCTCATACCAATATACATATGTCTCCTGATCTCATCGATGAAGTGTGCAAACAAGACGTAGAACTGCAATATGCTCCCATGCCCAGATGTGTAGCATGGTGCAACCAGCTAATAATGTAGCACCACCTATGTAACAAACTTGGTGCATATCACAATACAGGTGTGTGAGAATACAAGGACCAAGCAAAATGGGTCACATTATCTATCATACTCTCTAGGGAAATACCCCATCCAATGCTAAAGTGTTGAAATTGGTGATCAAGAACCAAAATACCTATGAGCAAGCCAACAAGAACCAAGGAAATTTTAGACATAGTGTCGATGAAAGGTCTTAAGTCCACCTGAACCTCAACCGAAGATACGCATCATACTCCTAGTACGTGAAGCAAGGCTTGTCCCCCTCGAGTGGTTTCATACACTAAACACGTGCCATGAATTGAAACACGTAGAATATGCCACATGTCCTCTAGTGTAATGGTGGCCTCACTAGTAGGGAAATGGAAAGTCTCAGTCTCTAATTGCCATCACTCCACAAGGACAGTCATCAAATCATAATGTGCTAAGATCTCAAGCATGTGTAGAATGTGACATAGCCCCCCAAAGCATGGAAATACATGGTCTCCATCTCAAAGCCTACTCTCTGCTCTAATAACATGGATCTAAGCTCCTGGGATGACAAGGGTAGTAAAGTGACCTACACGTGCAATGTGCATAAAGTCAAAATTGCAAAACTAAAGTATGAAAATATAAGTTAGGAGCCTAAAAATTCAAAAGTGCACTTATAACCAAAAGTGCAAGACTATCAAAAAGAAAAGGTGCAACATTTTTAGAAATGCACAAGGATATTGCAAAGGCGCGTCTTGTTACATATTTACAAAAGTGCAAGGGTTTTGTAGAGGTGCAAGAAGAAAGTGTAGCTTTATCATAAATGTGCAACCACTGATTTAGGGAAAGTGTGTCTTTACAGAAGCAACACGCCTTTGGCCAAAGGCGTGGCATTGGTACCAAAGGCACACGGGAATCAAAGTCCTATGCCTTTGGTTTCCTAACTCCTATGCTAAAATTCGACAGCTAAAAAATTATAAGAGGTAAGTTTTTCAAGTAACATATCTGACTGCCTGACCTAGGAGGACACTGGTACTCCCAAAAATGATCAACTTGATGCTTGGTGCATAGGATGAACTTCATAATAGTAGGTGCTCTCTTGAACTCTCACAAGATCTCTTAAAGGACTCAAGAATTTTCAAAAAAAAAAATGCACAAATGAGCTAGAAGTTTCCTAAAATGAGAATATATACCTATCTAACCCTAGGGTTTTGACCCTAAAACTCATTTTTCTAGCTTATTTTGCAACTAGGTCCATGTGTGAGTTTTTTGAGGACTTCTTTTTTGCCCTTTATGTAGCTAGACCAATCTCATAGCCAAATCATGAGCCTGACCAAAAATCAATAATTTTCGCTTGAACTCTTAAGGGGGCAGTATACCAGTAGTTATTTATTCCACTTGGGCACAGTGGGGCATCAAGAACAATCAAGTAAATTTTTAATTTTTATTTGAGCAACATCAATTCTTTGAAACAACGCAACGAGTGCATTACTTCAAAGAGGGGTAAAATGTAGACACTTAAAGCTATCATGATAATATTGCATACTTGATTTCACATACTAACATCACTTTCTAGTCTATTTCACCTAATTTGTCCATTTAATTAAATAATGTCAATTATTTAGTTCAGCTCACTTTTTCTCCTATTAATTAAATAAATCAATTTTATTTAGTTAGTTCATTATTCTTCATGCTAATTCCATTCTCATTTGATTAAATAGTTCAAATTATTTGATTAATTGTCATCCTTCACACTTTGATTAAATAATTAAAGCCCTTTGTCTCATCCACTTGCATAATTAAATGATTTTAATTAATTATTTAATTGGACAATTTCTTTCAAATCCTCTAACTTTTCCCACTTGCATAATGAATATTCCCTTGGAATAACTATTTTCAAATTCAAATATTTGAATCCAAATGGAAATATCTCCAACATTCCTCAAACATATTTCCTAAAAAATTAGGGAATTCGTTGAGTCTCTCATGGATCTTAAACCGTTGATTTGATCTTTGATCAATGCCTCATAGAGTTTCAATCGTTGGATTCATCCTTGATCCATGCTCATTCCTCTCATTCTATTTCATCCATTGATTAGCCTTTTTGATCTTCACCATTGATTCTCATTTCAAAAATCTATAAATAGTGAGAATTTCTCCATAATAATCATCCACAAGCTTTGAGTAAACTTACTCTCTTGAATTGAATCTACAATTTGATCAATTTAAGTTCATTTTGTGGGTCCTTTGAGTTCATTTCTTCATTAATTGTCATCAATTACTTTACATATCCTGGGTTTCATCTAGATTTCAGCACTCCACATCCATGAAGGACATATTCCCACAATGGGATTAAGGTTTACAGTTGCTTGATTAGCTTTCATTTGATCTTTGTTTCAATATTTCATGTTTTTAAAGTTAATTTTCTTTGTAAAAAAATGCATTGAGGTTTATATGTCAATTGATCATTAGCTTTGTTAATTTGATTCAATTTAACTTTAATTGGTCAATTGAGTTTATACATCTACACAAACCATTATCCCAAAGAATGAAGTTTGCAACCTTGAGCTTGATTGTCCTCTTCTCCTTGTATGACAAGATCTTGAGACATTATCCATAGGTAAGGAAGTGTGAATATTGGAGTACTATTCATCAGTCATGCTTACAAACAATACTATGAGAACATCCTTAGTACTTACTTCCTCATCATCAAATATTTCTTTTGGTTTATTATCAACAATTAACTAACACAAACTTTCCCACAAACCAAATTAGTGGGTTTAATTTCCATATCATATTCTTGGAATTTGGCAATCCAGTTACCTCTTTTAGTTCCAAACTCCTATTGAGTGGAGATAGACTTGATTGTAGAATCTAGCACTAATGCTACAACATGAGAATTAAGGATGTAGAACCTAAAATTCTTAACCACTTTGACCACAACATAAGCATGCTTTTCCATTAGTGAGTACTTAAGTTCATGAGATTTCAAAGGACAACTCATGAATGCTATAGGAGATTCAATCACCTCATTGTTCCATTACACCAGGATAGTGAATAAAGTATGCTCTGAGGTGTAACTGTACATGATAAATTCTTTTGTGTAGTTTGGATAGGCTAAGACTGGAGCATGAGCAGTAGCCTCTTTAATGTCATTGAAAGTAGCTTTACCTTCTGCACTCCAACAAAATATTGACTTACCTTTCATCATATCAATGATATGATGATTTTTCTCTATGAACTCTAGAACAAACCTCCATAAGAAATTCACCTTCCCAAAGGAGTGAATTTTTTAAAAGGCATGGGACAACTGAGAGGGGGGGTGAATCAATTGTCACCAAATTCAAATTCAAAACTTCAAACACTTATTAACTTCACAACCACACTATTTTGTTATTAAGTATGAACATGAAATGCAAATAATAAAAAGCATTGTCAACACAATGAACACCATATTTTATGTGGAAAACCCAATAAGGGAAAAATCACGGTGAGGGTTAACTCACAATATAAAGAGATAGCAAAATCGAATACAAGAGGCTCACTTCCAAGGGCTCACTGCCTGAATACAAAGGCCCACTACCTACAAAAAGGACTCACTGTCCAATAGGCAGGATCACTGCCTACAGATACAAAAGATAATAGAAAGATCCACCACAGTAATTTACACACATTTGTAGCCTGTTTTAGAAGATTGCATAAACCTTCAGCTCACTACTTTCAGGAATCTAACATAATGAAGTACTGCTACCTCAACTCACTTTTGCATAACTCTGCTCTTCACTTGTGGCTTACTTCATTTGTTTTTATATTTTAATCTTTTACAACTCGACTTGCATTTATACCATCTTTAACCTTAGAAACTTTCTCCAAGGTCGGCCACATACGCTTCATTTCATGAATTCAAATTACGTCGACAACTCAATATTCTTGCGGTGGAAAGCAATGAGAGTGGACCAATTGCATACTTAACCAAGACCAAAAATAATGCCTCGGATCAACCACACACTTCCTTAATTAAATTTTTAATTCTTCATATGAAGTGTAAACACCAGGTTGGCCAAACCTAATGAAAACACAAATAAACATTGAAGTACATGCTTCCTAGCAAGAAGATAACATGTGGATGACGTAACATGATTTATCATGCACAAGAACACATCTCAGATACCTTTAGATACATCTGAAACAAGTGCACCAACTTTCAAACACAGAACATCTTCCATCAATCCATCTGGACTGTGCAAATACATACAGCAACTCTGAAACTCATCTTCCAAAATACCAAACAATGAACATCTATGCCAAAACCTAGAGAACATTATTACAAGACATATTCCAAATCCGCAAGACCTGAAACAAAATAGTGGAGGACTACAGAGCAGAAACATTTCTCCCAGTCCACAAACAAACAACTCTATCAAACCAGTTCACACACCAATGAACACAACTTTCACACTCCATCAAACCAAAAGCTACAAATTAGGAGATGACACCAATAGATCCCCAACAACAACTCTTCAAATATGCACAAGCATAGGATCAATATATAAGAAACATGAAGCACATACCGGAGCACATTTTGAACACATACATAACTCTGACTTCTTTCTTTATTAATTTTCTCAAAAGCAATTGGAAACTCATCATTTTAGCACATCTACAACATCATAAGGATAGCTCCATGTACTCACAACATCTCAATAGCATATCAACTATACATGCACAATCTATAACTTTTTGAACTATGTTGACATCAATGACAACATTAATGACAACACCACTAAACTTGCTCATACTTGCAAAAATCTTCCCCTTTGTCATTGATGGCAACACATTATGTGAAAAATCATCAAATAAAGCTCTCTCCTTTATATTCCTGCATTCTCAACATTCCAGAAAAAAATTGTCTTCCTCTTCTACCATTTTTCACATGACTCTCTCTCCCCCTTTGACATTAATGGAAAAGATCAAAATATCTTATCACTCCCCCTTAGGAGTGCACCCACATAACTCATACTACAACAATGAAAACTTTCTACTCCCCCTGCGGAGTAGACCCATTCATCAGTCTAGATAAATGAAAAATGTGTGGATCCACTGGACTGATGCACCTCCATGTGCACCTAGTCAGAGGGCCAATGACCCCCAACCTCTCCCTGAGATACTCAAAAGTATCCTTCAAAAGAGCCTTAGTAAATATATTTTCAATTTGTTCCTTTGTAGACACATACTCCAACCTAAATTTATTCTCCAACACCTTCTCTCTCAAGAAATGTTATCTGATAGATATATGTTTTGTTCTTGAAGGCATTACCGGATTCTTTGAAATGTTTATAGCACTTGTATTGTCATAGAAAATAGGAATAGGCTCATCACATATCACTCCAATATCCTTCAGAGTTTGCTTCATCCACAAAACATGTGTGTGGCAAGATGTTGCAGCAATATACTCTGCTTCTACAATGGATAAGGAAACTGAGTCTTGTTTCTTATTTAACCATGCAACCAATCTTCCACCAAGAAAGAAAGAACCTTCAGTGGTACTCTTCTAGTCATCTACACAACCAGCCCAATCTACATTGGTATAAGCACTTAAAGTGAAATCAATGTCCTTAGGATACCATAAGCCATAATCTGATGTGCCTTTAAGATATTTGAATATCCTCTTTACAGTTGTAACATGTGCTTCTTTAGGATTTTCTTGAAATATGGAAACTAGACATACTACATGCATGATATTCAGTCTGGTAACAATAAGATACAACAGTCCACTAATCATAGATATGTATTTTCTCTGATCAGCTTTAGCAGATTCATCATATTTACTTAGCTTACATATGTTCACCATAGGAGTACTAACCGGTTTGGAGACATCCATTCCAGACTTCTTTAACAACTCTTTCACATACTTAGATTATGAAATGAATATCTACTTATCAGTTTGATTTACTTGAAGACCAAGAAATAAATTCAACTCACCAATCATGGACATTTCAAATTCTTTTTGCATTTCCTCTACAAATCTCTTACACATACTTTCATTTCCTCCAAAAATGATATCATCAACATATACTACCACTATCAACATTTTGTTACCTTGCACTTTGAAGAAAATATTGTTGTCAGTAGAGCCTTTGTTGAATACTTGTTGTGTCAAGTATCTATCCAATCGTGCATACCATTCTCTCAGAGCTTGTTTCAGTCCATCCAATGCCTTCTTCAACTTACAAACCATATCCAATTTTTCTAATAACTAAAATGCTTCAGGCTGTTCCATGTATACTTCTTCTAGTTCACCATTCAGAAATGCAGACTTGACATCCATCTGATATACTTTGAAGTCCTTGTGGGTAGAAAATTCCAAAAACATCCTAATAGCTTCCATTCTTTCCATGGGGCAAATGTCTTTTCAAAATCTATGCCTTCAACTTGTGAGTATCCCTTGCATACAAGTCTTGCTTTATTTCTTATAACTTCACATTTTCATTCAACTTATTCCTGAACACCCACTTTGAACCAATTACATTCTTATTCATAGGTATAGGAACCAGTTCCCATGTTTAATTCTTCTCTATCTTTTGCAACTCTTCTTTCATAGCTCTAACCCAACTTTCATCTTCACATGCTTCACACATAGACTTAGGTTCTATTTTAGAAAGTAAACACAGATTTTCCTCTACTACTACTTTACTTCTTGTCTTCACACCTTCACTCTTATCTCCAATTATCTATTCCTCTAGATGATTCTTCTAGACATACTTAGGAGTCTTAACAGTAGGTTTTGGAGTTTCTTCCTCTTCTTCAATCTGTTCTTCTTCTTCCTCCTCCTCCTTATTCTCTTCAAGTACTTATCTGTAGATAGGATCATCAGGTTCAACTTCACTTATCACATTAGCACTCTCAACAATCTTCCTCAATATTTTATTAAAGCATCTATATGCTTTGTTGGTAGTTGAATATCTAAGAAAAATCCCTTCATCACATCTAGCATCAAAATTCCCAATATTTTCATCATCTCTTTTAATGTAACATATGCTTACAAACACCTTAAAGTATTTCATGATAGGATCCTTACCAATCCATAACTCATAAGGAATCTTTGTGTTGTTGCCTCTGATCTGAACTCTGTTAAGAACATAAATAGTAGTGTGTATTGCCTCTCTCCAGTACACATCAAGTACATTTGCTTCTTTCATCATGGTTCCTGCAGCTTCCTATACAATCCAATTCTTTCTATCAACCACTCCATTCTGTTGAGGGGTTCTTGGAGAAAAAAAGTGTCTCTTTATGCCATGCTCTTCACAAAATGCATTAAACTCACTAAAAGTGAATTCTCCACCTCTATCAGATCTCAAACATTTGATTCTTAGGTTCACTTCATTTTCTACTCTTGCTTTGAACACTTTAAACCTATCCAGAGCTTGAGTCTTTTCTCTAAGAAAAGAAACCCATATCATTCAAGAATAATCATCAATAAGGAGCATGAAATACCTATCACCATTTAGGCTTCCTATTCTAGTAGGACCATAGAGGTCTGTATGAATTAATTCCAACATTTTGGTAGTAGTTTTCTCTTTTCCTTTGAAGTTGCATCTTGTATGTTTCCCTAACTGACAACTTCTACAAACAATATTACTAGAATTTATTATTTTAAGCAAACCTCGGACATCTCTTGAATTGATCCTGACCAGATTATCTAATTTTACAAGTCACATTCTCTGGTTCCATAACCAACTTTCATTAACTTGAGATACAAGGCACTGACCATCAACACCCTTAAGTTGATAGATGTTTCCATGAGTTCCCCTTCCTACAGCAGCCATAGCTCCAGATCCTTTTCTGATCTCACAAGTATTATCCTAAAACACAAGTTTGAAACCCTTGCTACACATTTTTCCAACACTCAAAAGGTTATGCCTTAATCCCTTTACATAATATACATCATTAGTATTGTGAATTTCATCAAAACTAATTGTACCTTTCCCAACAATCTTTGCTCCAGAATCATCACCAAACATGACCAGACCACCATCATACTTTTCAAGTTTAGTGAACTTACTTTTATCTCTGGTCATGTGATTAGAACATCCACTATCAATCACCCAATAGTCTTCATCTTGTCTAGCATGAAATGCAGTGACCAAAGTACCTTCCATTTCAGCCTTCTTATTCTCTGAATCACTTTTTCTTGTACATTTTCCAGAGTTAGTAGACACAGATTTACTCTCCAAAGCTAAGAACAAGCATTCACTATCATCATCCTCATAATCAAATTCATAATTAGAGATTCTAGCTTCTTCTCTAACATAGTACAATTTTTTGTATTTCTTATGCTTTCTATATTTATGATCTTTGTTCTTCTTATATACAGCTCTATTCGGACATCTTGAAGCACAATGACCAATATTACCACAACTAAAACATTTAAAGGGAAACATACCTTTATACTTACCGGTACCTTTCTTCAACTTCCTTGTAAAGTTCGCTTCCAACTCATCTGAACCACCACTATCTGGATCATCTCCAATATTTTTTGCTTTAAATATTGATTCTGTCTTTTCCTCTTTCTTTCCAAACTTTCTCATCTCAAATACAGTCAAGGTTCCAAATAGATCTTCTTTAGTATATTTATTAGGATCATATGTTCCTCAATAACTGAAACCTTGTCACTGTAACACTCTGGTAGGGTCATTAGAATCTTCTAAATTATATCTTAATCATTCAAAGTGCCCCCTTGATTTCTAACTTTATTTGTTGTCAGATCAATCTTCTGGAAATAGCTTGCAATATCTTCTCCTTCTATTTTTCTATTCTCATATCTACATTTTGTTGTCAGCCTCTTTGTCACTTTCACTCTATCATTTCCTTCATAAAGATCTTCCAACTTCTTCCAAACTTCATAAGCAGTGCCCAAAGAAATAACTTTTGTTTGCTCAGTCTTGGATAAAGCGTTGTAAATAGCATACCTCACTTTTTCATTCTCCTCATAAGCAAAAACCTCATCTGCAGTAGTAGGACCACTCACCGAAGCAACATACTTCATCTCAATAGCCTTCCAAGTCTTGTAACCAAGAGAGATACTATATCCTCTCATCTGATCTTTCCAGACACTATAATCAGATCCATCGAACATAGGGATCGCCAACTTATGTGCCATTGGATCTACCTTAAGCAGTTAAGCTCTACACCAGGGAACCAAAGCTCTAATACCAATTGTTAAAAGGTGCAAGACAACTAAGAGGGGGGTGAATTTATTGTCACCAAATTCAAATTGAAAACTTCAAACACTTATCAACTTCACAACCACACTATTCTATTATTAAGTATGAACATAAAATGCAGATAAAATAAAGCAAATTCAACACAATGAACACTAGATTTTACGTGGAAAAACCACAGTGAGGGTTATTCACAATATAAAGAGATAGCAAAATTGAATAAAAGAGGCTCACTGCCAAGGGTTCACTTCCCGAATACAAAGGTTCACTACCTACAGAAAGGACTCACTGTCCAACAGGGAGGCTCACTACCTACAAATACAAAAGATAACAGAAAGATCCACCACAACAATTTACACACATTTGCAGCCTGGATTAGAAGATTGTAGAAACCTTCAACTCACTGCTTTTAAGAATCTAACATAATGAAGTATTGTTGCCTCAACTCACTTCACATAACTCTGCTCCTTGCTTGTGGCTTACTTCATTTCTTTTTTATATTTTAATCTTTCGCAACTCGACTTGCATTTATACCATCTTCAACCTTAGAAACTTTCTCCAAGGTTGGCCACATACGCTTCATTTCATGAATTCAAATTAGGTAAAAAACTCAACATTCCCATAGTGGAAAGGAATGAGAGTGGACCAATTACATACTTAACCAAGACCAAAAACAATTCCTAGGATCAACCACACGCTTCCTTAATTAAATTTTTAATTCTTCATATGAAGGATAAACACCAGGTCAACCAAACCTAATGAAAACACAAATGAACATTGAAGTACATGCTTCCTAGCAAGAAGATAACACATGGACAATGTAACATACTTTATCATGCACAAGAACACATCTCAGATACCTTCAAATACATCCACACAAGTGCAACAACTTTCGAACATAGAACATCTTCCATTAGTCCATCTGGACTATGCAAATACATACAACAACTCTTAAACTCACCTTCCAGAATACCAAACCATGAACATCTTTTCCAAAACCCAAAGAACATTATTACAATAAATATTCCAAATCTACAAGACCTAAAACAAAATAGCAGGGGACTATGGAGTAGAAACATTTCTCCTAGTCCACAAACAAACAACTCTGTCAAACTAGTTCACACACCAGTGAACACAACTTTCACACTCCATCAAACCAAAAGCTACAAATTAGGAGATGACACCAACATATCCCCAAAAACAACCCTTCAGAGTTGCACAACCATAGGATCAACACAGAAGAAACGCAGAGCACATACCAGAGCACATTTTGAACACATACATAACTCTGACTTCTTTCTTTATTAATTTTCTCAAAAGAACTTGGAAACTCATCATTTCAGCACATCTACAACATCATAAGGATAGTTGTACTCACAACATCTCAACTATACATGCAAAATCTGCAACATTCTGAACTATGTTGACATCAATGACAACATTAATGACAACACCACTAAACTTGCTCATTCTTGCAACAAAATTGTCTTCTTACTTGAAGGTAAAGTAAGATTTTGAATTGACTTAACCCATTTAAGATCAATCTTGATTCCTTCCTTAGACACAATGTGTCCAAGTATTTTACCTTCAGTAACCCCAAAAATGTATTTCTTAGGGTTGAGGGAAATACCATGTTGTCGGCACCTTTCAAGAACTTACTGCAAGTGATGATAATGATCTTGATGTTTCTTTAAAAAGATAGTCAAGTAATCCACATAAACCACAATGAAATTACCCATCACATCATGAAAATCCATGTCCATTACTCTTTGAAATGTGGGATAGGTGTTGATAAAACCAAAAGGCATTATGCGATAAGAAAACGTGCCTTATGGAGTAGTGAAAGATATTTTATATTGATCTTCTTTGCTCACCTCCACTTGATTATATCTTGAAAATCCATCTAACATAGATAGCATTTGTGAGCCTATCATTGTTTGTAATACTTGGTCCATTACCAGAAATGGGTAATTATCCTTCAGTGACAATTGATTCAGGTTTCAGAAATCAACGCAAATGCGAATTTCCCCATTCTTCTTCAGTACTAGAAAAATGTTAGCTATCCATGTTGAATGATGGATAGGAAAAATGATCCTAGAATTTAGCATCTTTTGAATCTCAGCAAGAATGGTACCTAAGATCTCTAGGTTATACTATCTTTGCTTCTACTTGTGAGGCATAGAACCCACCTTGAGGGGAATTTGATGTTGGACCTCCTTCAAATGAAAAGATTTTAAATCATCATAGGAATAAGCAAGCACATCCATGCACTACTACAAAATTTTTACAAACTTATCCTTTTCCCCCATAGTGCAAAATTTACCAATATTTACCATTTTGGGATCTTCTTCAGTTCCCAAATTAAGCTATTCAACTTCAGTTGAAGAATTAATTCTGGATTGTTGTTGTTTCTTGATATAATGATCATGCTTGTCAAAAAAAAAATCAAGAGATACCAAACCTTTGGGAATCTTAAATCCTTTTAGGTACAAGATTTCTTCACCAATATTTTGATCAACCTCGGAGATTGATTCTCAAGGAGAGGAATTAGTTCACTTAAAATACAACTCACTAAAATTTTCAGCCTTTTCTAGAAAGGCAATAATTTGATGGTCATCATTAAAGATTTGTCAATGATCAGAATTATCAAGAACAATGGGATGAAAAAATAACTCAATAGTATATTTGGTCCCTTTGAAGACTTTGTGAGGGATCATAAGAGTAGTTGATACCACCAAAGAATTTTCCCTATCATTGTATTCTCATAGAAATACAAAAATGTCAAATGCATCAAAACCTTCAATGCAATCCCAAATAAGGTTACGATAATGCCTTAACCTTTTTTTTTGTCTGGTGAAAATTTCTTACCTGACAAACGACCATTCAGCATCACCTTGAGTGTGAAGATTTTTAATTCCCTTTTTGTGTGCAACCTCCATCCCCAACAATAAGTCCTCATATTCCACAACGATGTTAGTATTATCGAATTATAATTTAAAAGAGAAGGGAATTTTTTCCTTGTGTGGATATGAAAACTATCCCTATAACAAATCCTAAAGAAGAATAATTGTCATCAAATTCCACAGTCCAAACATCATTTGGACTCCCTAAGCTAACAGTTTCAAAGTCTAGGGTCTCTTCGTCTGAAGAGGATGAGCCATGAGTTACCTATTCTTTACATGAATCATTATCTGAAGACTCATAAACTTCATCAATTTACAAGAAATAAGTACCCATTCCAAAAAACTCAAAAAGAATCTGATATCTTAGATCATTAGATTTTGTTACAAAAAACTTAGCTTCCCTTTTTGGAAGCAATTTCTGCATAAAACCCTTGACAAGTATCCTGGCCTCAGACCAATCCATGTTTATTTCATCCCTTACATCTTTGCAAAATTTTCATCCCAATAATATCCCATATGAGGCTGGGACATCATTTACTAAAACTGTCATTTTAATCTTCTTGTCAGCAAATGCAGCAAATGCAAATTGTGCATCTTTAATTTACCCTATTAGGGGAACTTTCTTGTTTTCCATTGAAAAACACAGGCCAAATGTCTTTTTCAAGTTCAAACCCAAAGAATTTGCTACTTTGGTAGGCATCACATTATCGGAGGCACCTGAACCAATGACATAGTTACTTAATTTATAACCATTGACCAATAAGGAAATGTAAAATGCATCTATTTTTCCAAGGATGGATGAGGGAGTTGAAACCAACTTACTTTATGGGGGCCTTGGTTTGGAAACAATAGGGGTATTCTACGAAGAATCTCAGACAGTCTAAGTTCCTTTATCTTTGAAAAACTTAGCAAGTCTATCAAACTGGTCAAGGTTGGCCTGAAGATACTCATCTTTCGATATTTGAATTTTTTTCTTCTTTGCATGGTCTATGATGTCAAAGGCTTGGTAAGGATTTACCAAAGAAGACGGGGTATTTTCATTTTGAGGCTTAGGAATTGGGATACTAGTCTTAATCATAGAAGATGTGGGAGGATTTGAGGTACTTACATGTTTACTTCCCATATTGGAAAAGGATTCCCTCTCTTTACAATTGTGGCTATCAAGCGTGGTGGATCTTTTTCCTTAACTCCATCACCTTGTTGATGATCATGTTAATTCTGTGAGCAGGTGAAAACAACATAAGCTTCACCTGGCCTTTCCTCTTCTTGCTCAGCTCCTTCTTCACATTGCAAAAACTCAATGCTAGAGTCACCAACCACATCTACTTCCTCCTCCTAGAAAATATTGGCACTATCCTCTGAAAGATATTCTAATTGTGAAAGATCTTGTTCGGATTCATAATATTCCACTATTGCATTTGTAGTTGGTGCTTCAAGCACAAGTCTTCCTTGTGGTATAGGAAGTCTATTCTAGTTCCTTGCAGAATTGTCAAGATAATTTGAAGCATTTGGATAAGTTCTCCTTGGAATGTCCTGATATGAAGGAATAGACGAACCTTGAGAAATTTTCTTCTTAAGAGCTAGCAATTCATTTGCTAGCTTTTGCACCATAGGATCTATGGTGCTTGTAGAAAGTTGGGTTGAAGAGGGTTGTCCTCTAGACCAATTTAGATCTTTCCTTATTTACTAGCAAGGATTAAATCATCTTCCACCTCAGTAGCCATTGCTTGAGTAGATTCAAGTGTAGTTGGAACTGCTCTTTGTAAAAAACTTACCTCAGGCAACTGTGTATTTATGAAGAAGCACTTCAAATTTTAGCTATAAGCTGAGCAACAACTGTCCAATTCTGGTTTTTAATTTGTTGAACTTAACCACAAACTCATGCATGGGTTCATGTGGTTCCTTCTTCATCTATGTGAGTTAAGCCAACAAGGCATGAGCATCTTCAGTAGGCTTGAATCTTTCATTGAATTTGGTTCAAAGAGTTTCCCAATTTGTAATAGTTCCAATTGAAAGATTGTAAAACCAATTAGTTACCACTCCTTGGAGAGTTTCAATAAACAAACTTATTGATACATCTTCATGTTCTACATTGAGAACTCTACATGTAATATGGAATGCAACAATATGCTCATCAAGGTGTTATTTACCATCTCCATAGAACTTAGGAATGTTCTTGTGTGATCCATGAGGAATCTCATGCATAGGTGGTGTCAAATTCAATAGAAAAAAAGCATTACGTGAAGGACCTTGAGTAGCCATTCTGCCTTGGTTGAATTGAAGGATAATAAATCTTTGAATTGGTGATATAGACAAATCCCTTTGAACACTAGAAGCTTCACTTTGAATAGGAGATCTTACACTTTCAGGAGGAAAACTCCTTGTGCACTAAAGAGGTGATCTAGTCCATGGAGGAAAAGGATCAAAGTCATATTTATGCATCAATTCAAACGTAGGATCAATATTCTCTTGATCCCTTTGACCAAGTGTATAGCTTCTTTCTACTAGAATGCAAACTTGGAAAGAGATGTACATCAACAATAAAAGAAATAATTACACACACAATGAGAAATTGGTATACTTCAACCAAAAGTGTGAGGCTATAGTTTCATATTCATTTCCCCAGCAGAGTCACCAAAAAAATATTGGGTGAATATTATGTAATCAACTAACTGATTAAAAAATGGTGATATCATCCACTGTTGCAATGAGAGTAAATCTCTCCTCTTAGAAAGGGGAGGCTTCCTTCTTATTTCTCACTAAAAAAAACTAATAACTAGCTACAATTATATACACTATAATTAAACCATGGGTGTTTTCATTCATCCTATTCTCTTGTTTTAGAATAGATGTTTTCCTCTTACACAAATTGCAAATATATCTCGTAACAATTATAATATGTAATTCACTACAAAGTACTAGTTTTCCAATATCTAGTTTGATTAAATGAAAGAATAATCAAAGTGATACTAGTGAATGTTGGTAGCTAGAAAACCCACAAAAGCACAAAGTCTTTTGTTTCTTTCTATGATTATATGAAAAGATAAAGGATTGTATGTGTTTCAGCCCAATGTCTCCAATATAAGCCACCAAAAGATCAATAAAACATAGATATCAACCAGCAGCCCAAAGTCTTTGAATTATCACCAAAGTGGACACACATGAACATAATCTTCAAAGATAATAATGTAGCTCAAATTCTACAAAATCAAATTTGAATCCCCTCCTAAATATATGATATCATGCCACTATTCAATCATGTACAAGATAATGCAATTGAGAAAGACATAAGAGTAATCTCAACATATAGAAAAGTAGATCCAAGGAAAAGATTGGATGTGAATTTGCTTCTTTTATTGATTGAAATCTAATTTACACCTCAAAAACATAGTTTCAAAATGCTCTTCAATTGGGCAACACTTCGCTTCATAAGATAAAAGGTATATTTATAAAAGAGCTCCCTCATATATAGAGAGGAGATCTAAGAGCTAAAAAATGAAAGTTACAACTAACTTGACTTATTCAACAACAGAGTCTGATTTGATTTTAGGACTTCTTTTATTTTACATGTAATTGCATAGTTACAAAAGACATGTAATATGTCATCTACAATTTATAAATTACATAAAGGGAAAAGATGGAAATAAACCAAGTCTGGAATAGGCACATTCATTCACTCTTCATCATTTTTCTCCATGACATCTTCATATTTCTTCAATGATGCTTGGACTTCTAAATTATTTGGTCATGTGGTATGGCTAGAAACTATGAGTACTCGTGTGATTGAGTCCTCGATGTTGATGCATGATTTCTTGTGCCTTTCCAATATTATTTTCAAGTTATCCAAAGTTACTTGAAATTCCACCAATTTTTCAATAGAAGCTAATGAAAAAGCTTCATCTTCAATCTCTTTCTAAATTAGTGATGTGAACTCTTGAATAATTGTATCAACAAGAAGGATTTTTTAATGGTCATCTAGCACTTGACAAGGCAGCTCCTTAATTTTTGCAATGAGATATGAACCTCTATCTTTTCCTACCTCTTGAGCTTATTGTAAATCTTTGATTAGCTCACTCATGACCTCTTTTTTATGCTTCATAGTTTCCCATACTTCAATGAATATTTTTCTATTGGGAATCACCCCAATTTCCTCTAATACATCAAGCTTGAGATCTTTCATTTTAGTCCAAGCTTCAATACTTTTCTCTATCTCTTGCAGACTCTAGGAAAGTATGTCAATTATTTGGCTCAATTCTTCCTTCACATTTTCCATATTGCTAATCCTTTCAATAAAATATTTTAGCAATTGTGTACCTTGGGCCAATATCTTGTCAATCCATTCTATAATAGCTTTTCCCCCACTAGTACACAAACAAAAATATATGACTAAATAAACTACAAAAAATTGTATATAAATGACTAAGTTTAGTCACGTGACTATTAATGGTTTATTTGTATTCATTTATAACACCACCAAATTTATGACTAAACTATTTTAGTCATTTATTTAGTCATTGATTTAGTCATTGATTTAGTCATTTATTCAGTCGTTTATTTAGCCATTTATTTGGTCATATATTTACTTATTAATTTTAGTCATGTGACTATTTTAGTGGTTTATTTGTAGTCATTTATAATACCACCAAAGTTATGACTAAACTATTTTAGTCATTTATTTAGTCATTGATTTTTAGTCATTGATTTGGTCATTGATTTGGTTATTGATTTAGTCATTGATTTAGTCGTTAATTTAGTCATTTATTTAGTCATGGTAGTGATTTATTTAGTCATATATTTAGTCATTAATTTAGACATTGATTGTTGTTAACTAGCCATTTATTTAGTCATGGTAGTCATTTATTTAGTCATTACTTTAGTCATATATTTAGTCATATATTTAGTCATTAATTTAGTCATTAATTTAGTAATTAATTTAGTCATGTAAGTCATTACTTTAATCATATATTTAGTCATTACAAATCAAATCTAACTTAATTAATCCTCACAAATTAATTCATATAAACTTCAAGTATCATAGATATTCAAATGTTGAAGAAGCACCATGAAATGAAGACTAAAATGCTTGAACAAATATGATTGATCAAACACAAACACAAAAAAATTATAAATCAAGAGGAACCACAACATAGTATTTATGAGTGGAGAAAAAACCACTCTGAAAATTTACTTTATTAAGCCTCATTGGAAAATCAAAATCTATGCATTGGTTACATTCAATGTCTCAGTGACACTGTACAACTTGCAAACACTATATAAACAGAATACTCCTATTTTCATATACTTATACAGTTTTCCCCTTCCTTAACTACATTCCTTTTGGAAGGGCAGTGACCTCCTATAGGGGCTCAATCCATTTAATCCCCTTGCAAATCCACAGATTTCCCGCCGCTATTGGTTTCGGCTCCTCCAAACTCTTCCTCACTAGTATTCACCTTTTACTTCTCCAATTTGGAGCTGCAGCCTGGAAATAAGGTTTAGAAATTTTCACATCAAAATCATATTTGGAAGTAGATTTTTATCAGATATTGTAGTTGCAAGTTCCACTAATTATAATAAGGATAAATAGTTTTACCTTTCTGCATCAACTAATCCAATTCTAATAACTTTTAGAGGATCAATAATGCTAGCCTTTATCATATCAACATACTCAACTGCAAGTTGCAACACAACATTAAACTTATTAATTAGACTAAACATCTAAGAAATAAAAACAAACTTCAAACATTATCAATTCAGTTTCCTCGTAGCTTTCCTCTAGCATATTTGGAACCTCTTTAGATGTTCCATCCAGTTGTCATCACTCCCATACAGGTAGAATTGTGTATGTCTATCAAACTATCATCTTTCCCATAGAGTTAGAGCTAAATTCATTTATAAATCTTTTCTTGCTGAGCAATCCAATTCCCTTAGCAATCCTAACATATAGACAACCTCCCTTACATTCAAAAATTTACTCAAGGATGTCATTTTTAGTTTCAGAAATCAAAATAACCTTATCATTTATTTGTCAAAACTACATAGTTAATAGAAAAAAATTCAAAGGAAAAAGCATGAGGAAAATTAATCTACCTCTATATTATTAGGGGTGATCAAATACTACTTAAATTTACAATTAGAAACCCTCTTATAAGATACAGCCAATCCTGTCAGATTAAAAAACAAGAACTAAAACCTTCTTGAGAATCACAACAACAATACCTAAAATCAATCAATGGTTAAATGTAATTTTGTCCAAACATGTAGTAATCAAAAGGCTCTCATATTGCTCTGTGATAATTAGAAAATGTGAAAGGATCCTGAAATAAAGGAAGAAATAGAAGAAATTATGCATTTGTTCAAATGAGTAAATATAGTGTAATGTGTTAATTGTTTTTTCTTTACATCATTTAGGAACTAAAGCATAAAAAATTGCATAGAGAGGATTTGAAGCAGCAAACCTCAAACTGTAACAGAATCTGGTCAAAAGTTGTTGCCATGTTTGAAAGGACTATTTATTTTGCATTGGGATTCCCACTCTAAAAAAGCTGAAAAAGGCAATCCAATTACATGCTCATTGGAAAGATACAAAATTATCACATTAAAGAGAGGAAACAACAAAAACTCTGTTAAAATTTCATTTCTACCTCAAAATCTACTGCTTTGCAAGAAAGAAAAGCATTTCAGGCAATTCCAAGGCAATACTTTCATATTCTTTTATTAAACATCAATATAAAGACCTTTGTTTTGTTTCTCTTATGGGAATTTTTTAATTGTGAATCAAACTATTTCAATATTTAGAAAACCACATTTGACAAGTATACAAGGTATTGGAAATGCAAACTTACAGACTATTTGAAAAAATGCTTTTACATTTTAAGATAGAGAAATTTCATTTTGTGGACTTGCTTTAGTGGCAAAGACAAAGCAGAGTTGATGACCATCACCTTCTAGGCGTGTGGCTTTAGGAAGGTTTAGAAGGTTGGTCGCTACCCTTATTCAAGGGTAAAATCTATTACTAGGTCACTGACAACACTGTCTCAGCTCTAGCATCCAAACCAAGTTGGGATTCTTGTTGTCTATGTAATAAATGAATAGAAAATTAATGTAAATGTAGGTTAGTGTTGTTGTAGAAGATTCTAGAAACATATATTGTGTTTACTTGGTCACTGTATCATTTTCTAAGTTCAAACACTTCATATTTGCTCATTACATTATCTCATTATCCACCTGTACAAGTCTGAAATACATTTTTTGAGTATTTTTATTGCTGCCATTATTGGGCTATGTAGAAAGTGAATTGGATCTCAGTATACATATTCCTTTGTTTACATATGTGTGTGTGTGTGTAGTTTCCTTTGTTCACATATTGTTGATATGAAATAGGAATATAAAATCTTATCTCTTTCTTTTGAGATTCATTTGGAAATCAATTACTAAAGTCTAATTTTGTAACAAGAAAAGGTGTTTTGTAAAAGCATCCTTTAAATCTAAGAGTCAAAGACATTGCTAAAAGATCTGCAATGTTAAGAAACAAATGATTCAACTAGGATTCAAGTAAAACAACCTTAACTACAAAGTACAACGTTATACATAACTCATACAAAACAGACCCTAGAAGCCAAAATGTAGTAGTGGGAAATATGTTTAAGAAAAGATTCTATGGAATAGATGATAACCTTCACCTTGTTCAATAAAAAAAGCTATAAAATAAGTAGCTAGCAAGTAGCCTACTTTGTAGATTTACCATTACTCTGGTATTGAGATTTTCTTATATAAATTTTGGGAATTTCTTTATCATTTTGAATTTTGTAATAAGAATCCTCTATTTTTACTTGCATAATATATTGAACATAAATTTTCCCATAGTCCATAAGAAATGTCATGCAAATAAGTTTTCTAGCACTATCTTTAGCCAACCATATAAAACAACACTTTCCCAAATCTCAACTCCACATTTGTTGGAATATATCTAATATATGGGTTATCTGTGGCATCAAATTTATTGTATTTCTATTATCTAAAATAGCATTTACCTTTATCTCAACTATTCATCCTTTGTGTTCATCAAAATCCAAATTTGTTGCCTGCAAATTTCAACCACATTTGTTGATAGGTTATAAATTTTTTACTTCATTCATAAGAAATAACCTTGCCAACGATTGTAAAGCACTATGGAGGACATCTTATATAAATCTCTGCCTATTCCAAAATGGAAGCTTTGGAATAGGGTATGGACATCCATCAAAGCATAATAGAAGGGGGATTTTCATCTGATATTATAGTTGGAAATGCTTTGGTTGACATGTATGCAAAATGTGGAAGCATAGAGAAAGCATGTGAATTTTTTGACAGAATGCCTCAAAGAGATGTCATCTCTTGGACTACAATTATTGTTGGATATGCACAAAATGGATTTGTTGAAAACGCTTTATAAACTTTCAAGCAAATGCAATTGGTAGGTATAAAGCCAAATTCCACAACCTTTGCCAGCATCTTTCCTACCTATGCCAAAATGGGGGCTTTGGAATAGGGTATGAACATCCATCAAAGCATAAATAATAGAGGAATTTTGTTAGATGTTGTAGTTGCAACTTCCCTAATAGACATGTATGCAAAATGTGGAAGCATAGACAAGGCATGTGAACTGTTTGACAAAATGTCTGAAAGAGATGCCATCTCATGGAATACGATGATTGTGGGATATGCACAAAATGGATTTGCTAAAAAGGCTTTAGAAACTTTCAAGCAAATGCAATTAGCAGGTGTGAAGCCAAATTCCACAACCTATGTCAGCATCCTACCTACCTATGTCAAAATTGGAGCTTTGGAGTAGGGTATGAACATCCATCAGAGCATAATGGATGGGGGATTTTTGTCAGATATTATGGTTGGAAATGATTTGTTAGACATGTATGCAAAATGTGGAAATGTACACAAGGCATTTGAACTCTTTGATGGAATGCCTCAAACAGATGTCATCTCATGGAATGCAATAATTGTAGGATATGCACAAAATGGATTTTGCAATGATGCTCTCAAAATATTTGAATTAATGAAGCACTCTAAAACATATCCTAACATTGTAAGCTTTGTTTGTATTCTTTGTGCATGCAGCCATGGAGGTTTAGTGGATGAGGGTTGTGCATACTTCAATCACATGAGTAAGCAGTATTGCATTACACCTACAATTGATCATTATGTGTGCATGGTTGACCTTCTTGCCTGTGCTGGCTATCTCAAGGACACTCTAAACTATATCATTAAGATGCCAATTAAACCTATGGTGGTTGTGTGGATGTGTCATAAATCAAGTTTCAGAAGGTCTTCATTAACATTTTCAAAATCCTTCATGCAACAAAAATAGAGATGAAAACCTTGAATGCACTATTATGACTCTAAACTTTACATTATAAATGGCTTGGACTTCAACCACACTTACAAGATATAATAGTTGCAGAAATTGAAAAGATGAATTATACCAACAGGCTGGCAACCATCAAATTTCAAAACTTGTACAAACAATAAAAAACTACCCAGTGTTCACTGTAGGGTCCCTAAACACTATTTCTTGAGAATTTACTAATTTCCCTATTCATTTTCTACCAAATATGTCAGGATTTTGTCTCTCAAATCAAAATGAATGATATAGAAAGTATAAATATGATCAAGAGGAAAGTAATTCCAGTTACAAATAACAGTGAAATAACCATATCTGGATCTGGATAACTATGGTTATAGCAGCCAATCCATAAACAACCATGTCAATTCCCTAATGTCAAGCATGTGACATGTCTTATAGGTGTAATTGATTACAACATTGTAGGTTACTTGAATATCATTAGATCTTCCAAAGCTAGGTCTAAAAACTACCCTAGCGGGGTCAAGGGGCAATGCCCCTCGTGGGGGTCTAGGGGCAATGCCCACAACATGGTCGAGGGGCAGTGCCCCTCGTAGGGGTCTAGGGGCAGCACCCCTAGTGAGGTCAAGGGGCAGCACCCCTTGCGGGGTTTTGGGGGAAATGCCCCCAGCGGGTTTGAGGATCAGTGCCCCTCATGGGGTCTGGGGGCAGCCTTGCCACTAGCACCAATTTAAGGCTTTTGAAACCATACAAAACTCCATGGCGCACCTCATTTGCATGATTTTTTGAGTGGAAAAAGATTGGTGGGATGTTGTGTTATCTTCCGTCGATATGTTCTAGTGTTGTCGATATGCTTTCATTGGTCTATCGATGGATCTATGAGGGGATTTCCCCTGATGTAGTAATGTTAGGTTAATAGTGTCACTATCGGCCTAACATTACTACATCAGGTGAACTCCCCTCATAGCTCCACTGATAGACTGATGAAAGCATGTCGATATGATTTCATCGATATATCAGTGGAGCTATGAAGGGAGTTCCCCTGATGTAGTAATGTTAGGTCAATAGTGACACTATTAGCCTAACATTACTACAACAGGGGAACTCCCCTCATAGCTCCATCGATAGACCGATGAAAGCATGCTCACTTGTTCATAGTGGAGATGTGTATTCCTCACAAACATTGGAAAGTTCCATTAGAAATCTAGGAGTTCTAGAAACCACTCTTGATTGATCTATTAAAGAAGGATACTAATGCAATGTAGGAGCACAAGACTCTTCACCAAACTCAACTTGTCAGAAACACAACCAATTCTTGACTATCCTTGCAACTAGGACTCCACATTCTTCACAAAACCTTGTTTCAAAGTACTCAAACTAAGATTAAGGAACACACACCTCTTAGTGAATTCACAAAACACCTAAAGAAAAATCAAAATACATGACCCAAACCCCTTTCACCAACATAAACAACTCCAATATAAGAACTATCAAAAGTGGATTGTCTGAATCAGCCACTATGCCCATTTAGGCCACCTACACAAGACAACTTCAAACTCCAAGCCCAATCCTCATTACCAAAGTCTCATACATGTCTAAAAATTCCTATACAACATAATGAAATCATTCCCCAACCTTTTTTCTTGATAATTCTTCGAACACACATTCAAACCCTTCATTATTGATTCCAAAATGTGACTGTCATAACACTGTATCTACATAACAGTACACAAAAGTGCATTCAAAGCTTATAAATCACAAAACCTTCTTAGAGAGACTTCAATATACACCTCTAAAACCTTCTAACTCACTGTAATCCAAGTAGAACACCCTTTGCATCAGCAAAACACAAATTTTTTACTGTTCTCTGTCAAATTCTAGATTTTTCATGCAAATACATATCTAGGGCATTAATTTTTCACATGCTAAGCATCATCACTCAGTCTAAATCTTTGGAACATGAAATAATATACAAAAAGAAACCTAATCACCAAGATTTATACTATTCTACCGATTAGTTTGGAAGAAACACAATTTTGAACTCCCACTGTTACCCTAGAACAGGGTTTCAACCCGCTTGAAGTGAATTTACAATAACTTTTACAATTCTAAATGGTTTTAAATGAAATCAAGTGCATTATAAACTAGATTCATAGGTCCATCAAGTATATTTATTTTTGAGTAGTTTATACATAGTGAACAAAACTAAAGGTGTTTTTTTGAGTATGCAATACAAATTAGCTTAAAATAAAATTTATGACAGCTATTATGTTTATGCTATTTAGTTAAATACAGAGATTGAGAAATACAAGAACACATAAAAATAGGCTTTAGTTTCAACAAAACAAATGACTCGATAAATTAGAAGAGGGGTGTTACAAAACTACAAGATCCACTTCACGACATTGTACAATATAAAATCTGCAATTAATAGTAAAAATACTTCAATTTACTTCATCTACACTATACACAAGACATTGTAAGCTAAATATGATAGTTACATTCAAAGAAACAATGACAACTTAACACCTATTATAATATTAGTTCTCAGTGTTCCTAGTGTTCCACCATTCCATCACAATGGGACCATTATACTCCTCATGCAATCTCAAGTTAGGATCCTTACTATGAATTGTTTGTTTTATTTGTCCAAGCATGTTGTTAAATGTTTCAAAAATCTCTTCAACACTAGGAGATTCAGCATATCTAATGACCTACACAACAAGTGAGATAAAGAAACAAACATATCTAAAACAATATCAATAAAACATAAGATTCAAATGACAGAGAGAATACTATTACGAAAAATGAAAATAATTTACAAGTTACAAACATTAATAAATTGATGATTTAATAATAAAATCAGAAATTCTTACTTCATTATGAACTACCAATTATCATAAGGATATTTTACTTCATACCTTTTCCTTCAATTGTGTTTGTCTTTGCTCATCTACTCCACTTTGTACTAGCAATGATCCCCTTACTCTGATAAATCTACATAAATCATCCTGTAGATGAGAAATTATAGTGATTTGAATTTGACAAGCAAAGGATTTTGATGGAATAAAGTCATTACAATTTTGTTTTTTTAGGAGTACAATATAATACAAACCAACAATTAACTGCTCAACACTATAGGTCAAACAAAATAGAATGATTGTGTAACAACCTGTAGGATGTAGATATACGTTTTTGTGGCACTCGTTGCAATTAACATCTAACCACCCAGACAATTAAACACAATTATTGATGAAGTCACAACATTCCTAACATAATTCTTATCTAATTATTATATAATTTTTATAAAATTTCCACAAGTAAAATACCAGAGTCCTCCCTGCCTGTGCGAAAATGGGAGATTTGGGACGGGCTATGAACATGCACCAAATCATAATGGTAGGGGAATTTTTGTTAGATGTTATAGTTGGATATGCTCTGGTAGACATATATGCAAGATGTGGAATCGTAGACAAAACTCCTAAATTTTTTTACAGAATGCCTCAAAGAGATGTCATCTTATGGAATGAAATGATTTATTGTAGAATGTGCACAAAATGGATTTTGCAAGGAACCTCTAAAAATATTTGAATTAATGAAGAACTTTGGAACACATCCTAACATTCTATTTTCAATGGAATCAGGGAGGTTATTTAAAATTTTACACCCTTCTATGTTCAAGTGTTGCAGCTATGACAGGTTGCCAATGAATCAGGGAGGCTATTTAAATCTATACACCCTACCATGTTCAAGTGTTGCAGCTGTGACAGGTTGCCAATGGAATCAAGGAGCTTATTTAAATGTCCACACCCTTCTATGTTCAAGTGTTGCAGTTGTGACAGGTTGCCAAACAAATCAGGGAGCTTATTTAAACATCCACATCCTTCTATGTTCAAGTGTTGCAGCTGTGACAGGTTGCTAATGGAATCGAGGTTATTTAATCAGGGAGCTTATTTAAATGTCCACACCCTTCTATGTTCAAGTGTTTTGTTGTAGCTGTGACAGGTTGCTAATGAAATCAAGGAGGTTATTTAAACTATGACAATATTTTATTTTTAAGTGCTACAGTTGTGATAGATTGTCAACAGAGTCAAGGAGGTTATTTAAACCTTTAAATTTTCCTATTATATTTAAGTGTTGCAACTGTGAGAGGTTGAAAATGGAATTGGGGAGGTTATTTAAACCTCTGCAACTTTCTATTTCCAAGTGTTGCAGATGTGACAAGTTTCCAATGGAATCAGGAAGGTTATTTAAACGTCTACAATCTTATATGTTCAAGTGCTACAACTGTGACAGGTTGCCAATAGAATCAGGGGGTTATTTAAACTTTTACACATTTATATGTTCAAGTGCTAGAGTTGTGTTAGGTTGCCAATGGAATGAGGGCGGATATTTAAATCTATACACCCTACCATGTTCAAGTGTTGCAGTTGTGACAGGTTGCCAATGGAATCAGGAAGGTTATTTAAACATTCACACCCTTCTATGTTCAAGGTTGCAGCTATGATAGGTTTCCAATGGAATCAAGGAGGTTATTTAAACCATGACAATATTTTAGTTTTGAATGTTGCAGCTGCAAATATATTGTCAATAGAATCAAGGAGGTTATTTAAACCTTTGAAACTTCCTATTATGTTCAAGTGTTGCATTTGTGATAGGTTGACAAAGGAATTGGGGAGGTTATTTAAACCTCTACAACTTACTATTTTCAAGAACTGCAAATGTGACACGTTGCCAGTGGAATAAGGAAGGTTATTTAAACCTCTACAATCTTCTATGATCAAGTGTTGTAGTTGTGATAGGTTGCCAATAGAATCAAGGAGGTTATTTAAACTTTTACACCCTTCTATGCTCAAGTATTGCAGTTCTAGCAGCTTGCCAATGGAATCAGGAAGCTTATTTAAACCTCCACACTCTATTATATTCAAGTGTTGCAGATATGATAGGTTGTCAATGGAATCAATTTTAGATTGGTTTCTAGGTGCATGCAGTCATGCAAGTTTAGTGGATGAGGGCTGCACATACTTCACACGTCAGTAACCCTTATTGCATTACAATTTACATATATAGTTGATCATTAGGTGTGCATGGTTGACCTTCGTGCCCATTCTAGTTATATTGAGGACACCCTAAACATTATTACTAAGATGCTAGTTAAATTTGTGGTACATGTGGATCATATATGAATATAGGTTGAGTATTTCCAACAACACTACTTTTTTAGTTGGATCCTAAAAATGCTACAACTTATGTTGAAGGATATATTTTGCATGCTATAGAAGATATTGGAAAAATAAAACCAATTAATTTGAACATTCAAGCAAGGTTTTTAGCAAAGGATAACGTAAGTAGCACCATTGCATGTTCTTGGGTGTTGTTATGTATACTTCTTGACATAGAGCATGAGCAGAACTGTTGCATGTTCTTGGATGTTGTAAACATGTATCTTGTTGTTATCATCACAATGTATTTCATTGTAACATGGATCATTTGTTGTAAGAAACTAACATTGTAGCATGGTTCAAGCATCACAAAGGAAGGAATGTTGTAGTTTCAATATGAGCAAGAACAAACTTGGATCTCAAAATGGGAAGGGAATTTTCCTATCCTGATTGTAAGATTTTGTCAGACCAAAAGCTTAGGTATATTCCAAATGGATTCCAAAATGAGTTATCAATTGGTATAGTCATGAACAGAGTATTATATTTAGATAAAGGGGAATATAAAGCATCAAGTTGTGAAGGAGCAAAACAAGGAAAAGTACACTAGACACTAATACAATTGCATAGATATCCACACAGTTGCAGTTTCGTCCATGATAATTACAATTTTTAATTGCAAAAATGAAGTGTAACAACATTGTTTGGAACTTCCTATGACTATAAAACTTTTTGGAAGATTTTGAAGACTTATTTGTATGAGAATTCATAAGGTTGAGGAAATGAAAGGTCATGTCTCTTCATTTCTTTTTTGGAATACTATATATGGAATGTGAGCTCAGACTTCATTAGGCAAAGCCAAAGAGGACAATCGTGTGTTGTACCTTCTCTGAGCCAACAAGAGGAGAATCATGTGTTGTACCTTTTGTGAGCCAACAAGAAAAGGACAATCAAGTGGTGTACCTTCTCCAAGCCAACAAGAAAGAGTACAATCATGTGTTGTACCATTCTCCACCATTTAGGGGAACAATCATGTGTTGTATCATAATTTTTTATGGGTAATATACTCAGGTAAAAGGGCATTGCCTCTACCAATTGGATTTTTCACCCCACGTTGGGGTTTTCCCAGCTCAAATTTGGTGTTATGTTGCAACAGTTTATTTTATAAGTAGCATAGCATAATCATCAATTAATAAACAACTATCATTTAATCATGAATTAAGTATCATAGTGATAAATCTTGGTTTTGTAAATTCTACAAGTATAGTTCTTGAGAAGTTAATAGATCAAAAAGATATGGGAATATAAATATTCCCATAAGTCACAATTTTTGAGTCAATATTCATTGAGTAACTGCACAAGTGAAATGAAAGTTACAAAATTTCTCTACTCTATCCTGTTAAAAGTAGAGAGGGAAATGCATAACTTGTAACTCAAATTTTCCCTTTTGTGAGGAATATTTTCACATCAATAGAAGGAAAAAATGTATATCATTCCTTTAATGTGGAGATATAGTTTATGACAATAGTGCAAGCCATATTCATAAATATTTAAAAATAGAAATAATGTGATTTGAAGAGCAAATAGCATCCAAACCAATGTCTTCATTATCAAAGCAGAATGTGAAACAAGTTAAGAATTATTATGTTGGAAACCAGTCCAACTACGATCTATGGTAAAGAATGGTAGTATGCCCATTGACCTCTTCTACCAAGCTTCCATATTGAAAACTACAATCACACCTACAACAAAAGAAGATGAAAACAGTTATAAAGAGACAATAAAACATATTGTGGGAAGAAGAGCCAAACATATTGTTAATAGTGTCCAATGGAACACATACTACAAACAAAACTTACTTGTATCGAGTTTCATCCATCCCCATTATAAGATCAAAAATTGCTTCACATGTAGCATCCACAACACCTACTGCCTTCATTGCTTTAATGTAACTTTGTGGCTGCACACACCACTTACTCTATAACTATTTCTATGAACACAGCAATAATAAAATTCTTTTAATTGAATTGAGAAGTTAAATCACTTTTCTAATTGTATTGAAAAGTAACAAGTGATATACCAAGTAGTCAGCTTCCAGAAGCTCTTCAAAGATCCTTAGACCTATACAAAAAAAAAACCTATAAGTAATGATCCTGTTGTTTTTATGTATTTCTCTAAATTTAATCCTAATTTTCATTCACAACAAATAAATTAGTAGAAAGTTTCATTTGCTACATTTTTTCAATTGCTTAATAATATTTGAAACCCTCATTCAATTATCATTCCTCCTATTTTTCCACAACCTTTTTTCTTCTTCCAAACATTTGGATCATTCTAAATACTTTCCCACCCTCATAAAATCATTTTTCCATACTTTGTGGAGCATTCTCCCAAGTTCTCTTATGTCTTTGGGTATATTTGTTTTATTTTGATTTATGGTTTCCATTTAATTTTTTCCCATGTTGAGCTGTCAAAATTAAGGCTTGTTCAAAGGAGTCTACAGAAGGTGTTGGTGGTCATGAAGGATTTGGTCACATATGCCAATTTCAATTGGTTGGAAACTAGGTTTTCTTTACAGGCCATGGATTCAAGCCATGTGACCCTAGTGGCTCTATTTGAGGTCAGCAAGCTGAAAGCATTTCAAGTGTGACAGGAATATTCCATAGGGATGAATCTCAACAACATGGCCAAGATGTTGAACTGCACTAGTAACAATGATATTATCACCATCAAGGCCGACAATGGAGAGAATATTGTTACCTTCATATTTGAAAGCCCCAACTAGAATAAGATCTCAAACTTTGAAATAAAGTTAATGGACATTGACACCAAATGTTTGGTTATTCCTAAGTCTGGGTACCAATCTATCATGAGGATGCCATAACAAAAGTTTTCTCATATCTGCAAATATTTGAGCATCATTGGTGACACAGTTGTTATTTCTATGACTGAGAAAGGATTGAAGTTCCCTACCAAGGGTGATATTGGAAGTGCAAATATTGTTTGTAAGCAAAATGCCTCAATTAACAAGATATAGGAGGCCATGGCCCATAGTTATTAAATGCATGGATTTGACAACAATGTAAGAAAAACACTCTTCTATATCAAATATTTCAAATTATTCTAATTGAAACCATAATGACCCTACAACAACATTGTGGGATTTTGAAACAAGATTGAGTTATACTAGCTTCTCAATGGGGGCATTCCTAGAAAAGGAAGGTTTTAAATGATGGATGTAGGGTACCCCAATAGATGAGACTGAGTGAAAATGTATGGGAGCTTGAAAACAAGAGACCTTCCCATGAAATATGAATTTAAGGCCGGAACAAGAGAAAATCCCTACATGATCAACAAGCAAGGATTCCATGAATTTTCAATTTTGAGAGGATTTTCAAGCCCTAACTGTCTCAAGATAATTCTTTAATAAACATCACTCCATCCCACATGACATGCTAAGGCATTAAAAATTAAGTAGCACAAACAAAAACAAATAGCATTCAATGAAATGCTTTCTTTCTGTCCCAAATAGTAACAGCATAATATGGCACGCAAAAAACATTTGTTAAGACTTACAAGAAGAGCCAATGCCCCAAAGATCATCATTCACAAAAATTCAGTTGTTTGCCTATCAAACGGTCCATGCTCTAAATGCACACCATACCTTGCTCTGTAAACTTCAATGTTATATTTGTGTTCATGAAAAGGCTCCTCCAAACTCTTCCTCGCACCTTTCACTTCTCTGATTTGGCAAGTTGCAGCCTGAAAATAAGGTTTTGACGAGGGGCTTAGAGTATGTTTATTAAAATAAAAATTAATGCCCATAAAATGAAAATTATGGCACCCATTATGCCCGCCCATTAAGCCCGCTAAAAAAAAATTCCCAATGGAATATTAATAATATAAAAAAAAATGCAATGGAATATTAATAATATAATATTATATAATATTTAATGTAATATTATATTATATTATATAATACTATAATATAATATAATATAATATAATATAATATAATATATTATATTATAATATACTATATTATATTATATTATAATATACTATATTATATTATATTATAATATACTATATTATATTATATTATAGTATTATATATTATATATATATTATAATTATATTATAATATATATTATATATAAATATTATATTATATAATATAAATATTATATTATGCGGGTGTTAGGGCGGGCGCCCCTCTAGTCTAGTGGAGGGGATGTGGCAGTTTATTCTACGGTGTTTGGCGACAGCGGTGAAGGGGATGATGTGGGCAGTTGCTCTTGCTAACTGATGGGCAGGAAATGTCATGTCAACGAAGTACGTGTTTTAATGAGGGAGCATGGTTTCCATTTTTTAGGCCAATTTGAGCGCATTAATCTAAAGGTTTTAGTCATTTCATAGTTAATCGACACGTTGGAGGGGATTCATTAGTGGAGGTGATGGCCATGAGGTACTTGGAATTCATTCATTATTAAGAGTTGGCTTTAAGGCCGAAGCAAGGGTCGTTTCATTTCCATTTTTATTTTCTTTTGGCCGCGAATGGTGTTCTCTCTATCTGGCTAGGAGTGGTTGGAGCTTGGGTGACGATATTGGCCAAGCACTCTCAATTCATAGTGGAGGTGTCGATGGATGGGCTGGCACGATTTGCGGTGGATACCTTGATTTCCATGAAGTCATCGGCTCAACATTAAGCTTTGTTTAGAGAAATAACCAATCAATGTCTAAAAATTATTTTTCTCAACAATGATCATATGGTGGTTGTGGCGACTAAAATGATCTTGGGTACTGGGCATTTGGAGAACAAGGAATATGATAGGGACAATTTGCATATCTCATCTCATTTTCTGGCATTGTTATTGGATAACAAGGTGGAGAAGGTAGAGGAAAAATTATTTCTTGAAAAAAAAATTAGAGAGGATCTTGTGGAAGGAGTTGATGAGGTCCTATGTGTTGTGGTGGTTGGAAAAGGTGTTTTGCATCCCTGCGACTTGGAGCTCCTCTAGTCCTCAGATGAAGCAATCAAGTTGTACATGTTCCTTCTCGATTTGAGTGGACTGGCCCCTATGAAGCATAGGTTGATAGCTGTAGTGGTGATGGAGTTCCTAAAGTTCTTTGGGTTGATGGTGGCTGGGGGTGTGGAGTGGGTTAAATATTTTGAAGATTTTTCCAAAAATTAATCATTTTCTGTAAGTCTAGTTTAGTTTTTTTTCATTGTTGGAAGGTCTGGTTTTTTGTATGGATGTATGGGCATGCTCTTTTAGGAGCATTGGTCGGTTGGCCCTTTTTGTTTCTTTATGGCTCTAGTTGGGAGTTTTTCTGGGCGGGTTGGAAGTTTTTTTCTTGGTGGTCCTATGGTTTTTTGGCATAGAAACTTAGGTGTTAATGGTGGTCTTTCCTGTAATGTAGACGATTGTAGCCAAAATATTATAACATTAATAAAATAATAATACTTGTGTATCAAAAAAATATATAAATATTATATTATATTATAATATATTAAATTATAAATATTATTAATATAATATAATATAATATAAAAATTATATTATAAATGGCCCACTTAGGTAGGGATCCCATGAGGGGGGCTTAAGCTCTATGGATTATGATCAAATTTGAAAGAAAAAAGAATAGAGTAATAGTCATTTATTTAGTCATTTATTTAGTTATTTATTTAGTCATTTTTATTTGTCTATATTAGTCATTTATTTAGTCATTTTTATTTCTCTGATATTAGTCATTTAGTTGTGATTTTACCTGATGACCAAATTAGTCAGTTATAAATGACCAAATTAGTCATTTATTTGCAATATTCTACTAGTGTTAGTCACGTGATTAAAAGTTTTAGTCACGTAGTCATTTATTTTCCAAATTCTACTAGTGCCCATGCATGTGTCCTCTTGGCCTTCTGAATAGCAGGATCTTCTATACTTGTAGCAATGGGCTCAATTGACTTAGAAGATTGGGTTGTTTTCTAGAGAACTGAAGTGATTTCTTCATCCTTGACTTTTAATTGATCCTTGATAATTTCATCCTAGTCATATTTCTCAATTAGGGAAGCTAATGTTGTCTACACATCTTCCTTCACACTTTCATGCATCCTTTTTCCTAGCTCTATCCTGGTAATATGATATTCTAACAAGTCAACTTCCTTTGAAATTTTATCAAGAAGAGGTTGTGCTACCTTAGCATACTTGTAACCTACTTTATCAATAAACACCCTCAAAATATTTTTGGATTTCTTTGTTGACTTGGTCTTAAAAAGCACCAACTGACCAAAATTGAAGTCATTGAGAGAGACAACTTGCTTCTTCCTCCTTGGTCTTTGAGAATCCAACCAAGAAGGAAGAGGAGAAGAACATACTTCAATACTTGCCACCATAGTTTGAGTTGATAGTACAACACTGACAAAGGTGGTAGCTATAAGAGGTGGAGTGTTGGTCAAAACTACAACCAAAATTTCCATATTAGATACATTTTGTGAGGACTCAGTCATGAATTTATCAATATTAGATTGTGTATTCACATAAAAAAATAGGAGATGAAAAACTATGCAAAGAAGATGAAGAGCCAAAAACATTTTCAAAATTATTACGAGGACTCTCAAAAATGGACTTAGAAGTCAGGGATGAATCTAAATTGACTAAATAGATATGGTAGGAGCAATAGAAATTATGGTAGCAGCAGACAAAGGTTGTTCAATTGTAACAGCAGGGGGAGTAGGACTAGGCAATGTAGCAATAATGGGAGAGAAAGAAACAAGTCAATCTTCAAGAGCAGACTTGTGTGGTGAATCGACCAAAGACTCTTGAGTTTCTTCATCTCGATTTTCCTCTCCTTGTTCTTTAGTCTGAGTAGATGGCCCTTCTGTATCCTTCCTCTTATCTCCTTTCACTATGAAAATGAACTTGGGAGTATTAGTGGTTGTAACATTCCCATTGTTCTACCCAATAAAATTTTCTATGTTTTACCCACAAGTGGACAGTTAGGCTACTAACATTCCAAGCAATAAAATTTCTCTTCTCTTTTCCATAATAAATGCATCATTTGAAATATAAATTTATCCAAACTTTCCATTGCATAATCAAAGAATTATTCCATTAATATAAGTATGATTTAACTTTACATAATTATATTCAAAATAATATTTCACTTTTATAATTTCCATATAGATGGATACATGATTATATACGTAGCTTTAACAAACTAACATGAACTAGAAATATAAACTATTAAAAATGTCCTAGTATTGGTGTGTACATTCTAGATGTCCCCTTTCCATGGTGCATACCTTCTAGTTGTCCGCAATACTGGGGAATACATCTTCAATTCTTGAATTAGAAATACCAATGATCTAGAATGTCCTCCCAAATCTTGGCCACCAACTGCATGAGGAGAAGCATCACTCAAGCACTTTTTCACCAACCATGGACTAATTGTGGTCCCCCACACATCTACCAAATTGGTATATGGACCTACCCTTCGACAAAGAGATTGGTTTGGTAACCTCATCCTTCAAATGGCCCTTTCTAAGCATAGTGGTGTGTCCTACATGTCTAGAGCTTACCATAAAGTCAAACTCTAATTCTACGATATTCTCAACCTAGTATGTATTTGGATCACAATGAATTGACACTGTAGACAATGGCTACCTACAATACTTTGGCCAAAGATTCAACACCTAGTTCTTCGAGTGGGGATCATCTATATTCACCACTACAATTGCTCGATTTTTATTTGACCATTAGTATTCTATTCTAGGTTATTCCCTTTCCCATGGATTATCCTCACCCTAGGAATAATCTTCCCATAAACTCATATCTAAATGACATTGCTACAAGTATCTCAAAGCAACTCTATCTTACCAATTAACCATACAGATAGCTTAACGTCATATCATTAAATGACTCTATTTCAAAAGTATAATCTCAACAATTAAAGTCTCCATTCAAGAGTGTAATTTCAATAATAAATAACTTCCATCAAAATCATAATCCCATCAATAAATGACCTCATTCAAAAGTATAATCTTCAAAAATCAAAAGTATAATATTCAACAATA
>VDFB02049217.1:46394199-46522179 GCA_007258455.2 Sequoia sempervirens
TTTTTCTTTTTCTTGTGTTTTCCTTTTGGGGATGATGCAAGGCATTGAGACTGAAATGTCTCCTTCATGTTGACCGAAAAGCTTTTCCTTTTCTTTCTCCTTTTTGTTTTCTTTTCACTTGTGTTTTCCTTCTGGGACAATGCAAAGCATTGAGACTACAATGTGTCTTCCATGTTCACCCAAAATATATTTTATTTTTCTTTTGTTTTCACTCTCTTTGTGTCATTCTTCCAATTCCATGTATTTGGGGAATGATGATAGTCCCAAGCTCTTTAATAAAAACATTGCAGCAAAAAACATATTGACCCTAGATCCATAGATCCCTTATGTGTTTGGTTTGTTACTTTTGGGGGTAACCCCTCTTTATTTTACTCCTTTTCCTTCACATGATGCAGCCTTACTCAAAAACATATGACTTGGCATAGGGGATTTCCAAGTTGGCTCTCATGTATTGTTTATTTTTATTGCATTTTTCCTTTGCTACTTCAAAGTAATTGCTCACAGAATGGTGTGTAGCAATTCCTTTAGAGTGGGGGTGTACATTGCCATTATTCATTTGCATTCTTTCTTTTTCTTGGTTCTTAGTGCAGCATTGTTACTTTATATGATGCATTTGTCACTTTGTGGATGACATTGGGTGTGATGTCCTTCATGAGTGTGATCTCTCTTAGCATATTACATTTGTCTTAGTGGCCTTATGTGATGCACTGCATCCCCTTGTGAATTTTCTCTTCTTTGATTGGTCCTCTCTTGGAGACATTAGATGATATGTTCCCTAAGTTAATGACCTTGCATGAACTTAACAAGACTCATTTGAACATTCTTTTGCATGTTTCATTTTTCATTTACATGGCCACCTTGCATAACATAGCTTGCATGCCTGTGGTGCCATTGCATTTGTTCATGAGTTCTAAGAATACAAAGCTTTTCTTGTCTCATGAAGCATGAAATGACATTGTACTTTGTGGTGGCCTATTAAATTTATCAGAAGGTATAACTTTGATATGGTTGTGCAAGAAAGCCCATTCTGAGGCGTGACTTTTTTCCATAGCCACTTGCTTGTGTGAGTGCATACCAACCATGAGCATATGTTTCTCACCTCTCAGGCCTTCTCACCTCAGGGACAACAAATTTTTTTATTTCCCCAGAGTGAGTATACTTGGTTCTTCTCACCTGATAGACAACCATGAGTTTTGTCACCCCAGAGTGAGTACATATTTCATGTTTCAAAAAAATAGCCTAGATATGATCTATAACGGGCTAGAAAAATGATAAAAGCTTTATTTCATCCTTTTTCATTACTCTCATGTGTGTTCCTTTGTTCCTATGTTTGGTTTGTCATGAGATCTTGATCCTATGGGCTTCATCATCCCTCTTGATTGTTGTTGTCTCATCTTACTCCCATAAGTGCATTTTGATCCCTCTTGATGTTCATGTTGGGCTACTTTAGTTTGAGTTTGAAGCAAGTTCATCCTCTCACTAAAGTGGGGGATTACTGTATCACCAAAATATGCATAGTTGAAATTTTTATGCTCACTTGAGACTCTCTTATGGACTTTGGCTTGATTTTGCCTAGATTTAATGTTGTAATGTGGCCAAAACATTCACATTAGGTCTTGGACCCTTGTGAATCATTAATACTTCTAAGATGTCTTGTAAAGGTGTTGTGAAGTGTTGCAACCCACTTTCACACTTTTCTAGGACCCTTTCATCATAATTCACATAAATATCCCCTTTTTATCACTTACCAAGTCATATTTCAAAGTGTTGTAAAGAATTGTAACAAACCCTTAGGCTTTTCTAGACTTGTCATCACTAATTCAACCCCTTCTCATGTTTAAATGACCCCTTAATGCACTTTCCCATTATACTTAAGTGTATTTTTGAGGATATTCCCATTAAAAAAAAATTATACACTTTAATTTCTAAAACCCAGTGAAATTACCCTAGTGGGACCAACTCGCCACCTAGGGTGACAGTCCCACTAGGCACAAAAATCAAAATAATTTTAATTTCTTGGTGCAACTTTATTCTCTTACCCTTGAGGTTGGCCTATGATGTGTTATTTTTAGGAATTGATGGAAAATCGAGTATAAATAAAGGGTTTTCCCCTCATTTTGCATATCTTGATTTCTTATTCATCCATTGAAATAATTCACCCATTCAATCTCTCAAACATTCAAGCACTCTAAGCATAATAAAGTCATCTATTGTAGCACTTAATTGTATATATTTAGATTTACACATCAAGGGTTTGTTAAGTTTATGACATTGCATGTTGTTTATTTATCATTCTCTTCACATTTCATTTCATTATCAAGGGTTTGATTGCCAAAGTGGGGTTTGACAAAAGAAAACCCCTATACTCTAACCCTTAACATTTTTTCCTCTTTTTGCATGTGTGTTTTTAGACTTTGTATGTAAATTTTTCATAGAGTTTGGTGTCAAAAAGTGGCCAACAATCCATGAAAGTCAAAAAAGCCCTAATTGAAGCTTGGAGACTCTTTCCATCCCGTTTTCTACAAATTTAGGATCAAACACCTGTTAGAAAAGCAAGTGTGGATCGTTAGCTACAAAATCCTATCATAGAATTCCAAAAATCCCAAGGTGGACTAAGTCACCATATATGGTGAATTAGTCCCACTACTAGGCCTGAAAATTGTTTTTCACATTTTTGAGTACCCATTTGGCAGATTCCCTTTCTGATAGATTTTCCCTAAAACTGGACTAAGTCGCCCAGCTTGGCGTAAGTGTCCTAGTCAACATTTCTAGTAAAATCTATAGGATTCTAGAGCCTCTGTACATTAGATTCCAGATTCCAAGTGCACCTCCCCAGTACTATTAAATTATTTCATCATTTACTTGCATTCTTAGGTGCTTTTGCATATCATAGTGTGTTTTCTAGCACTTTGTATTTCTTCTGTTTAGCTAAAGTAAATTATTTATTTTTCATTTTGTTGCATTATTACATCATATTTAGGTACATTGAATCCCTTTTACACTAATCTTGAGTGTAGAAATTAGCATTTTGGGCCCATTTCTCTCCTTTTAGGTGAAAAACGTAGAAGAGTTAGAGAAACCTCTTGGGTAACCAAAATCATTGTCCACAAGATGTTTCAACTCTTTCAATTAGGGCCCTTGATAAGGAAATTATAGAATCAATAGAGGTTGAAGTGGATGCTACTCACTCAGTGCATGGGGTTGATTCACAAGGTTCGTTAAAAATGGTAGGGGTGTATTTAGGACCAGAAGATCGAGGTTCATGTATGGAAGAATCTTCTCCATAGATGGGGGAAAAAGAGTAACTAGATATGAAAAGGAAGAGTATCTATAGGATCATGATGGGCCAAAAAGTGGCAATATGATGGGTATTTTTAGGGTATGTGGCTACCAACTTTTTTTTAACCCAAAATTGATGAAATGAAAAGGGTTTTTTAAGGAGATTCTCAGCTTTCCACCAATACAAATTATGCTTTACTTTGAATTTAATAAATAATTATTATTCAATTTCTATTTGAATTATGACTAAAGTCCTTATTGATAGGTTGATTCAAAAACATCTATAGATTTCAAATTATATCACATTTTTTCAATCCAAAATATGTGCCACATTCTATGCTTCGCATACTATAGGATTTAAAAAATAAAAAATGAGTTTCATGAAGTTTTGACCAAGTTAAGGTGGTTAGATGTACAAGTTTTTATATTTTTTTAAAATTTGTAATAAAAATTCATAATTAAATATTTACTTGGAAAAAAATGACAAAAAAATATGCATCACATCTGGACATGAGTCCTCTACTTAAGTCTAAAATATTATAAAAAAATATTATCATTTTAATATGGTTAGGTTCATTAGACAGACACCTACTTCTTATTTTTTCCCTAAAAATTAAGTACTACTGCATTGAAATTTAACTACATTCAATTTTTTATAGATTCTATTCTTACATATTTTTGAAATAATATAGATAACTTATTCAAATTTTTACGTCAAGTTGCCTAACTCTGAATTTTTTGAATTTTTCACCACTTAAGGGCCTATTTTTTCCATGATGATCCTGCACATACCCGAAAAGAAGAATAGAGGGAGTAAAACTTACCTAGGTTGCAGTGATCAAAATAGTTTGTAGAATAGAATCCATGTCTTCTTCTCCCCTGGCTGATGCATTGGGTCCACCTAGATCTTGGACTTATCTCCTCTTCCTATGATCATAACTAGTACTTTATGATCCTTTGGTGGTTGATCCTACCTAAACATGGCCTTTGATAACCATATTGGACCTTCTTAGCAATCTTTGGGCTCTTTTCCCTTTACATCATCCATTGGTAGAAGATGTGACTTGTGAATCCTTTTGCTACAACCCTTTTTCTTTTGTCTAATTCTTGGGGCCAAGAAGCATGGCACAAAAGCTACTCATGTTCAATCTCATGACTTGTCTCTGGATTGCTATTGTCGGTATTAGTCTCTTCATTGTAAGTCTCTTTGAACCTTTCATCATGTGGATAAAATTCTCTAAACAATGCATTGAGGCATCTCATCTCCTATCAGAGCCTCCAGAAATCTACCTTCTTCCAGTTCAACCATCCCCTGCATTTTAATTACATGTTTAGAGATTTACCCATTGGGAGGTTCCTCTAATACTCCACCTGCATTGGATAGAAATTCAACCATTTTGGTTGTTTGAGTGGTATGTGGGCCAAGTCAACGTATACTTCTGGCCTTTCCTAAGTTTGATTCTTCCTTGAATCTAAATCTTCCCAACTCTCATGTTTCAAAGTCAGGAGGTGTGTAACCGGATTCTAGTCCCACATGTCACAAATTAGAACCAAACCTAAGGCTACCAGCTTATTTGTAAGCTCACCCTCTTCCTTATGTCTTCCTAGTGTTACCTGACTATTAGCAATGTTGAGGGGGATTGGAAATAACCTTGTCTTATTCCTTCTAGTATCATAGGTATTATCGACAAGGGTTACCTGTCAGCATACCTCTAGAGTGAAATAACTATCTCTTAAAAATTTGGGGAGTCTAAAATGCTCCTCGGTGAAACCATGGAATTAGAGAAAAGTAAAATCTTCACCCAAGAAATAATCCATTGGGGTCAGTAGAGTCTTCATTCAATGCATGATCTCAAGAGTGAAATGGACTGTAGGGCATGGAAACAAGTCTTGAAGTACTGGCCTCATAAAATATTCTATAAACCACTAGTAATCCGCCATTTTCGAAAGCACATGAGTCCATACAAAAACTAACTAATATCTAAGCCTTTTACATTTAACCTAGACACTAGAAAGATTCTTTCTAGCAACTCATAATTTTGATGCAAAATCAAGTGAACCAAAAAAGAAGAATACCTTAATTTATGCTCAGTATCATAGGTCTTTAGTTGCTCTAGCATCCCTTATGGCTGCTGTAGAAATTGTAACTTTGATCCTATTGCCAACAATAACTCATGTCTCCCTGTTGAATCTCTTGGAACATGCACTAACCAACTCTAGACATGGGTGTACGACAAACAACATGAACTATGACAGACCACAATTCTAGAGTCGATATTGTAAACCTTCAGATGACCCATGGTCAATCATTCTTTGGAGTGCCCCTTCCCTAAGGTTTTTAGGGTTAGCTACTAATTTTGGGTCAAAAATATTGTTGGTGAAGTCCTACACCACCTCTCTTCTAATTTGATTATTTGTTTGTACTGATTACAAAATTCAAATGATCATTCTTTTGGCATTGGGGTATTGGTGAATGAATTCCTCCCAAAGATATTGGCATAACCTAACCTTTTATACAAGGCTCCAACCTTTCTACCAGACATTGATGGCTTCACCATGGCTATGCCAAAAATTTGCAAAGAGTTTCTTAAATGAAAATGACCACTTGCTTTTTTGCTACTTCAAAAATTATGCCTTTTGGGTGTAGTTAATTCCTTTGCATGTACATGTATAAGGCTCTACCATTATTGTTATTCTATTAAATGATGCCACCAAGGTGATACATGTGGATTTGGGATTCATATCCCTTAGGAATGCCAAAAATTCCACAAGAATGGAATTAGTACATTTTTTCATGCCACCTCTTTCACAAATAGTTAATCCAATGAAAAACACACTTTTATCTATGAGAAAAATTCTTTAGTAGTACAAAGGTACCTATAAAAAGACACGCATATTTAATTTGCTAGAGCTTAACATGTTAATCCATGTATTTTCACACGAGTGAGATAGCTAGTGCTAATGATGGAAAAGGACACATGTTGACAATTGAAATACGAGAACATCTACTCCCAACACCCAAATTTATTTCTTAGAACCTATTGTTAGATTTTTCATATGATTCATCTCCTACCCTTCAGCTACTTTGGTATTTTCTCCATTACCATCTAGCCAAAACTAGATGTCCGATTGGTTGGGTTTATCAACACATCTTTTATATATATAGCTATGCCACCTTATTGCAATATTCATTCAGAAAAATAACTTCTTAAGTTTCACAAGATTTTCCTGCCATCTTTCATTTTGCTACAATTTGTTGCTTTATCAGAATGTTGGCTGGCCTAGGCACTCCTATTCGACTTCTACCATGAAGGCCACACTACTGCTTTGTGGGAGAGGTCACTAGAGACATAATTAAGCACTTGGTGAAGAGGTGTGACCACTTTGGCTTGGTTGCATTCAAGTGGGTAGTCACCCTGGACTACATTGACAATGAGAACTAGTTGAGAAGCAACTGCAATTTTCTTTCTAACTTTGTCACCTCTCTGCTTGACTTGAACATTGTTAATCTAATTGAATTTTTCCACCAGATGTTTGACTCTATGTTGATGGAAGGGCTTGGAAAGATCATGCAGGTAAGTATCCATGGTGTCGGCATTCTGAGTGCCATGGATATCTGCAGGCATGTGGATTATCAAATAGACATACCCTAGTTTCCCTTCCTTATTGACTTCTACACATGCACCTTGAAGGGAATTGTTCATCATCTATGCCAGTAGGAACCTACTTGCTATGAGAGTACAATGTGGAGCATGTTTTGGGGCTCGACTAGAGAAAGCACTTTGAGTTTCTCGTGTAGAGTTGTGACGACTAGGCCTACAATCCATGCTATGATGAGCCTATTTGTGCTATGTGTTCACCCCCCTTTTACACCCTAACAAAGAAGAAGAAGAAGAAGAAGAAAACTTGACAATGGCTAGAGGCTTAGCTTTACTATTTTCTACATGTTTCCTCCCTTTTTGCTTCTTTTTTCTTTGTGACTCTTTTTGGGTTTCCTTGAGAGAGCTTCATGTTTAAATTCGAGCCTCAGGTTTGTATTACATTGTAAATTTTTTAATGAATATAATATAATAAAATAATTATATATTTCCTTAGTGTTTTTCACATGGGTAATTCTCAAAACTAAGACGTATTTACAAAAAAAATTGCATATGGTACCTAACTATGAATTGTTTTTAAATAACTGCATATTTAATGGAATAATTTTAGAAAAATATCATTCACTGATATATACAAAGAGTTACCATCCATATCTTCAAGCTCATATGCATTCTTTTCTTTGCATGCACTGATTTAGAAGGGTCTCTTCCATAGCACTTCAAATTTTTTGTATTGCCCTAGTTTCGTAGTGTGCTCATCATACTTTAGTACTAGGCTCCTTTCCCTAAAATCTAGGTTGTATGTATTTTTATCAAACCACCACTTCATTAGTTGTTGGTGATTGATCATATCTCTATAAGCCTCTTCTTTGTGTTCCTCAATTTTAAGGAGTTCCACTAACCTTACTTCCATCCCTCATCCAAGTGGATACTTGTCAAAAATTGAACTATTCCACATGCTCCATATTTTAGTGTCATCTTGAAGAGCTCAGAAAACTGAACCCAATGCAACTTGAATGGGGAGAAAAGGAGCCTGTATGCTCTAGTTATGCCCAATCAAAGTTGGGGTCAAACTAAGTACAGGGCTAGTTAGAAAGGCGAAAAAAATGATCATCTTAGAATTTTTCAAAATCAACATCATGATGAAGAGCTCATCACCACAATCCCAACGTTACTTTCCATCATTGAAAAGAGAGCTCATACGTTGAAGTTATGGCTGGTCATACGTTGAAGTTATGGCTGGTCAAAGTTTTAGGTTGACTGGATTGTACTATGATAACATCAACATGATGCCAACATGCTAACAAAGTAGGTCGTACAGTATGGATGATGACGTGGAAAAATGAGGCTTTGACACATGGTAGGTAATAGGGTGGATGAGTCATCATACGAATGCTGAGGTGGACCAATTATGGATTGACACATGACAGTCCATATGGATGACTCAACAAGTGATGTGGTAGTACAAACTCAATGTGGCTAATGACTAGGCACTAACTGGGTGACATGTGTTGCTAACTAGGTTTGACCTGACAAATCATTAACTGCCACATGGCCCTATCATAGGGTGGCATGTTGCATCACTATCCTCTTCTCCTTAGCGGTCCGATCGATAGTTTTTTTAACCAAAATAATAGCGAGGTTTGAACCCAGGACCTCCTACCTCACAAAAATCCTGATGACCATTGTGCCACTATCTTTGGATTTAACTATGTTGGGATGGCGACTTCTTTTGTCATCTTAAAATTTGAAAATTTCTTTTAAAAATAGATGGGGGAAGGAGTTGAATGTCTAACCACCCCACCCCCAAAATTAAGTGCTATGACCACACCAAGTGTGGCCTCGAGTATAATTCGAGCCACTATTTTATTTAAAGAAGTTTCAAAAGATAAAATATTTGAAAATAAGACATATCCCTATTTTTAAGGTTTGTAATATCCCAAGGGGCTTCAAAATAAATATGTAATATTATCCTAAGGGGTTTTTAGAATATATCTTGAAAGATTATAAAGGGGCTTAAGGAAATTGAAATAATTTTGTACAGGATATGCAGATTATCTATGTAAATAGGGGAAATTGTAACAGAGTTTTGCTTGTAAAGGGAGATAGGCCTGATTTTGTAAATCATATGGTTAGTAGCCATATTGGAAAAAAATTAGGTATAAAAAAGGTGGATTGGGCTTGTGAGGGGTAATGAAAATGAGGAGGGAAAATGAGGAAATCAGAGGAAGTGAGCTCTCTATGCAGGTGAATTAGGAGATTGATGCTTGTACTTGAAGGAGACAATTTTTTTTCATCTTCTTGATTTATTGAGGATACTTTGTAAAGACTTTGTGGAGAAAAATGGAAGGATCAACCACTTTGTTGGAGAGGGACCGAGAAACCTATCCAATTGGAAAACTCCATTATTAATTTTTTATCTTCTCCTCTCCTCTTAGCTTCTCAATTTCTATGATTTTCCTTTAATCATTTTAGTGCCTTTTCAATCATTTGAAATTAAGAATTTTAATTATGTTATTATGTTTTAAGACCTTAAAATTAATCATTATAAAAGTTATTATTCACATGCAATAGTCCTAGATCCTAACATTAGATCAAGTGGTATCAGAGCTTTTTTGTGACTGATGTTTGTACAGGTGAATAATAACAATAGCAAAGAGCCAACAAGGCGAAGGAAAACTCACAGAGTATAATCTTGAGATCAGCAAATGAAGAACTTTGCCAAGGACCAAAGGATTGGAAGTTGGGAAATGTTCAAAGCTTGATGAGAATATTTTTCAAAAATATTTTCTTGAAATGAAGGCAATGGTAGAAGTTCTTTTTTAGGTAAGGAAAGAAAAGTGGGATCAAAAGAAGCACAAAAAGGGAAATTCATTGAAGCGAGAAAAGCATGAAGATCAAAACGACAAAGGGAAATGACCTAAAGGTGGTTATGAGCCTCTAGAAACTCCTTCTCCATCTTCTCCTTCTTCTCTATTTTCTCCTTCTTCTTCTACTAATTCTATTTCTTCTCCTAATCCTTTCAAGGGTGCACATAAGCCTAAAATTAAATTGGATGTAAAATTTGATCTACCTAAGTATTATGGTTAATTAAATGTTGAGAAATTAGATGACTGGGTACAACAAGTATATGTGTACCATAGAGATCAAGGTCTCTTAGATGATGCTTCTAGGATCAAGTTAGCTACTCTTCAATTGGGAGAAATAGCTCTCACCTGGTGGGAGAGTAGAACTCGAGTAGAAATTTCACAACATGGCAGAGTCAATTTAACTTTGGTAGAATTTGTTAATACTCTTAAGAAGTAATTTTATCCCCTAGGCCATATGCAATAGTAAATGATGGACTGGAAAACTTTTAGGCAAGGGAAAGGTCTAACTATACAAGAGTACACCCACGAATTTAGGAAAAGGGCTATTGCATTAAACATCCTATTGTACGCCCAGGATAGTTTGCTTAAGTAAATAGGTGGTTTGCATTCTTATCTAAGACATTCTATTTTGGTTTTGAATCCTATTAATCTAGATGATGTTTGTGTACAAGATACACACTTATATTCAAGAGGTAAGTGTCCTTTCATTGATTAGTCTAACAAGAAGCCATCTAAGCCTGAACATAAATCTGAAGATAAAGGAAAGGGTAAGAAGACAACTACAATTAAGAAGAAGGATGATAAGCACACATGCTCTCATTGTAATAGGAAAGGTCATGGTGAATATCACTGCTGGTAGTTGCATCCTGAATTGAAGCCAAAATGGGCTCGTAAACAGAAAGGTAAGGAGTCCACAAATGTTCTTATGGATCTTGGTTTAGAGTTTAAAGATGAAACTAAGATAACAACAATGGGATTGAAATCTAAGGCTTTTATTACCAATGTTTCTATTGCTAGTTGTGCTTCTACCTCTCAAGTCCATGTTGTCCTTGAAGATAAGAAAAAAAAATGAGCTTTTTCACATTAGGGTTGTTGCTAAGCACACTAAAATTGATACTCATAGATAGTGGATCTCAAATTAACTTAATCTCAGAAGATTTTGTAAGGAATTTGGGATTGAACATTGCACTGCATCGGAGACCTTATCCACTAGGTTGTGTTTGTGAAAATAATGAATTGCAAGTAACAAGGCAATGCACTTTAAGGTTTGCAATCACAAGTATGTTGATGAGGTACAGTTTGATGTGATTCCACTAGATGTCTATGGGATAGTGTTGGTTAGCCCATATTTGTATGATTGAAAGGATATTTTGAATAGGGAATTTAATCAGTATCACTTGTTTAAAGATGGTATCAGGTATATTGTACATTCTCACATAATCAAGACTGATAAATATTTTGAAAACCTAGGGAAATTAGAAATGGTGATTAATGCAAGTAAATATTTGTCTCTTATGTCTATTAATTCAGGTGGTTCTAGACATGAACTTGAGGTAATCAAGGCCAATCATATGTTGCAGGATACTCTAGAAATAAAACATGAGGAAACAATAAATGAAAGCATTGATGATCCAATTCCACAACCTATGGTTGGGAATTTGGAGGTTCCATTGTGTAAAAATGTTCCTATTGTAAAAGATAGACATATTTTTTATTCACTCTTTTGTATCTAAATTATTATTCATGTTGATATTAGTTAGTTGTTATTGGTTAATGGTTGTAACAGTTGATGTATATGATTTTGGAAGTGGTAGAATGATGTATGTGTTCAACAATATTATTGCAGTCCTGATTGTAGTGATGAGCCAAATATGTTGATGGACATGTGATATAGGACATGTGGGGAGGCTATTCCCTCACTTAAATTCTAAATAAATGTAACTTTTGGAGGTCCAAAAGCTCTCCGATGGGGAGGACTGATCCAGGTGGAGACTTGTCATAAAAAATTGAAGTGTTCCACATGCTCCATATTTCAACATCATCTTGAAGAGATCAAAAAACTAAACCAAATGCAACTTCAATAGGAAAAAAAGGAGCTTGTATGCTCAAGTTTTTCCCGGTCAAAGTTGGGGTCACACTAGGTATAGGGCTAGTCAGAAAGGAGAAAAAAATGATCATCTCAAAATTTGTTGGAATCAGTGTCATGATGAAGAGCTCATTGCCATGATCCTAACAATGCTCATTTCATCCAAAATAGAGATTGTACATAAAAGTCATGGCCAGTCAAAGTTGGAGGTTGATTGGATTGTGCTATGATGATGTTAGCATGATGCCACCATGTTGATGAAGTAGGCTACATAGTATGGATGATGATGTGGAAAAATGGGGCTTTGACATGTGGTAGGTAACAAGGTGAATGAGTCATTGTATAGATGCTGAGGTGGACCAATTGTGGCTTGACATGTGGCAGTCTATACAGATGACTCAACAGGTGATGTGGTAGTATGGACTTGGTGTGGTTTCTGACTAGGCGTTGGCTAGGTCTGAACTAGTGAATCATCAAGTGCCATGTGACCCTATCACAGGGTAGTACATGGCATCTATATCCTCTCCTCGCTGATGGTTTGATCAGCAGTTTTTTTAACCAAAATAATAGCTTAGGGTTTGTACTCGGGACCTCCTACCTCACAGAAAGCTCGGTGACCATTGTGCCACTATCTTTACATTTAACTATGTTGGGATGGTGGTTTCTTTTTTCATCTTAATATTTGAAAATTCCTTTTAAAAATAAATGGGGGTAGGGGTTGAATGATCGACCACCCCACCCCCAATATTAAGCACTACCACTACACCATGTGTGGCCTTGAGTATAATTCAGGCCGTTGTTTTATTTAAAGAAGTTTCAAAAGATAAAATCTTCAAAAGTAAGACATATCCCTATTTTTAAGGTTTGTAATAGCCTGAGGGGCTCCAAATTAATATGTTAAAATATATAAGATTATCCTTAGTGGTTTTTAGGATATATCTTAAAAGTTTATCAAAGGGCTTAAGGAAATTGAAATAATTTTATATGGGATATGTAGATTATCTATGTAAATAGGGGAAATTGTAACAAAGTTTTGCTTGTACAGGGAGATAGGCCTAATTTTGTAAATGATATGGTTAGTAACCATATTGAGAAAATTTTATGTATAAAAAGAGTGGATTAGGCTTGTGAGGGGTAATAAAAATGGGGAGGGAAAATGAGGAAATCGGAGGAAGTGAGCTCTCTATGCAAGTGAATTAGTAGATTGATTCTTGTACTTGAAGGAGAAATTTTTTTTTCATCTTCCTCATTGATTGAGTAGACTTTGTAAAGATTTCTTGGAGCAGAATTGAAGTATCAGTCACTCCGGTGGAGAGGGACTTAGAGACATAGCCAATTGGTGAACTCGGTTATCAATCTATTGTCTTGTATTCTCCTCTTAGCTTCTCAATTTATGTGATTTTCCTTTAATCATTGTAATGTATTTTCAATCATTTGAAATTAAGAATTATAATTACATTATTATGTTTTAATACCTTAAACTTAACCATTACAAAATTAATTATTCATGTGCAATAGTCCTAGATCCTAACATCAAATCCATCTCACTTCTTTCTTCAATAGCTGTAGGGCAAGGATTTCTATGGAAACAGGTCAAACTACCTCTTTTCTGTACACTAATTCATAAGGAGAGGCCTTTAGGATCTCTTTAGGCATAATCTACTCTACCTATAGAGTAGCTCATAGGTGCTTGTGCCAATCTCTTTGTTGCTTTGACCGGATGCTCTTGATTAACCTAATTAGGTTTTTGTTGGTCAACTCCACTTATATGTTTCCTTATGGGTAGTATTTTGATGAAATTTTAAGGTAAATCCCATGTTTGATACCAAAATTCAACATCCTCGATTCCAAAAAATCCTGAGCATTGTCAGATATGATGGGTTTTGGGGAACCAAATTTGGTTACCAACTCTTTGAGGAAATTGACGATCTCGCCCTCTATAGCAGTTTATAGGGAAACGACCTCTGCCCACCTTGTGAAGTAATTGGTCACTATAAGTATCCAATTATGGCCAACACTCAAAATAGAATTTATCATTCTGACAAAATATAAACCCCATTGCATGAAGGGTTTCTTAGTTACAATTGGGATTAAAGACAAGGCATTATTCTTTCTTTTGCCAACAAAATATTGCAACTAACTACACTTTTTCACAAAATGATGAGCTTTGGAAAACATGGAGGACCAATAATATCTTGCTCACATTATCTTCAAGGTGGTAGTCTTGGCAAAGAAATTTCCACCCTCAAGACGATTATGAAATTCTTTAAGAACTCTTTTTGCTTGTGGCTTATCCAAACATCAATGTAGGACACCATCATAATTCCTCTTGAATAATATACCTTTAATTAATACATACTTGGTGCCTTGTAGTTGGTAGTATCACATCTTATGAGGTAAAAGGTTGGTTAGGTACTACCCCTTTTCAATATACTATGTTCGATTCACCACCCAAGACTTGTCAAACTCAAACTTTTTTGTGTAGACTTGATTGGTCTCTTTTTCAGCTACAAAGCCTAATTCTTGTGCAAGGTATTCGCACAAACCTCTTCCTTGAACTAGCTTGGTTGGTCTAATTTCCACATTATACTCTAGGATCTTTGTGATCTATTTTTACCTCTTTGCGATTATCTTTCCTTTGGTCATATACTCCTGCACACTAGGATGAGCGACGAGAATGGTGTTTTTATTGGAAGACACCAAGTAACAAAATTTATTTAGACTTTTAACAATGGAAAAATCCTACTTTTTAACAAAATTATTCCTAGCCTCATATCCTTTAAGATTCCTTGAGTGAAATGTGATAGGATGCTCTCCAATATTTCCCTCATCCTTCTGAGTGAGTACCATGATGCAAGTATCAACAAGTTTGTTGGTGTTGTCATTAATGTTGTCATGGATGTCAACATAGTTCAAAATGTTACAGATTGTGCATGTATAGTTGAGATGTTGTGAGTACATGGATCTATCCTTATGATTTTGTAGATGTGTTGAAATGATGAGTTACCAAGTGCTTTTGAGAAAATTAATAAAGGGTGAAGTCAGAGTTAATTATTTGTTAAAAATGTGGTCTAGTATGTTTGTTGTGTGTCTTTTGTGTTGATCTTATACTTGTGCAAATTTGAAGGGTTTTTGTTAAAGATTTGTTGGTGTCATCTCTTGATTTGTAGCTTTTGGTTTGATGGAATGCGAAAGTTCTGTTCACCAACATGTGAACTGGTTTGATAGAGTTGCTTGTCTGTGGACTGGGAGAAATTTTTCTACTCTACAGTCCTCCGCTATTTTGTTTCAAGTATTTTCAATTTGGAATATGTCTTGTAATAATGTTCTCGAGGTTCGGGTAGAGATGTTTGTGGATTGGTACTCTGGAAGTCGAGTTTCAGATTTCTGTGTTTGCATAGTTCAGATGGACTATTGGAAGGTGTTTTGTGTTAGAAGGTTGTTGCACTTGCTGCGAATGTATATGAAGGTATCTGTGATGTGTCCTCGTGCATGATAAATCATGTTATTTCATTCGCGTGTTATCTTCTTGCTAGAAAGTTTATACTCCAAGGTTCATTTGTGTTTTCATTAAGTTTGGCCAACCTGTTGTTTACACTTCATATGAAGAATTTAAATTTAATTAAGGAAGCGTGTGGTTGATCCAAGATGTCACTTTTGGTCTTGGTTAGGTATTTAATGGGTCCACTCTCATTCCTTTTGACCACAAGAATTTTGAGTTTCTAACCTAATTTGAATTTATGAAATGAAGCATATGTGGTCGACCTTGGAGAAAGTTTCTAAGGTTGAAGATGGTATATATGCAAGTCAAGTTACAAAGGATTAAGATATACAAAGTAATTAAGTAAGCCACAAGAGAAGAGCAGTGTTGTGCCAAAGTAAGTTGAGGCAACAATACTTCATTGTGTTAGATTCCTAAAAGAAGTGAGCTATTTTTTTTTTGCAATCTTTTAATCAAGGCTGTGGATGTGTGTTCAAGGTTGAAGATGGTAGAAATGCAATTCGAGTTTCAAAGGATTAAGTTATAGAAAGTAATGAAGCAAGTCACAAGAGAAGAGAAGAGTTGTAGAAAAGTAAGTTGAGGTAGCAATACTTCATTGTGTTAGATTCATAAAAGTAGTGGGCTAAAGGTTTCTACAATCTTTTAATCAAGGTTGCAGATGTGTGTAAATTTTTGTGGTGGATCTTTTTGTTATCTTTCCTATCTATGGGTAGTGAGCCTCCCTGTTGGATAGTGAGTCCTTTCTATAGGTAGTCAGCCTCTGTATTTGAGTAGTGAGCCCTTGGTAGTGAGCATCTTGTATTCAGTTTTCCTATCACTTTATATTGTGAGTTAATCCTCACCATGGTTTTCCCCTTATTGGGTTTTCCATGTAAAATTTGGTGTTCATTGTGTTGATTTTTTTTTATCTACATTTCATATTCATACTTAATAACAAAATAGTGTGGTTGTGAAGTTGATAAGTGTTTGAGGTTTTTTGTTTGAATTTGGTGACAATTGATTCACCCCCCTCTTAGTTTCCCTACACCTTTTAACAATTAGTATTAGAGACTTGGTTCCTTGGTGTAGAGCTTAACCGCTTAAGGTAGATTTGATGGGACATAAGTTGGAGATCCCTATGTTCGATGGATCTGATTACTATGACTGGAAAGTTCATATGAGAGGATATATTATCTCCCTTAGTTACAAGACCTGGAAGGATATTGAGACAAAGTATTTTGCACCAACAAGTGTTCTTACTACTACAAATGAGGTTTCTTCTTATGAGGAGAATGAAAAAGTGAGGTATGCTATTTGCAGTGCGTTATACAAGATTGAGTGAACTAAAGTTATTTATTTAGGCACTTCTTGTGAAGTTTGGAAGAAGTTGGAAGATCTTTATGAAGGAAATGATAGAGTAAAATTGACAAGGAAGCTGATGGTAAAGTGTAGATATGAGAATTTGAAAATGGAAGAACGTGATGATATTGCAAGCTATTTCTAGAGTGTTGATCTTGTAGAAAATGAAGTTAGAAATCAAGGGGGTACTCTAGTTGATGAAGATATAATTGAGAAGATTCTAATGACCCTACCAGAGTGTTACAATGAAAAGATTTTATTTATTGAGGAAACATATGATCCTAAGAAATATACTAAAGAACAACTATTTAGCACCTTGACTGCAATTGAGATGAGAAAGTTTGGAATGAAAGAGGAAAAGATAGAAACAACATTTAAAGCAACAAAGATTGAAGATGATCTAGATAGTGATGGTTCAGATGAGCTGGAAGAGAAATTTATAAGGAAGTTGAAGAAAGGTACTGGTAAGTATAAAAGTATGTTTGCTTTTAAATTTTTTAGCTTTGGTAATATTGGTCATAGATTTCCGAATAGAGTTGTACATGAGAAGAACATAGATCATAAAGATAGAAAGGTAAGAAATACAAAAAAGTTGTACTATGTTAGAGAAGAAGCTGAAATCTTTGATGATGAATCTAATATGATGGTGATCATAGTGAATGCTTGTTCTTAGCTTTGGAGAATAAATCAGTGTCTACTAACTTTGGAAAATGTGCAAGAAAAAGTGATTATGAGAACAAGAAGCATGAGATGGAAGGTACTTTGGTCACCACCTTTCATGCTAGACATGATTAAGACTATTGGGTGATTTATGGTGGATGTTCTAATCACATGACTGGAGATCAAAGTAAATTCACTAAACTTGAGAAGTATAATGGTGGTTTGGTCACATTTGGTAATGATTCTAGAGAAAAGATTGTTGGGAAAGGTACAACTAGTTTTGATGGAATACACAACACTAATTATGTATATTATGTAAAGGGCCTAAAGCATAACCTTTTGAGTGTTGGTGAGATGTGTAGAAAAGGTTTCAAACTTGTGTTTCAGGATAATACCTATGACATTAGAAAAGGATTAGGAGCTATGTTTATTGCAGGAAGAACTCATGGAAACATCTATCAGCTTTAGGGTGTTGATGGTCAGTGTCTTATATCTCAAGTTAATGAAAGTTGGCTATGGTACCAGAGAATGGGACATGTAAACTTTGATGATTTGGTCAAGATTAGTTCAAGAGATGTTGCTTGAGGTCTACCTAAAATCATAAATCCTGCTAATACTTTTTGCAAAAGTTGCCAATTAGGGAAAAAAGATGCAGTTTCAAAGGAAAAAAACAAACGACTACCGAAATGTTGGAATTAATTCATATAGAGCTTTGTGGGCCTACTAGAACAAGAATACTAAATGGTGATAGGTATTTCATGCTCCTTATTGATGATTATTGTAGAATGACATGGGTTTCTTTTCTTAGAGAAAAGACTTAGGATCTAGATAAATTTAAAGTTTTCAAAGCAAGAGTAGAAAATGAAGTGAACCTAAGAATGAAATGTTTGAGATCTGATAGAGGTGGATAATTCACTTCTAGTGATTTTAATACATTTTTTTAAGAGCATGGCATAAAGAGACACTTTTCTTCTTTGAGAAACCCTCAATAGAATGGAGTGGTTGAGAGAAAGAACTGGACTCTATAGGAAGCTACAAGAACCATGATGAAAGAGGAAAGTGTACCTGATGTGTACTAGGGAGAGGAAATACACACTATTTTTTATGTGCTTAACAAAGTTCAAATCAAAGGCAACATCACAAAGACTCCTTATGAGTTATGGACTGGTAAGGCTCCTACAATGAAATATTTTAAGGTGTTTTGAAATAGATGTTACATTAAAAGAGATGACGAGAATCTTGGGAAGTTTGATGCCATATGTGATGAAGGGAATTTCCTTGGATATTCAACTACTAGAAAAGCATATAGATGCTTTAATAAAAGATTGATGAAGATTGTTGAGAGTGCTAATGTGAAATTTGATGAGGAAATGCATAAACCTATTGAGATAAATGAAGTTGAACTAGATGATCCTATTGTTGCACTAGTACTTGAAGAGAATAAGGAAGAGGAAGAAGAACAAACTGAAGAAGAAGAAGAAAATGAACCAAAACTTGTTCCTAAGACTCCTAAGTATGTTTAGAAGAATCATCTAGAGGAACAAATAATTAGAGATAAGAGTGAAGGTGTGAAGACAAGAAGTAAAGTAGCAGCTAACATAAATCTATGTTTACTTTCTAAAATGGAACCTAATTTTTTGTGTGAATCATGTGAAGATGAGAGTTGGGTTAGAGCTAGATGAAAGAAGAGTTTCATAAAATAGATAAGAATCAAACATGGAACTGGTTCCTAGACCTATGAATAAGAATGTAACTAGTTCAAAGTGAGTGTTCAAGAATAAGTTGAATGAAAATGGTGAATTCATAAGAAACAAGGAAATACTTGTATGCAAGGAATACTAACAAGTTGAAGGCATATACTTTGAAGAGAGATTTTCCCTGGTGGCAAGAATGGAAGCTATTAGGATTTTTTTGGAATTTTCTGCCCATAAGGACTTCAATGTGTATTAGATGGATGTCAAGTCTACATTTTTCAATGGTAAACTAGAAGAAGTATACATGGAACAACTTGAAGGATTTCAGTTATCAAGCAAATAGGATATGGTTTGTAAATTGAAGAAGGCATTGTATGGAATGAAATAAGCTCCCAGAGCATGGTACAGAAGATTGGATTGATACCTGACACAAAAAAGGATTCAACAAAGGCTTTGCTAATAGAAATCTTTAATTCAAAGTGCAAGGTAATAAAATGTTGATAGATGTAGTATATGTTGATGATATCATATTTTGAGGAAATAAAGGTATGTGTAAGATATTTGTAGAGGAAATGCAAAAAAAATTGAAATGTCCATGATTGGTGAGTTGAATTTATTTCTTGGTATTCAAGTGAATCAAATTGATAAGGGGATATTCATTTTGCAATAAAAATATGTGAAAGAGTTGTTAAATAAGCTTGGAATGGATGAATCCAAACTAATTAGTACTCCTATGGTGACTAGATGTAAGCTGAGTAAAGATGATGAATTTGATAAAGCTAATCAGAGCATATATAGATCAATGATTGGTGGACTATTGTATCTTATTGCTACTAGAAAAAATATCATGCATGTAGTATGTTTAGTTGCCATATTTCAAGCAGATCTTAAAGAAGCACATGTTATATTTGTAAAGAGGATATTTAGATATCTTAAAGGTACACCAGATTATGGTTTATGGTATCCTAAGGATACTGATTTCACTTTAAGTGCTTATACTGATGTAGATTGGGCTGGTTGTGTGGATGACCAAAAGAGTACTAGTGGAGGTGATTTATTTCTTGGTGGAAGATTGGTTGCATGGTTGAGTAAGAAACATGACTCAGTTTCTTTATCCGTGCTACAAAAGCTGAGTATATTGTTGTGGCATCTTGTTGCACACAAGTTTTGTGGATGAAGAAAACATTGAAGGATACTAGAGTGACATGTGATGAGCATATTCCTATCTTCTTTGAAAATACAAGTGCTATAAAAATTTCAAAGAATCTAGTAATGAACTCAAGAAAAAAACACATATATATAAAATATCATTTCCTGAGAGAGAAGGTATTGGAGAATAAAGTCAGGTTGAAGTATGTTTCTACAAAGGAACATATTGTAGATATATTTACTAAGGCTCTTCCGAAGGATACTTTTGAGTATCTTAGGTAGAGTTTGGGGTTCATTGGCCCTCCAAACTAGGTGCACATGGAGGTGCATTAGTCTAGTGAATCCACTTATTTTCCATTTATCTAGATTAATGAATGGGTCTACTCTATAGGGGGACTAGAAAGTTTTCATTGTTGTTGTATGAGTTGCATGAATGCACTCCTTAGGGGGAGTGATCAGACATTTTGATCTTTTCAATTGATGTCAAAGGGGCAGAGAGAGTCATGTGAAAAATAGTAGAAGAGAAATATTGTGTGTTTTCTTTGATGGTTTTTCACATAATGTGTTGCCACCAATGACAAAGTGGGAGATTATTGCAAGTATGAGAAAGTTTGGTGGTATTGTCATTAATGTTGTCATTGATGTCAACACAATTTAGAATGTTGTATATTGTGCATGTATAGTTGAGATTCCATTGAAATGTTGTGAGTACATGGAGCTATCCTTATGATGTTGCAAATGTGCTAAAATTATTAGTTACTAAGTGCTTTTGAGAAAATTAATAAAGGGTGAAGTTAGAGTTATGTATGTATTTAGAATAAGCTTCAGTATGTGTTCCACGTGTCTTCTATATTGATCCTATACTTGTGTGGATCTGAAGGGTTGTTGTTGGATATTTTTTGGTGTCATGTCTTGATTTGTAGCTTCTAGTTTGATGGAGTGTGAAAGTTGTGTGAACTGGTTTGACAAATTTTCTTATCTATGGACTAGGAGAAATGTTTCTACTCTACATTCCTTTGGTATTTTGTTTCAAGTCTTTCGGATTTGGAATATGTCTTAGTAATAATGTTCTCTAGGTTTTAGTAGAGATGTTCATGGTTTGGTACTTCAAAAGTTGAGTTTAAAAGTTGTATGTTTTTGCATAGTTTAGATGGACTATTGGAAGGTGTTATGTCTTCTAAGGTTGTTTCACTTTCCGTAGATGTATCTGAAGGTATCTATGATGTGTTCTCAAGAATCCATAAAGCATGTTACATAATTTGTGTGTTATCTTCTTCCTAGAAAGTGTGTACTCCAATGTTCATTTGTGTTTTCATAGGTTTGGCCAATGTGGTGTTTACACTTTAGATGAAGAATTAAAATTTAATTAAGGAAGTGTGTGGTTGATACAAGACATCACTTTTGGTCTTGGTTAAGTATTTAATTGGTCCACTCTCATTCCATTCCACTGCAGGAATGTTGAGTTGTTGACCTAATTTGAATTTATGAAGTGAAGTGTATGTGGCCAACCTTGGAGAAAGTTTCTAAGGTTGAAGATGGTATAAATGGAAGTCAAGTTGTGAAGGATTAAGATATCAAAAGTAACAAAGTAAGCCACAAGAGAAAAGAATATTTGTGTGAAAGTAAGTTGAGGCAATAGTACTCTATTGTGTTAGATTCCTAAAAGTAGTGAGCTAAAGGTTTTTGCAATATTTTAATCAAGGTTGCAGATGTGTGTAAATTATTATGGTCAATCTCTCTATTATATTTTTTAAATGTGGGAAGTATGCCTCCTTGTTCGACAGTGAGTCCCTTATGTAGGTAGTGAGCCTTTGTATTTGGGTGGTGAGCCCTTGGTAGTGAACCTCTTGTATTCATTTTTTCTATCACTTTATATTGTGAGTTAATCCTCACTGTGGTTTCTCCCTTTTTGGGTTTTCCATGTGAAATTTAGTGTTCATTGTGTTGATTTTATTTTCTATTATATGCATTTCATGTTCATACTTAATAATAGAATAGTGTGGTTGTGAAGTTGATAAGTGTTTGAAGTTTTGTGTTTGAATTTGGTGACAAATCATTCAACCCCACTCTTAGTTTTCCTATTCCTTTTAACATACTAAATCTATGTTATGTTGGCCACTGTATACATAGAGTAGAAAATCTTTGGAAAATTTTGGGTTAGCCAACACCGAGGCAATAGAGATAGCTTCCTTTATTTACTCAAAAGTTAATTTTCCCTCAGGGGTCCATTTGAACATTAGGTTCTTTTTGAGCATAAGCGTGATAGGTCTCATGATGCCTAAAAAGTCTGAAATGAATCTACTGACAAAGTTCATTTTTCGTAGAAAATATTTTAACCCTTTCTAATTCACTAATAGGGGTAACTCCATTATAGACCTCACCCTTTCAAGGTTTAAATATATTTGCTACTTTGACACTAAAAAACCAAGTAGCTTGCCTTGGGGCACCCTGAAGACACATTTCTTGTGATTCAAAGAAATCTTGAACTATTCAAATTTTTGGAAAACCTACTCTAGATGATCGAAGTGATCATTTTTTGACTTTGAAGAGACTATTAAGTCATCCAAATGTATTAAAATAAATAGATTAATTAATCCTCTATAAGAAATATCCATTACTCATTGAAAAGTAACACCAGGATTTGAAAGTCTGAACAAATTTTTTGAATATGCAAATGTTCCCCACTTAGTGGTAAACATTTTTTTATGTTGGTCGCCTTCATTTACATGTACCTGGTTATAACATGAGAAACTATCAAACAATTAAAACATTTATGATATAGCCACAGTCTGCAGGATCTACTCCATTGATGGCAAAGGGTAGTTGACTTTGAGAGAGGCTTTATTTAAATCTTTGAAATCAACACAAAGCCTAATATTTCCATTCTTTTTTTGAATTGGCACCAGATTAGACACCCAGGTGGAAAGTTTAATTAGATATATGATCCTTGATATGATTAATTTCGTGAGATCTTGCACCATCAACACTTTAACCTTCAAATTGAATGGTCTTTATTTTTTCCAAATGGGATTTGATCCTTCCACCAAGTCAATAGTATGTTGAATTACTCCTGAGTCATACCCTTTGAGATCATCATAGGTCCAGGCTATAACCCCATCATATCTGAAACATAGATCTTTTAGTCTTTCCTTGTCCTTCTGTGGAACATCCCTTCCAACTTTCAACTTTTTGTTGCTTCCAACATCAACCTCTTCATAATCCCTTACATCTGTCATGAACCTTTTTTATTTTCCATTTCTTGCACCCTCAGAGTCAAAGATATTTTCAAGGGGGATTAAACCTCAAGGAAGCTTATTTCCTTTTAACTAGATAAATTTCTCTTCAGTAGATTCTACTCCTAATTGTAAATAGTTGGAAGCTCTTCCTAATTTTTGTAAAAAGGTCGTGATCTAAATATCATTTTCAAATACTTTCCAGTTTTGATCATTATCAGGGATTGATGGTCCGACGATGATTTGTACTGAACTCTACTTTTTTTTTAAATTAAAAACAAATTCGAATTGTGAACCGATTGAAGCCATCCGATCGAAAACACTATTTTGAGACTGGGGAATGACTTGTATATTCAAAGCTTAAAAAATCCCAACCATATCCCATATCTGATGTTTGTATGAATTCATTCTTATATTCTTCATAGCCACTTGCCCACAAACTTGGCTCACAACTAATTTTGATTCTCTGAATGCTTGCATTCTCTTTAGGCCAATTCATTCTACAAGAATCAAACCATGAACCAAGGATTTGTATTTCACTTCATTATTCGAGCCTAAGAACTAAAAATGAAAATCCTTGAGGGTCTATAATCCTCTTGCGGACACTAATTGGACACCCACTCTAGAATCAGCTTTTCATTTGATGCCATCAAATTATACTTGGTCCATAGATGGTTTTCACCTGGATCATCATATTCCTCCTAATCCCTCAATTTAAAAAATAATTGATCATCACCAAAAATCACATAGGTTCCTAGTCCCATCGCATGAAAGTTGTCAAATGGGTCAGAGTCGATGAATTGGCTGAGGAGCACTTCTTTCTTGGGAGTCTGATCACTCATGTCTTCATCATCTTCTAGCATCTCTACACAATATCTCTCCCTTTTCCAAAAATATGTATGTGTTGCTTCAAAGTATAGGACCGGATTGTTCACTATGTGTTTTGGATCCAAAGATTCATACAAGATTTTCATCTTCACCCCACACTTGGTCCTCAATATTAGGTGGGACCAATTGAGTTCCAAATATCTACCAAGCTTTGTGGTGACATCTCTTGTGAGACACATTCCGAAGATGGGGGAAATTTCTATCACTACTATTTTTTGTGTGACATTTGACTTGGACATGACAAGAGGGTTAAAGACATCTTTTATCTGATCAATGATCAAAACGTTATTGCCATCCAATTGCATGATTCACTTCTCAAGGGGTTCATACTTAATTTTTAGGGCATCGACCACTTGCTTTTGCATGACCATTGTACTAGCTCCCAAATCAATCATATTATTATGCAAAAGTTTATCTCCCACAATGAGTGTTAAAAAGAAAGGTGCGGGATTTTGATTGCTTACATTTTTCTCTTTTGAATTTTCTATGTCATTCACATAAGCCATGACCTTCGAATCTTTAGGGTCCAATGTGGGTTCTTTATCTTTACTTTGATCACTCGATAGATTTGCATTTGTTTGAGGTATTTATTCTTCTTTCTTCAATGCTTCCTGAAGCAGCGTCTTTTGTTCAAGGATTGATATGGCATCCCATAGAGATATGTTAGTAGGTTCCTTCTTCAATTGTTCCACCACATTGAGTGTTTTGACTGGTTAGAACTTGGGCTTAAATGGTGGTATCTCTCTCATCTTCAGACGAAAGAGATCCATCATGAATGGGCTCGGTATCTTATTCAACATCGTATCCAATTCCTTATCTAGCAACAATGGAGTTTGTAGCTACAGAGTAGGTTGGCCAGTGGCCTATAGTGCCTATTTTTTGTGGAATAGTGATTGTTGTGGCTGAGGATGTGGCAGATCTTGTTGTGCATATTCTCTTGTGAGCCTTCCTTTAGATCTTGTGTTGTAGTCCAACTGTACTTGTGGGGTACTAGTCATCAGAGCTTCATTCATGAATACAACATCTTCCTCCATCCATGAAAATAGTGCTTGGTCAGGCCCAATATCTAGCTCTTTCTTTAAAGACATTCCTTACATCTGTGCTCTAAAGATGGCATTTTCCATTTCAAGGGACTCATATTCTTCCACATTCGGGAGTGCACCCTTTTGTCTTTGTTCTTCTATCCTTTTTTGCATATTTCCCCTCTAAAATTTTTGGGGCATATGACTATAACTACATGGGAAGCACCATACATTCTCATCTTCCATCAGGTTGTTCTGACCTAGGATTATCTCTTTACTCTAGATGTCCTTGACTGCTTGTAGCAACATATTGACCAGAACTATCTAGTTTGCAAACACCATTTCTTGACTTCCTCTTGTTGAAGGTACTTGTTACATGTTCTTTAGATAGGATGGCCTTCCCCCTTGATAGGTTTGAGTGGCTTGCTTTAGAGGTGTCACTTGATGTCGTTTGATGAGAACCAACTAGTTAGCAAAAGACTGCATGAGACTCTTCATATCGTTGATGTTCATTGTTATAGAGGAATATCCTAATGTGCTTGGTTGCATGAAGTGGTACACATACATTGATTGTGGCATGGCCATCATCACCACTTATGTATCTCAAGTGCTTGGAGTAGCTTCTTCCCAAATACCACTAGATATTTCTATGAATACACCCATTGAAGGTCATGGTGGAAGTTTTCTAGCATCAATCAAACTATTTTTTTCACACACAACTAACTCATATGTGTTAGGTAAGATATCCCCTCCCATGGAAGTTATCATCACCATGATATCTAAATTTAAGGCCTTTAGGTAGAACATGAATGCCATCACAGCTAGAGGTCGGGCAGTGATAGGGATTCTTTGCTAGGTTTTGTGGAACCTTGTGTTGAAATCACTCATGGCCTCTAGTGGGTCTCTTTTGATGGTGATTAGTTGATGTATTAATGAGGAATGATCTCCCTTCTCTGAGAAGTTTTCGAACAACCTTTCTTCAAGCTAATCCTAGGAATAGATAGAATCAAAAGCCAAAGATTGATACCAATCTTGAGTTTTTCCTTTGAAAGAGGTGACCAATAGCCTAAGAGAAATATTTTCCTCTACTATATTATGTACCCTACATACCTCCACTATATCTTGAAGGTGTTTGGAAGGGGTTTTGAAGTGTTCTCTGGAAAATTTTGGAATATCCTTGTGGGCATTAGTGAGTATGGTAGGCCATACATCTAGGGGCTTAGGTGGTTATAACAGACTACCACTATCTCAAGTTATGAATTTCTAGAAGTAGTGGCAACTATATGAGCCATGGAGAATAGATTCCTATGAATTGGCTATATAGCTATTCTGATTTGGAAATTTTATCCTTCAGGTGGAGTAGATAAGGTTCTAGATATTGGGTTCTCACTTCTTTCTCTATTACTCCTTACAAGTGATATAGAACCTATAAATATTCTTCTCCTAGATATCGATTTATGGGAAATTTAATGAGTGGGGGACCAATTTGTGCCTCACTTAATATCTCTAGGATTTTTATAGAAAGTCAAATATTCTCAAAGTTTTGGAGAAAAAGGGTAGAAGAAAATGTAAATATAAAATATAAGAAATGGAGATGTGCCAAAGCTTTTACAACATTTCAAGCCCAATTCTCTTCTATGAAAGATATATTAGACATAGAATGCCACAACCCTTCATTGTTGGGAAGAGAATGACTAGCTAAGGTTAAATACAAGTATAGTGTAGTATTTAAAATCTCCCCGTAGGTAGTGTTCATTAAGGTCCAATCAAGCATAAAGATTCCCAAGGTTAAAAAAATATTTCAAAACTCTTCCTCTTGTTATAGCATAATATAAAAAAATAACAACCCTTAAAGAAACTATAAAAGTTCAATAGAAATAATCTAGTTTCAAGAAGTTATTCCTATATCACATAAGCTCACAACATGGAAATCAACTACTCAAACTACTTGAATTCAACTTAAGACAGTGTTTCATTCTAAATGAAAGAATAAAGAAGGAACTTCATAAAGGCCATAACTTGCATAGTCTCAAAGATTTCTTCTAAAATTTTCATGCTTAAATATCAAATGAACTTTAAAAGAAAATGTTAGATGCTAATCTGATAATAGTTTGAGTAAAAACAATATAACATGCCAAAGAGAAGCAATGTTCTACAAGCTTTTTTCTTCTGAAAATATCTCTATAACTAAAGAAAAAACTAAAAGAACTTCGTTTCCAAAGGGAAAAACTTGAACTCCTTTCTCTAGTAACCGCCTCTCATTTATAGTTGAAAATAGAGAGAACCACTACCACATCCCATAAGTAAATACTACTAGATGTTGGAATCTGATAACTCATGATCTAATGTTAAATCTCTTGTTAGGTCGTAGAAATATTTTTTCATTAATTCTCAATTGCCTCATTTGTCATTTTATATATTTAGAAAAGATCGCTATCTGAAAGGAATAAGATCCTAGAAAATAGCTTAGTGAAAATCTGGTTGGCCAATCGCATAGCTCGACGATGCCAAATTCAAATTTCCATCTTGAAACAAAGAATACTTAGCATGCTCTAAAAAAACTCCAAAATGGATCACTTCTAAAAGTGCAAACTGCCTATAGTGAAGAGATGGTGTGTCGAGTGGGTGGGGATTCTTAGGCTTAAAATAATTTCCCTCAAAAAAATCTCCATTGAGCTGATACATGTGTCTTGGCTTTCTTCCAAAAGGAAGATGATAATAAAAAAGCCACACAACCACCACATGGCACATTGTGCACCTTTTAGAAACACTTTTTCTTTGAGCACAGATTCATCCTAAATCCAAAAACATGTAAAAGTCAAAAATTAAAAAACATCATTCTAGACCCTTTATTTGATTAAAAAATGTTGTAATTGATGCTTTGCAAAGGTTTCATGATATGTTGTAACACACTTTCACACTTTTATGGATTTATTTAGTTAATTAAGCTCAATGGGCACCTTCTTAATAAAGTTATTTAAATTTTTACCTTATTTAAGTGTTGTAAAGTGTTGTAAAACACTTTCACATTTATCTAGGGTGGTCTTAATTAATTGTGGTTAATTGGAGTTAATTAACCTCTTTAATTCAAACTTAAACCTTATTTATGACACCTCCCAAAGATATATACTGACACCCATTATTTAAATAACATAGCATTTAATTAGGCATAAATTAGGTCTTAGACAATGGTGGTAGGACCCATTCACTCTAGGTGGAAAATGGGTCCTCCCTTAATAGGACCTCCCTTAATCAATTGATTCTAAATGAGAATTTTATTTCCATCCCCCAAGGTTACGTCCTAGAAAACTAAGCCAGGACCCATTCATCCTATGTGGCGAATGGGCCCTCCCTTAATAAGGACCCCCTCTTCAAATTTAATTGTTGTGGGAATTTAATAATTTTTACTTCCAAATTTGGTATCAGCATTAATTTTTTGAATTTTTGGGTTAGTCTCCAAATTTATTATAAATAAGGAGTTAATTCACCAAGTTTCCTTATAAGTCATCTAGAAAATTTTTGAAGCATTCAAGTTTATGAGCATTATAGCATTACAAGAGTGTTTTTAAGGCATTTTAAGGCATATTTCAAGAGTTTATTGCAGCAATTCAAGATCAATTCATCATGACAAGGGTTTAAAGCATTCATGTATGTTGCTATGGTAAGAAAGTGGAGGTAACATTGAAGATCTATTTGCAAACATTGTTCACATCATATTTAAGGATCCAATATCTACATTCTTCATGGCCACTACATGCTAGTTTTTAGATTTGTTTCATATGACATCATCCAAGGTGACATCAATTGCATATTTCATGTTTCATGCTTCAATTCCTTTATTTCATAAATTGGTTTAATTACCTACAAGGGGTTTGACTGAGGAAAACCCTTGTTTAGTAAAAATCAACAAGTTTTTCTTCCCTTGAATGTGTAATTGCATATTTATAGGTTGAAGATGAAGTGGAGCAACTTTGGACAAAAATTGTTAAAGTTGTCGAGTTGCAATTTAAGTTGTCATTTAAAGTGCAAAATCAAATATTTAAATATACATAATTATCTAAAAAATTCCACAAGCTCACAACCAGGATTTTGAGAGTGCAGACATCAACGAACAGGACCCTGATCTCAGTTTCAAAAACCTTAACAAGGACCCATTCGCCACTGAAAGCGAATGGTTCCTTTGTAGCTTAAAAACAATAATTTTTTGACAAGGTACACAACTTTTTATTCTCTAAAAAATTCCCTCATAGTTGCTATAAAAATTACGCATCATTTATAATTATTATTTTCATCTTATCATGTACATAATTGAGTGAAAAACCCCTTAGAAAAATAGTGGTTCATCATCTTGTTTATTAAATATTTTGGTGAACCCATTTTTCAGTGTTTCATTATGGTGAATCCAACGTATTGAGCATTGCAATTTTCTAATTTTTGAAGGTTTTTTTGCATCCTAGGTTAGATCTTGCATTCATTTTCATTTACATTTGAATTGAATTAAGATCTCTTTCAGAGTTACTTCTGTTACATTGAAATCTTGCATCTTGTCTAGGGTTTACACTTGCATTGTTTTGCATCTCTCTAAATCTAAAAAATACAAAAAGAAATTTAGTCATTTTGCATCTCATTTAGATCTCATACAATTTAATTTTAAAATGAAAAAAAAATTGCATTTCAATTTAGACCTTGCATTTCATCTTTTCATTGCATATTTATGTTGCATTTCTTGAAAATCTGAAACTAAAATTCACTATCTCAAACATGGAACTAAAAGATATCACTAAAAGCTTGCAAATAATTTAAAAATAGTTTAAAAACACCTAACCAAGACCCATTCACCCTTACTGGAAAATGAGTCCCTGATCAGGTCATGTCTGTACCTTCTAGCAACTAAAAAATCATCAAAATTCACTCTGAAATCTATAGAAACATCTCAGAAACATCTAACCAAGATCCATTCACCCTTACTAGTAAATGAGTCTTTGTTAGCTACTGATTTTTATTTTTTGGACACTAAAATATTAGTTTCTATCTTCTTTTTTGTGTTGTTATTTTCCTATTTCAGTTTCTCGATTTGTTGTTTCATCAAATTCATTATACTTAGCGTAAATTGCTTCATTTCAGTGTCTTGTTTGAGTTCAAAATTTCATTCAAACATTTCATTTTCAGCTTACTGAATTTTGTAATTAGTAAATTGCATTGCATAGAATCTAAAAATTGCATTTCATTCTAGGTTATTGCATTTCCCCTTTGCTATTCTACGGTTGTAAAAATTGCATGAGCTTTACAACTTGGTGTCCTATTCACAATACTATTGTAAGACATAGTTTGAGTCTCATGTTATCTTGTGATCTATCACTCATCATGGATCTTGGGTGCCCTACCTCTCTTTCTGATAGTGTTGAAAATAAACCCTCCATGGTTCATAGTTTGCATACTTTATTTCCCATTACTTCACCTCCTACAACCAATGTCCTTAATGTTACCAACACCATCCCTACCATTATGACTTCAACTCAAGCTCTGGGGTCTACTCAAAGTCAAGGTGGAATTCCAATCCCGTCCTCCACGATAGAAATTTCCATCCCTACATACACTAGTACACAACCTAAAACAGCATTCCAACCTACAACAACCTTTCAACCTACAACAACCTTCCAACCTACAACAACCATTCAGCCAACCACAACATCTACACCCACTATCACTATGTAAACTTCCATAGGTATTCCCATGGGAATACTTTCCACCTATGTGTCTTCGAATATAATAATTCCTCAACAATCCAACTCCACCAACCTACAATTCACTAGTCCTCCATATACATACACTACACCACCTTATTCCCTTCAACCTTACAACCAAAATGACCCTCTCATTAAATCACTTTTGCAAACCACAACATCCCTTCAACAACAAGTGGTAACATTACAACAGAACAATAATGGTCAATCTTTGCAATACATCAAGTCCACTGCATTTTCCCTTGATTTAAGAAATATTGTGGGAAAGGAGATCCTATCAGCCATGTTTCCACCTTCACAACCTTGTGTAGTGACTTCATCTTTGATGATAAAATTTTGGCTAAGTTATTCCGTAGATCATTAAAAGATATTGTTTTAGAGTGGTTCTCCTCTTTTCCCAAAAATTAATCGGGTTCATTCAATGAACTCACTGATTCCTTTTACAACCACTTCCATATTAAAATGGATCCCAATATGACCCTTGCTGATTTAATGACATGCAAGCAAAAAGAGAATGAGAAAGTGACTAATTTCATAGCAAGATATCAAACACTTTATTAACAATTGAACATTAAGATTCTTGATGCTGACCTTCAATGAATGTTCATTGCCAATATACAAGATAAACTCCAAAGAAAACTTGAAATGTTGAGGTTTCTATCCACACAGTTATGTACAACCCTTCATGACCATCAAAACTCAACTAGTGGCCATGATATGAAAAATCCCCCTAGTTGTCCTAAAAATTTTGAATCCAGAACTCAAAACAACTATCAACCTTCTAGGAAAAAAAATAAGGGTTGTTTATAATCAAATCCTCCTTAAACAAGTCAACAAAATAATAATCAAGTAGTTGTTATAAAGATGACAACTCATATTTTCTGATAGGGAGAGAGAGTTCATCCCTTTACCCATTACCCTTCACATTATCATGTTCCAGTTTATTGAAAAGAACATGAGCTTACCTTACCCACTCTTAGAGAACATGGCCCTAATATACCATTTCCTAAATACTTTCGAAAAATGATTATTCTCATTACCATCAACAAAATGGACATGGTATAGAATATTGTAAGAATCCTAAACATCTTGTGCAAGACCTTGTTGATAATAATCAAATTCAAATTGGAGGTGTGAATGATCAAGTTAGTAAGTCTATAGTCCCTCCTAATCAAAATTTACAATTTTTTACCAATCCCATACCCAAGCACAATATTTCATTTGTTAAAGCTAGTGAAACAAAGAATGATGTGATGAATGTTGACACAAATGATGACAATATGGATATTCTTCAACAAAATCCCCTAGATGAAGTGGTAAAATTTATCGAAGCTATACCTTATAAGGGCTCAACTAAAAAGCCTCTTGAAATTTCTTTCTCACAAAATGACATACCTAAAAGTGCACCTAATGGTCCTCTTTACATAGCTGGTTGAATCAATGACAAACCCACTAATGGTATATTGATTGATTCTATCTGTTGAGATAATATGATCATAAAATAATTATTATATGTGCATGAACTATAGCAAGACATATATGATAACCAAAAATCATGGATCAAGATGCATAATTAATTTTCTTTCCCTATGATAGGCTTGATAAATCTCCCTTTAAAAGTGGGATCAAAAACATTAACTCTCTATTTTTCTATCATTTTGCAAGTGAACCAATTTCATGTGAAGCTAGGCTATCCATGGCTTTGCTCCATGAATGTCATACTTTGATTATGCATAAATGTCTAAAGTTTCCATTTGGAAATGATATTTTTAATATACATCATAGCGGATTTAATATTGCCTCGGGAAAAGGGAAATTTTCACTAGATTACTTTTGGCTTGAGCCTATTAAACCTATCAAGCCTCGTGGAGATTTCCTTTTGAAATCATATCAAAAATTCAAGGCAAAGAATATAGCAGAATTATCCCTTCACAATATGCCTCAACCTATGACTGAACCAACTATCCCAATGAAACAATGATTGAACCAAAAGCACTTATGAACATACAAGAACAACCTATAGAAAAAACTCATGCAATTTCCTACAAGAGACCACAAGATAACACAAGCAATCTCATTGTTCCTCCTAGAGTCAAACAAGTTTACAAAGTCAAAGAGAAAGTAGTTGAGAAACCTCTTGTTGTTTCTTCTATTCCTCCCAAGAAATAGAAGAAGCCTATTATTGACAAAAAAACTCTTACACAAAAACAAATTGACAATACACTAAAACAAAATTGAAGTGATAGAGAGCATATGCTTAGAAGATGTCCTATTGCTCATAGATTACAACTAAAGAAAACAACAACATAGAAAATCAAAATCCAAACCTACCATAAGAAAAGCATGATGACTCTCAACCCTTGCCATAACATAAACAAGAACATTGCATGTACATTGTTATTTGACCTCTTCTTGTGATTAACTTAGACAATGACATTGATATTGCAAAAAATGATGAACAAGTGCATGATGAGTTGAATACATTGATTTCTTCTTCTATGAGCTTAGATGAAAAATCTCCTAAAAAGAGTGTTGAACTTGGTGCATGCCCTAGTTTAGTACACTATGTTTTCCCTTTGGCTAGTTGTCCACATTTTGTTATATTGACCAAGATTGGGAGGAAGATGACCTACTTTAGTTTGACTCACCTATGCCTTACTAGTCTTTTTCTTTTTCATGTTTCTCTTTATGTGATTGCATTTGTGTAATGTGATCCCATATAACATTTCATTTGATGGATCCAAAGCATCAAGACATTTATGATTCTTCCATGTTGACCCAAAAGCTTTGATTTATCTTGTTCATTTGTCTTTTATTTTCCTTTTGGGGATGACACAAGGCATCAAGACATTTAGGTCTCTTCCATGTTAACCCAGAAGGATTTTTCTTTATTTTCACTCTCTTTATGTCATTCTTCTGATTCTATGAGTATTTGGGGAATGATGAAAATTCCATGCTCCATAACAACATTGTAGCAAAGACATACTAACCTCAAATCCATAGATCACTTATGTATTTGTGGGGGAAACCCTTACTTCCTATTTAATGATGCAGCTTATTTTAGAAACATATGACTTGGAATAGGGCTTTTTGAGGAAATCTCTCATGTATTAGGCTAAAAATGTTGGCTACTTTAAAGCAATTTCTCAAATTGATGGTGTAGCAACCACTTTAAAGTGGGGGCATACAATGATGACATCTTTTGGAAAAATTTCATTGTGTGATTTTTCTCTTTTCTTGTGATGTCTCCTCTTCTTAGTGCTATCATTTGGTTTGATTTTGTCCAAGAGTGTACAATCTACTATCATGGAATGATGCAAATGAGGCATCCCATGGGAAACAATCTAAAAATTTTGACTTGTCCTCTCTTGGAGACATTAGGAACAATGCTCCATAAGAAGAAGACCTTTACTTGAATAAAGAAAAATCCCCTTTAACAAAATTTTGCATAACAAAATCATTTACAAAAGCATTACATTGTACTGCCTCGTCGAAGTTGTTACGAGGATAACTTCAGTATGGCATGAGAGGCTAATATGATTCTCTCATTTTCAACTTTGTTGGAACAACCCGCCTAGTGGACAGATTGAGGTTCCACTATGCCAAAGTGAGCAGCGTATGTAATGGACAAAAAAACCCATTCCACATTACGTTGGAATAGTTGTCCTTGATCCTTTATTTTTATTTTTCTTGGCCTTTGATAGGGTATGATTATGTATCTTTGCTATTTTTTCATACTTAAGTGTCTTGGATGTCTACTTTAGTGTGATTTTTACATGGGGTCATCCTCTCGCTAAACTGGGGGTAAAATGTAGTAACAGAAAAAGTAGTATTTTTCCCTTAGTTTGATAAGTGACATTAAAACTGAATTATTGGTGTCTTGAAGTAGTGTTGTAATGTGTTTTACACATTCACATCATTCTAGACCCTTATTTGATTAAAAAAAGCTTAAATTGATCCATTGAACAGGCGTTGTGAAGTGTTCTAACACACTTTCACAATTTTTTAGGATTTATTTACTTATTTAAGATCAATGGGCCCCTTCTTAATAAAGTTTATTTAAATTTGTACCTTATTTAAGTGTTGTAAAAAACTTTCAAATTTATCTAGGGTGTTCTTAATTAATTTGTGTTAATTGGAGTGAATTATTCCCTTTAATTCAAACTTAAACCTTATTTACGACATCTCCCGAAGATCTATCCCAACACCCATGTGATTTAAATAATATAACATTTAATTTGGAAAAAAATAGGTCCTGGAAAATGGTGCCAGGACCCATTCACCCTAGGTGGTGAATGGGTCCTCCCTTAATAGGATCCCCCTTAATTAGTTGATTTTAAATAAGTTTTTAATTCTCTTTCCATCCCCCAAGGTTAGGTCCTGGAAAACTGAGCCAAGACCCATTTTCCCTAGATGGTGAATGTGTCCTCCCTTAATATGGACCCCCTTTTCAAATTTAATTCTAATGGGAATTTAATAAAGTTTACTACTAGATCTGGTGTTGACCTTAATTGTTTGAATTTCAAGGTTAATCTCCTAATTTAGTATAAATAAGGGGTTAATATACCTAGTTTCCTCCTAATTCATCTAGAAATTTTATGAAGCATTCAATTTTACATGCATTAGACCATTACAAAATCATTTTCAAGGCATTTCAAGCTAGATTTCAAGAGTTTATTGTAGCAATTGAAGATCAATTCATCATGACAAGGGTTTAAAGAATTCATATATGTTCTTGAGCTAAAAAAGTTGATGTATCATTGAAGATCTACTAGCAAACATTGTTCACATAATATTCAAGGATCTAAGATATACATTCTTCATGGCCATTGCATGCTAGTTTGCAAATTTTTTTCACAAGATGTCATCCAAGGTGACATCAATTACATATTTCATGTTTCATGATTCATTTCCTTTATTTCATTAATTAGTTTAATTACCTATAAGGGGTTTGATTGAGGAAAATTCCCATTCAGTAAAAATAAACAAGTTTTTCTTCCCTTGAATGTATAAGTGTATATTTACAAGTTGAAGATCAAGTGGAGAAAGTTTGGAGAAAAATTGTCAAAGTTGTCAAGTTTCAAAAGTTGTCATCTAAAGTGCAAAATCAAAGATTTAAAGCTACAAAATTATCTATAGAATTCCACAAGCTAATAACTGTGACTTTGAGACTACAGAAATCAAGGAATATAACCCTAATCTCAGTTTTAGAAACCCTAATAGGGAATTGTTCATCACTGAAGGCGAATGAGTCATCTATAGCTTAAAAAAACAAGTTTTTGACAAGGTACAAAGCTTTTTATGCTTTAAAAACTTCCCGCATAGTTTCTATAATAGTTAGGCATCATTTCTAAGTGTTATTTGCATCTTATCATGTACATAATTGAGTGAAAAACCCCTTAGAAAAATAGTGGTTCATCATCTTGTTTATTATACATTTTCGTGAACCCATTTTTGGTGTTTCACTATCATGTGTGAAAATACAAGTGCAATCAATATTTCAAAGAATTTGGTAATGTATTCAAGAACAAAACATGTCTCAATCTAATATCACATCTTGAGAGAGAAAGTTGTAGAGAATGAGGTGAAATTGGAGTATATGCCTACTAGGGACCAGGTTGTTTATATTTTCACAAAGGCTCTTCTAAAATATACTTTTGAGTATCTCTAGGAGGAGTTAGGGGTTATTACACCCGCTTCTTTCAACTAGATGCATAAGTATTTCTATCTATTTGGAAAGAATTTCAAGATACATTGTTTGTCCTAGACAAATGCTAAAGGCTACCTCTCATGAGGAGTTGGTAGTAGTGGTTGATAGATGAGGCAGTTAGATGGAGCATATTATATGCTCATAAGGGGGAGTATATAGAAAATAGAATCTAGAGGAATGAGTGTAGTTGTAGGTGTTTCCCATTCTATGTTGTTAAAGGGGGAGAGCAAGAGAGTTGTATGAGTTTATGGCCCTTTTCCACTGATTTCAAAGGGGGAAAGAAACTTAAAGTGTTTCCATATGGGAGAAAGATAAGACATTGTGCAAAAGTGAATATGGTCTAAAAACCATAGGGGGAGAGGGAGTATGGAAAAGTATTGTCATTTAGAGTGTAGGTGTTGCAAGAGAAGAAATTTGTGAATAGTAAAGAGTTGTCCTAGTCAAGAGGGGTAATATTTATTATAATATTGATGTTGGTTGATTTTTTTATTAGTGGTTTTTAAGAAATTAATTGTTTCTATCAAGGACAAATGGGGAGATTGTTGGAAGTTTAGAAATGTTGGAAGACTGAATTTCTGTTGAGTTGCTTGGGTGATGCCATTGATGTCAACCTCATGTATGTAGAAAGTATTAGAATGCTATTGGTGTTGATGATGTAAACCCTTAATATTGTAGTTGTTGGAATTTTGGATTTGTTGGTATTAATGTCAACACAATATTGCTATTTTTGTCATTGATGTACTACTTTTGTATAGTTGTAGAGGTTGTTGGTCTAAATTGTATTTTGGAAAAAAGACTATTGTAGTTGGAAAATGTTTCATATTTAAAATGATGTACATGTGTTTTAGATATGTGATTAATGTTGCTAGCGAAGTTAGTTCACTTGGCTTCCAAGTTCTTTTGAATTTTTTTGAAGAAAATCAATTTTAGTGTGACAAAGTGGTGTTCAATGTTTTGCTCCACATTTCTTCATGGTTGAAGATGTGTCCATGCGGTTTGGATGTGATGATAAAAAGTGTTCAAAGGTGTCATATATAGAGTTATAGGTTTTGGATCGTTGTGCAGTGGAAGATGTGTTTGATAGTATGTCTATCTAGAAAAACAAGGTGTATGGGAGAAATGAGATTGCTCTGCATTTCTCTATAATGAATTTTCTGGTATTGTGGATCTAGGAACATGCTTATAACATTTGTATCTACCTTCCCTTGAAGTTTTAGGTGTTGATATTTTGCATAAGATTGTCTAATGAGTTGATTTTTTCTACTAGTACATCTGGTTTCATAGAATGAAGGATTCATGAGTTTTAGGTGGTTACAATAGTTGTCTATAATATTTTGATGATGATACAATATTATGATATGTTGTATGAATAGTGTAGAATTTTTTTTTGCAGTCTGCAAAATTTTTTTGAGCCTTGAGACGTGTGTTTGGAGTCACTTGTTAGTGTTAGTGCAGGTTTGGCCGACTTGGCATGCTAGTGCTAATTGTAGATGATAATTGTTTATTGAGTAAGTTTTGAGAAGTGTGTTTCTGTAGGTTTGGGTCCCAATTAAGTAATAGTGTGTTTTGGATTCACTTATTTATATTGTGGAATTATTTTGTGCCAACATATTTTATGTTGTACAGTTGAGGTGTATACATTTCATTAACACTGACCTAATTGAGATTGTTTTAGTTCATGGAGGGTATAAATGCAATGATGATTATTGTATTGATGATGAGAAAAGAGTGTGTGATGTGAAAGATGTGAAAGTGATCAAGTATGTTGATCTAAGCGAGAGAGTTAATGCTTATGACTTCCTAATGTAGTGAGTAGAAGGTGTCTACATTTCAGTCTATTTGATAAGTTGTTTGTGCTTTAGTGGAACTATAATTTTGACATATGAGAGATGCATTGTTATTATTTTAAATTGGTAGTGAGCCACCCCATATTCTTTCTTTCTTTTGGATAGCAAGTCCTTTGGAAATGAGCTACCAACAGTGATCCTTTCTTTATCTTTTTGGGCAATGAGCCTTATTTTATTTAGTGTTGTAGTTCATATATTAGTGAGCTAATCGTTAAGCTGTTTTTCCCTTCTTGTCTTTTCCACATAAATCTAGTTTTCTTATGTGTTTGATGTGGTTTCATTACTACCTGACATGTTTACATTATGTTAATGTATGATAATGGTTTAATGGAGATAAGGGTTTAAGATATAATATAGATCTGAATGTTAATGAGGGTTTTTGATGTTTTAAAAGTATACAACTTATTCAACCCCCATCTCAATTGTTCTATGGATCTAACATCACGGTGGTGCATTTTGAAGATAAATTTGGGATCTCATGTCATGTTCTTTGGTTAATTATTTTGCAAGTTCTTTTCTTGAGTTATGTTTTATTAAACTACTATATCATCATTATATACTAAAATTTTTACATCCATGTATTTTTAGGATGTAGAAATTCTTTTCTTTCCTTAAAAAATGATATTTGAGTTTATATATATATGGAAGTTCCTAAATTTATATGATTATATTACATGTAATTTAATTGAAAATGAAGAGTATGAAATTGTAAGTTTTTATATTATAAGTATTTCACTGAAATTAGAAGAAATATTTTAGTGAATGTTATGCATATCCACATTTTTATGGAAAAAATTATAGATGTTGAAATTTTCTTTTGTATCCTTTATTTGTAGCATTATTACATTAAGTTGAAAATATAGGTTTTATCATTTTAATTATTATTTATTTTTTATTGTGATTATTTAAAACCCTGAGATATTCCCTTATGTTAGCAAATGAATTGGAATTTTAGAAAATATTACTAAATTTGACTCTATTTAACACTTAGGACACTAGATCCAATCGCTAACAGATCAGGAAATGTCACAATTACATTTGCAACTTTGCTCCAAATTCAAGAGGTACAACTCCCTCATATGATCTATCTAATAATATGATCACTTTTAACTAAAAAATGGTAAGGTGAAAAATGCTAGTTCATAAAAATGGCTCTAACATGAAAGGAATATCAGAAAGCCATAAATCAACAACACATAAATTGAAGACTTATGACTATAGTACCAGGAAAGGAGAAATTATACTACAATAAATGGATGCAATAAATTATGCCTCTATTAGATGCTCAACACATAGATCGATATGCTAAACATCACATTTAAATTTATAACACACAAATTACAAACTATTACAATATAAATCAACATAAACGAATTGTGTCCCTTCTCAAAATACAACATAGTGTATTTGTGGATATCAAACCCTTTTTCCTTCTCCATCATCCTAGATATAGTAGTTAAATCCCCCAAAACTGCTACCAAAACTTTTACTAAAACTAGTGACACTCCTTATCGTTTAATCATCTACTTGAAAATGGCTAAGAGAATATGATTGGCCAAAATAATTAAACTAAAAAATGAAAAGATGTCAGGAAAGAAAACTTGATCTTGGTTCACACCAACAACCACCAAATGACATATCCCATAGTCATGCAATTAATGAACATTTAAGGAGATATGAGATGATTGCATGTGTATGTTGTTCGAGCAAGGAATGTAAATTCAAAACTTCTTTGCATCAACCACTAATTTAAATCAAGTTCCATCTCATCAAATTTAAGAGAGATAGCTCAAATGTCTAACCAACTATCTATAAATTCTACCAGTCTCACCACACTTCATCATTCAAAATCATCTAGTATGGCGAGCACTCAGAGTGATGGAGTATCAGTGAATGATTTCATCATTTAAGAGGAGATCGAATGTAGTCCTCTATTCAAGAATCTGTTTGACCAACTAAAAAAGTCTTTGTCATACAGCTTGTGAGATAGAAGAGGAAGTTCTTTGTAGCTTTCTTAGTGAATCATTTCCGAGCCAAGTGCACATGCATAACACTACCATGTTGGAGCATTTTGTGTATATACTTATTAGGACTTTTGGTCACCATGATTGGGGCATGGGAAAATTTGAGCATTTGGTGAGGCCTAAATTTTGCCACCATGTCAATGTACCCATGATTAGGCTGAGTCACTATCCATGGAGTGGGTTAGTGGGTGACGGCATATGCATAGTATCATCTCTTCAAAATGAGGCTCTAAAAGAAGTCGTGACTCTTCTTCATGTAGGGGTCGTTAGGAATGATATGGGGCTCTTTACCCAATTTCTATAGTCTCATGAGAATCTACTATCACCTGCCCAAATTGAACACCTTCAAATTTTGATGGAGGACATTCAAGTTCTAATATTTGACCTCTTCATTTGAAAAATAAATCCCTATTTACATTTTGCAATTGATATCAACATTTTGTAGTCGAATCAATAAATTTAGTAATACCACTATGATGTATATATATATACATAAATACCATTTTGATATCACTTCATTCTTGTATGAATGATTTTTGTCAATTTTGTGCATATCAAATTCAATTGCATTCATTTCTTTTTCTTGTATAACTACGTTTTTCATTCAAATTTCCATTCATTGTTAATCTATTAATCTACTTGAAAATGTTTTCTAGCAGTAGGGCAGGTAGTTCATAGAAATTAGTAAAACACCACCCAAGTTTCTAACATCTTCTAAAATCTTTCCCCCAAAAGTGAAACTTTCAAAACAAGTCACCTTACGATTTTTGAAAATCTTGTGAGTTTTAGTCAGACCGTTAGAGATAAATAAGGCTTAAACGGGTGGTATGTTACAATGAAACCATAAAACACCACCTACATTAAAATAATAATGAAGAAATGGTAGGTTAGAAAAAATAATGAAAACCCCACCAAGGTTCGCAACATATGGTGAAACATTGCTTGGCCTTAAAATTTTGCAAAACTTGACTAAGGAGAGGGGAAGAAAGGTGGTGTAAAAGGGGGTATCAAAATTAAGGGTAACAGTGACTCTGACTTGGCACAATGACTGCAAAGGGTGTTGAAGAACCAAAAATATGTGACCAATAAATCCATTAGGCACAATCAAAATAAGGAAGACACCAAAACCGAAAACAAAAAACCAAACAACAAGAAAGCACACCCAAAAAAATAAACTGTTCAGGGTAGGAAGAACCTACCAGAAGCAAATGGAAAAATAAAGGCTTACACAAAACATTAATAGGTTGAGAAAAGAATGACCCATCCCTAAATAGGCCCACCTCTGCATGAATCTTTTGGAGAAAATAAGGATATAAGATCACCCAAATACAAATGTAAAGGGTGAAAAAATTTCCACCAATTGAACCTCCAAAAACCCATCTCTCATCATAGATTTCCTCTTGTTGCTAGAAGACCTATGCTAGACCATATTTACTCATCCATTTTTCTTTACTAGGTTTCATTGATTCATGTACCTCCAACCCTTGTGAAAAATCCCACGGTTCAATTTCTTCACTAGCACCAGGTTTCCCAAATTCAGAAGCTAACAACTCTAAACCATTGCTTTGCTTTTGTATACTAACAACAACAAAAATTTCATCCATTGATGAGCAGCGTTATCTTCTTGCTTCCATCATGGGATGATCAACAACTGAATCAATGAAAAGGGAATTATTGTACATTTCAAATTCATCAAAGACAAAAAGGGGGGGTATGTGCAGGATCATGATGGGCCAAAAGGAGGAAATATGATGGGTATGTGGTTGATGACTTTTCTTTTACCCAAAATTGATGAAACAAAAAGGGTTTTTAAAGGAGATTCTCAACTTTCCACCAATATAAAGTATTCTTTACTTTTAATTTAATAAGTAATTATTATTTATTTTCTATTCGAATTACAACTAAAATCTTAATTGATAGGCTGATTGAAAAACATCTATAGCTTTCAAACAATATCACATTTTTTGAATCCAAAACATGTGTCACATTCTATGCTTTGAATAATATAGGATTAAAAAAGAAAATTTGAATGCCCTGAAGTTTTTACCAAGTTAAGGTGCTTAGATATACGTGTTTTTATATTTTTAAAAAGTTGTAATAAAAAAATTATAATCAATTATTTACTTGGAAAAAAATTACAAAAAAATATGCATCACATCAGGACATGCATCCTCTACTTATATCTAAAGTCTTATAAAAAATATTATCATTAAATTATGTGGTTAGGATGGTTAGATAGACACCTAATTCTTATTTTTCCCTAAAATTTAAGTACTACTATATTGAAATTCTCAAACACCAAATAGATTTTATTTTTTAAATTAAACCTAGTAGTTTAGAAACCATTCAATTTGCCAGGATTCTATTCTTACATATTTTTGAAATAATATAGATAACTTATTCAAATTTTTATGTCAATTTTCCTAACTCTATTTTTTTTGAATTTTTTGCCACTTAAGGCCTTGTTTTTTCCATGATGATCTTGCACATACCTGGGGGTTGGAAATAATTGACCACTTTATCCCCTCTTGGGAAGCATCATGCACAGATTCTTCATTCTCTTCCATATTACAACAGTGAGTTTCATTAATAGTCTCTTGAAAATTTAAATTTTCATATTCTAGAGTAAGAAGAGAATTCGGTATTGAACAATTCATACTGGCATCAGGAGAGAGAGACTTGTCCTCGAAATGGAAAGGATAAGTAACCTGAGGCACATAAAGTGACTTCTTATACATGGTGAATTATCTTCTTCATCATTGAATGAATTGAGATCATTTTCACCTTCAATCAAGCCATTCAAACTAAAAGCTTGAGAATCATAGTGTTGAATTTCTCTTCTCTCAAGCCATTCCATTCTACCAAGGACTATTGAGTTGATATTTTCAACAATTGAATTCAAGGAAGTTTCATTGCTTCAGGAAATTTGAGAGGACTAATAGGTAGTCTGCGATCAATTTTAGATTTCTTAATATTATCAGATTTCTACTTTCCCATAGTTATAAAATCATCCTCGATACTCCCCACTTCTAACTAAGTATTTTCAATCCTTTGGACTCTATCTCTTTTGAGGATGAATTGAATATCAAGATCTAGAGTGGAAATGAATATGTGAAACTAAATTTCCTCTCTTGGCCTTTCAAGAGCAACAATCTTTTGAAGGGATCATTTAAAGCAATACACAAAATATATCATTGTCTCATCTTTATCTTTCATAATCTAAAAAAATTGTCATAAGATGGTCACCACATTATTTGGAGTTCTATAACATTGGAGAAACTTTTCTCTTAAAATGTTTCATCTTATGATGCATCCCTTTTCCAGTCCCTTGAACCATGCAGTCACCTTTCTGATCAAACTATCAACAAAAATTCTTACAAAAACATCTTCATCTTGAATACCCAAGATTCCACTCACTGCAGTCATAGCTAGGATGTGTTCTTCAAGGTCTTGTGTGTCTTCACCAAAGAGCTTAGGATTTTTTTTGGGGAGCTTCTAGGCATGTTATGATATTGTGAGAAGGCAAGGGGTCCAAAGTGATTACACTAAATATTCGAGGTCATGGATGATTAGAGTTTCCAACTCACAAAGGAGTAAGGGTATGGGGGAAACACCCTTGGATTAATCTCTCGGTGGTAGATGAGGAGGAGGTGGGTCCAAAGGATGATGGGGAGGTTGATTAGGACAATGATTAGGATAATAGGGAGGATTGTCATAGTACACAAACACCAATCTTGGAGGACATTCAACTATTGGCTCAGGTGGGTGTTGGGCCCACTCTTCTTCTTCCAAGACAAGATTCACTTGCATATAATTGAATGCACTCCTTCTATACCTCTAGGAAAGCCTATTTAATTGTGATATAATGTCTTTTTTTTCTTCTTGCATCCAATCTAAATTATTCTACAATACAGGAATTACATTATCATGGGAAGTACCATCTTTTCGCATGACATGATGGCAACTTGTTAGATATTACAATTTCTACTTTCCCCAATGGAGTCACCAAAAATCTACTAGTGAATGAGTTGGCCTTTTAGAAAATATTACTAACTTTGATTTTGTTTAACCCTTAGTACACTATTGCCAATCACTAACATCTTTGCAAATGTCACAATTGAATTTGTGGCTTTCCTCTAAATTGAAGAGGTATAGCTCTCTCGTATGTTCTTGTAATGTCATAAAATTACACCCCTTGTAATTTCACATACATTCTTTTATCCTCTTTAGTGTCCACTTACCTAGCATTTGTGTAAGCTCATTTTAGCCCTTGCATCAACCTCTTTCCCTCTCAAGATGCTTGAGATCCTTTTTAGCAGCTACCTTCACGCATTAGCTTTACATTGAACTTGGTGCTTTTCCCATTTGTGTCATTTTGTAGCATGCAGTGTATGGACACTAGCATGCTACATAGATGTTTGCATGTGGTGCTAGCATCCTACAACATTCCAATGTTCAAAAGACTATTTCCATACACGTGTTTTCCACTTTTCACCTGCTTTTGTTGGTCGTAACAGCTCGAGATGCCTTGTAACTTCCTGGGAAGAATATTTTTTCTTCTCTCCCCTCATTAAATTCTATCTCTAAAATTCATTTTGGCTTCAAGCTTCATTTTAGCTTCCTTCTAGACTCAACTCTTGCATGTATCCCTTGTTATTTTATTTGTGCATCTTCACATAGCCCTCTACAACACTTTTAAGCTCTCTTGGATTCTCTCCTTGCAACATTCTTGTCTCTTGCAGCTCTCTTTGTCTCCCTATTTGGCTTCCTTAGGTCTTGTAGCTCCATCTCCCTTATCTCATTCTTCCTAGCATCTTGGGATTCCATATCCCCTATCAATTGCATTCTTATTTCATGATATGAGTTTTCCTCCTCAAGCGGGGATTGCTTTTATCACTCACACTTGACGGTACGGGTTCTACTACTAAAGAAAGTTTTGATTTCACCACACTTTGTCCATTTTAGTTACCCTCTCTCTTTCTATCTGGCTATCCATGGAGGTGGGAACACCAAAATGGGGGTTTGACTAAGGGAAACCCTTATACAGCCCCAGCACTTTCTCTAGATATTATGCTTGTAGGTATTAAAGAAACTCATTTGCTGGAAGCTCCATTACTTGGGTTTTTGTGAGCTTCTTCTATCTTTTATTCTCTTAATTTGTCATTTGTACTTAACTTTATTTCAATCTTGTTACATTATGTGATTTTCCCGCATTCTATAAGTTCTTAGCGATTTTATTGCTAGTAGTCACTTTGTCATTTTATGATAAATTTACTTTCTAGTCTATATGAGATGCCACTATGCCTCTAGGATTCTAGCACGCCATGCTATCATTTGTATCCCATGTTGACATCCTTTTGACGAGAGCTTGTTAGTTTTTTTGGTAAATCTTTGTGACCTACTCTTTCTGATTCTATAATTTTCATGATGTTCCTTAACATAGATTAGGGTAGTTCACCCCGTGAGGCTCTCCAAGTGAAGAGAACTCGTGAGTAGTGAATCCCCCTTCTCTAAATTTTTGTGAACCCAATGTGAAGAACAAATTTTGTTCAAAAACTAGGAATTTATTTACCCCTACTTGGGGGGGGTCATAACTTTTTACTTGGTGCTCTAAATTTAGAACTATTTGCACCATTGGAAAGATCTCCAAGAGGACTAATTCAGTCCCTAAAATACTATGCATTCAACAACCAAATTTTAGGGATCAATGTCAAAAGTTTCAACCACAAATTCCACTTCGGAGACCTCCAAAAATGTAAATTACTAGAACCTAGAAAATACTGAAAAAAAATAGAAAATCTAGATTTTTGGGTTTTCTTAGTTCTATCCCCAAGATGAATTTAAAATCTTCTTTTATCAGTTCAAGATCTAATTATATTCAAAAAATTAATGATGTCCCATTTCATTCATGTGATAGTGACTTGGCTTTACCCATGTCACTTAGTTTCTTTGATCCTTCTCATGAAATTCCTCTTACTTCGGAGGACATCTTGTTACAAGAAGATGAAATCATTGCTACCTTTCTTAATTCTACTCTACCCTCTCTTTATTCCAATATAATCTCTTCTAGAGATGATGCATTCGTGAATGATGAATCTACTCTTCACTCCCATGCACTCTCTTCTAGAGATGATGCATTGGTGAATAATGAATCTTGTTTATATTCCAATGCACTTTCTTCTAGAGACGATGCATCATTGAATGATGAATCTCCTTCCACATTTGATCCTCCCCATATCGATGTTGAGAACATGTCTTAAAATAATTATTCCAGTAGTTGTGATGATTCATTAAATGTAATTTATGTCTCTACTACCCCTCAAAGGCCTAAGAGATGGGTCATTTATGTGACTCCATCTAGCCTTCCTAAAAGGATTTTATCTATTCATAGTATTCCATTTGATAGTGATTCTCTTGATCTTTCCATGGCTCCCTCCCATAGAGCAGTAGCCCATAATTATGAGAATAGAACTAATTCACAACCAAGTCTTCTTCAAGCTCCTAAATCTATAACTAAAGCACCTGATGATTATGATCTTGTCAAGCAACTTCATGTTACTCTGACTAAGATCTCACTTTGGCACTTTCTTCAGTCTACTCCAGTTCACCAAGGTGTACTTAAAGAAGCCTTGCAAAAGATCCTCTTACCTTCTTCTCCTAGGATGATAGATCCTAATGCATTGATATCTCATATTCACGAAGATTTGTCTAACATTACATTTTTTCCACAGGAACTCCCACCTTTAGAGTACAAAAACAAGTAGATTACATTACATTATGTCCACAGGAACTCCCACCTTTAGAAGTACAAAAACAAGTAGATCCTCTAATGATTATAGTTAATATTAATAATATCAGCGTTATATGTACTCTCATTGATGTTGGTTCAACACTCAATGTATGTAGCATTGATCTATTTCCTAAGACTAATATTGATTCATCTTCTCTTAATGCTTATTCTTCTAACATTCATGGGTTTGATAATGTTAGTCAACAAGCCTTAGGCATGATAGTCTTTCCTTTGAGGTCGATACTCGTTACCATACCCACCCTTGTATTTGTTATGTTAGAAAAGCTGCCATATAACCTTCTTCTTGCTAGACCGTGGATTCATGCTATTGGTGTAGTCCCCTCTACCTTACATAAATCTATTAAGTTCATTTGTAACAATAAAGTAGTCATAGTCAGAGTTGACCATGAAGCTATGCACTTATGTGAGATGACAATTGTTGGTCAGGTTTCGATTATGACTACTCTTATTCCTTTAGTGTCTTCTAATTTGTCTATGTTTACTCTAGTGGTACATACTACAAAGGATACTCTCAAGATAGATGTCCCTAAAGAAGATACTTTTAGAGAAGAAATCTTAAGTCTGCTCCTTCCACTTCTTCTCAAGAAAATACATGTCTTGGTGATGATTTGGGTTCTCCAGACTTTACAAAACCCTACATTAGGGAATATAAAGTTGACCTGAACCACTTAGACCTTCCAATAACATCATTTGAACCTTCTATCAAAGATGCTCATTCTTTTGTGTCACGAGATAGTGTAAATTGTAATGTTCTTAGTATTGATCCTCCTTCTGAGGAAGATGATTGCACTTTTGCTAAAGAGGATAATGTTGGTAGTCCTATTAATAAGGATGATGGAAATCCCATAGAGGAGCATAATCCCCATTGCTGGAACAATGCTAATTGTGAAGATCCTCTTCCTTTCTCAAGATTTGCAAACATGTTATGGCCTTGGCTTTAGGCTTGCCTCTAAATATGGTTATGGGTGTAAAGTTTATGGGAATAACAAACAAGGAATTCAAGTCCCTATAGAATTTGCACCCCATACCATAAATTGGGGCTTGGTTGATCAAATGAAAATTCTTAACGTAAGCCATGGTTGAGTGACATGAATTCTTGTCAACCTCATTCTGTTGAAAATATCCATCCTCCATTATCTTCTATCTTCATGTCCTCTTTTTGTGAGCAATCAAGTATTTCTCCACAAGAGAAAGGGTTGTGTATTGCTCCTTATTCTTTGTTTGAGCAAGAACGTACCCTGTTGAGGCTTTTAAAATACTACTTGATTACTCTTCATTCTCTTGCATGCAAGAAATTTCATAAACATCTTCATGGTTCAGGTACCATCACTCATTTATTTGATGATGCACCTACCTCTTCTTCAAATGACAAGTGATATCTAGGTTTACCTCTATCTTGGATGTTCTAAGTATCTTGTATGGTCTCCTCCCCTATATGTTGGGCGTAGCGATAATTCATTTTGGAGATGTGTGTCCTTTTGAAGGACCCCTTCTTTTCTTTATACACTTTCAAACAAAGCGTCCCTCAAGTGGACCCCTTTTCTTTTGAAGGGTTCCCAAGGGACCCCTTTAAAAATCTTCCAACTCTTCAATGATCTATGTGATTGTCTGCTTGATTGCCTACATGGCTAATTTGTTTTTAGACATGCTTTATCTATGGGTAAGCATGCCACTTTGTAGGTGCACCTATAAAGCTGTTTTCCAATTTGACTCTACAAGAGTCTCCTACTTTGGGTTTCCTCCATATGAGAGATCTTAGGGTATTCCTCTTTGTAGTTTTGTGGGCCTATAAGGCGCTTACTTATTTGGGTTTCCTTCATGTAAGAGATCTTGAGGGATGCCTCCTTGAAGGTCTATGGGTCTATAAGGCACTTTCATCTGGGTTTCCTTCATGTGAGATATCTTATGGGATTCTTTCTTGCAGGTCTTTAGGCTTGTAAGGCACATACTTCATCGGGCTTCCTTCATGTCAGAGATCTTAGGGGATGCCTCCTTGCAGGTCTACAGTCCTATAAGACACTTTCATCCTATAGGATTTTTCCATAAATGGTTTGTGGGCCTTTGGTGTACTTTGTACAACTTCGTAATTCCACAAAGCTACTGAGTCCATTTATTCAAACTTCCTCAGGAGAGAGTACCTGTGAAGTTGTCTCTCTTGGAATTTTCATTCCACCTTCTTGCTCTCTCATTGATCCTTTCTCTTGTCTCTTCTCTTCCCAATTGTATATACTGAATTGAATATCTACATCTTCTTCATCCTAAGTAATTTGTCTTTCTCTCTTTGACATTGATTACTTCCCTAGCTCTTGTATGTATTCTTCTCTTGAAGCAATCGATCCTTACATTCTTCTCTTAATTTTAGAATTATTCTATGTGTTATTTCTTAATTTGTGGATGATACATGGTATTGATTCAACCTTTTACATTGAGGTCTCTTTCACTATGCTGACTCAAATCGTTTATCTTTTTATACATTAACATTGTTGTTAACTACAGGTTTTTCTTTTCTAATGGATTTGTTTTGCAGGTCTTCACCCTGGGGGCATGCTTCCTTAGTTTGGAGAGTAATATACTTCCTCTATAGTATCCTTTTGGCATAATGTTGTTATTTATATTTAGTAGATTTCCTTTAGCGTGCATATTAGTGTAGATTCATATGCCCATAAAAGTGGTGGAAAAATTTAATGTCATAAAATTGCACCCTTTGAAAATTCACATATATTCTTGTATCTGCTTTAGTGTCCACTCCAATATCATTTGTGTCGGCTCATTTTATCCCCTGCATCAGCCTCTTTCCCTCTTAGGATGCTCAAGACCGCTTTTCAGCAGCTACCTTCACGCATTAGCTTTGCATTGAACCTAGTGCTTTTCCTATTTCTGTCATTTTCTAGCATGATGTTGTGCCATAGAAAAATGACCCCTTAAAATTTTTTATGGTCTTTTAGGCCTTTCTCCATGATGCTTGTTCTATTTTGCTCTGATTTAATGTTGCAATATGGCTTGAACATTCACATTAGGTCCTTACAATTTAAATTATGGCATCTTGTGAAGGTGTTGTGAAGTTTTGTAAAACAATTCTACACTTTTCTAGACTCTATTCATTACAATTCACCTAAAAATCACCTTTTTATCCCTTATCAAGTCCTATTTCAAAGTTTTGTAAAGTCTTGTAACAAGATTTCACGCTCTTCTAGGCTTAATTTCATTATTTACACCTTTCTTATGCTTTATTTGACCCCTTTATTTCCTTATAAGGCTTAATTAAGTGTGCTTTTAAATGTAAACCTAACAAAAAACATTAAATACAGGATAATTTTTGATACCCACTTTCAAGTCCAAGGTGGGATCCATTCACCATGGGGTGGTAAATGAGTCACTCTTGGCTCAAAATTCAAAATATTTCAAAATCTCTTTCTGGTTTTTATTTAAAATTAGCTTGTGTTGGCCTATGATGAGGTTTCTTCAGGTTAATAAGGCACAAGTGTGTATGAATAAGTGTTTTTACATCGATTTTAACCCCCATTCATCAAGTTAACTTATTCACTTGATCATTCAAGCATTCAAACACTTTGCATCATTCAATCAAGCATTAATCAAGTATCTTGGAGTAGCCATTGATATGTCTTCATATTTCTTCAACAAGGTTGGTGAGTTTAGGATATTTGCATGTTGTTCATTCATCTTTCCTTGTTCATTTCGTTCCATTTCTTCATTAAGGGTGTGTTTACCAAAGTGAGATTTGACAAAGGAAAATCCCTATAACCTAAACCTTAACCACTTTTCCCCTTTTGCATGTGTGTTTTCAGATTGTGTATGCATATTTATAAAGAAATTAGGAGTTGAAAGGTGGTCAAAAAGTCAACAAATTGTTTCAAGTCAAATCAAACCTATTTCAAGCTTAGAGACAACCTACTGTTTGTTTTCTACAAATTTGACTCCGTCAACCCAACAAGTAGACAACCTCAGATTTGGTGTTCCAAAATTGGTCCCTGATTTCACAAAATTTTGGGAGAGGACTAATTCACCACTAGTAGTGAATGAGTCCCACCTTAAGGGTAAAAAACTATATTTTATTAGATTTCAAATCCGAAAACTAAAAAACTAGTTTCCAGAAGTTTTCATGAGAAGTAGGACTGATCCTCCATCAGTGGTGAATTAGTCACATTGATGATTTTTAGTGATCTCTGTCAGCATTCAGAACACTCCAGATTCTTCAATCTCTACCCAAGTGCACTCTGATTCAACCTTCTTTTATGTTTTGCATTTGTTCATGTTTAGGTCATCTTTGCATATCACATTGTGTTTTCAAACATCAATTGTTTCTTAGGTTTTTCATTCATAATCGGTCAACTACTTAGCTTAGTTGCATTTATATTATCTCATTTAGCCTTAGTAACATCATACACATCTTAATTTGAGCGAACCACATTGATTTTTTGTGAGGTTTACCTCCCTCCTTTTAGGTGGAACATCTTAAGAGTGCAAGAGTAGTCTATAAGCCTCACACCCAAAAATCTATGGTTCATTTTGGTGAACCTACATATTGAAAATCATATCATTCTGATTTGCATTTATATTTATATCCTAGGATTTAATTGCATTGTTTTTGTATCCTAATGTTTGTTAAAAGTGCATTAGTAAAATACTCATTTAGACTTCATTTTTGCATAATATATCATTGAAAAACTGAAAAATTGCATTTGAATCCTTCATTGGCATCTGAAAAGCATTAAAATCACTTTGAATTTTTTGAAAAACACAAAAAAATATCATACTTTGACTCATTCGCCACCGTGGGCGAATATGTCCACCTACACATTTCATACTGCATTTTCAAGCAATTTTCTGGGTAATTACTACATTTTTGTTCTCTATTGTTATTTCTCTATTTTAATTTGTAGAATTCCTATTATTTTCATTTTTCACTCCTAGATTACATTTCATTGAAATTCACCCCATTTTGTGGTACTTGTATGAGTGTTTGGTGCCCCATTGATAACACTTTAGTGAGATGAAGTTCTAGACTCATGGTTGCACAGTGATGATGATGATAAGTAAATCAAAAAAATAGATGAAGAAGTGCATAATGATCTAAACTCTTTATTTTCATCTACCATAAGCTTTAATGATAAATCTTCTCAACCAAGTGAAGAACCTAGTACATCTCCTAGTTTGGCACTTGCAATTCTTCCTTTGGACAATCAACTACCCTCGCAATACACTGAACATGATTGGGAGGAAGATGACTTGTTGGATGGTTGAATTGCACTCTCCTTACTAGCCTTTTATATTCCTTTTTCTTTTTCTTTGGTTTTATGTGTGTATTTTGTTCCTCGTAATGTGTGTTTGATGTTCTCTCTCTTTGTACACTTCTTCTATTTCTACCTCTATTCTTCTATGTGTCATGAATTTCCTTTTTCACTTTTGTTTTGTGTTTTCCTTTTAGGGATGATGCAAAGCATTGATATAGCCTATATCTCTTCCATGTTAACCCAAAAGGTCTTTTTCTTTTGTTCCTTTTTGTTTTTTGTTTTCCTTTTGGTGATGACAAAAAGCGTTGAGATGCCCTATGTCTCTTCCATGTTGACCCAATATGTCATTTTTCTTTTCTTTTTCACTTTTGTTTTTTGTTTTCCTTTTGTGGATGACACAAGGCATTAAGACCTAAATGTCTCCTTCATGTTGACCCAAAAGCTTTTCCTTTTCTTTTTCCTTTTTCCTTTTCCTTTTCGCTTTTGGGGATGATGCAAAGCTTGACACCACAATGTCTCTTCCATGTTGACCCAAAATGGACTTTAATTTTCTTTTCTTTTTCTCTCTTTGTGTCATTCTTCTAGTTCTATGTGATTTGGGGAATGATGACAATTCTGAGCTCTTTTATAAAAACATTGCAACAACAAACATACTAACCCCAAATCCATAGATCCCTTATGTGTTTGGTTTGTTCTCTTCTAGGGGGGCAACCCTCCTTTTATTTTTTTCTCTTTATCATTTACATGATGTAGCCTTACTTGGAAACATATGACCTGGCATAGGGGCTCTCCAAGTTGGCTCTCATTTCTTGTTTTACTTTTTCATTCTTCCCTCTACTACTTTAAAGTAATTGCTCACATAATAGTGCATAGTAATTCCTTCAAAGTAGGGAACATACATTGGCATAATTCAGTTTCATTTTTGGTTCTAAGTGTAGCCTTGTCACTTCATACGATCTGTTCATCACTTTGTAGATGACACTTGGTTTTATTTCCTTCATAAGTGTGATCTATCTTAGTATATTACATTTCTCTTGGTGGCCTGATGTGATGCACTGCATCCCCTAAGTTGTGAATATACTATTCCTTGATTGGTTCTCTCTTGGAGACATTAGACACAATGTTCCCTAAGCGACAAACCTTACATGAACTTAACAAGACTCCCTTTGAACATCTTTTACATTTTGCATTTTACATATTTTCTACATTTCATAATGAAAACTTGCATGCCTGTGGAACCTTGCTCTTTGTTCATGGGCTCTAAGCATACAGAGCTTCACTTGTCTCATGAAGCACAAACTAACATTTTTCCTTTGTGTCGCCTTGTTAATATGGTTGAGCAGAAGCCCATTCAATAGCACAACTTTCCCAATAGCCACCTTTTTGTTTGTGAGTGCATACCAACTAGTGTATGTACTTCACCTTTTTGGGTCTTCTCACTCAGTGGACCATGAGTTATGTTTCCCCAGAGTGAGTATGCATTCTCTTTTTCTCACAAACATCTTAAATCTAATCCACAACTAGTTGGATGGATGATTGAAGCTTAATCCAATTTCCCCTTCACTTGTGTTCCTTTGTTCTTATGTTTAGTTTTCCATGGGATCTTCATCTTGGGGACTTGATCATCCCTCTTGATCATTGTCATTCCATCTTTCTAACATAAGTGCATTTAGATTCTTCTCAATATGCATGGCTACTTTAGTGTGAGTCTGAAGCAAGTTCACCCTCTCACTAAAGTGGGGGCTAAACGTGCCATAGAAAAATGGCCCCTTAACATTTTCATGGTCTTTTAGGCCTTTCTTCATGATGCTTGGTCTTTTGTACTATGATTTAAGGTTGAAATGTGGCTTGAACATTCACATTAGATCCTTAGAACTGAAATTATGTCATCTTGTGAAGGTGTTGTGAAATGTTGTAAAACATTTCTACACTTTTATAGAGTTTATTCATTACAATTCACCTAAAAATCACCTTTTTATCACTTATCAAGCCCTATTTCAAAGTCTTGTAAAGTCTTGTAATAGTATTTCACACTTTTCTATGCTTAATTCCACTATTTACACCTTTCTTATGCTTTATTCTGACCCCTGTATGCCCTTATAAGGCTTAATTAATTGTGTTTTTGAATGCAAACATGACAAAAAACATTAAATACAAGATAATTCTTGAAAACCACTTTCAAGTCCAAGGTGGGACCAACTTGCCATGGGTGAAGAATGAGTCCCTCTTGGCTCGAAATTCAAAATATTTCAAATTTTATTTCGGGTTTTTATTTAAAATCACCTTATTTCTATCTGTGATGACATATCTTTGGGTTACTAAGCAACAAGTGTGTATAAATACGTGTTTTCACATCCATTTTAACCCCCATTCATCAAGTTCACTTATTCACTCATTCATTGAAGCATTGAAACACTTTGCATCATTCAATCAAGCATTAATCAAGTATCTTGGAGCAACGATTGATATATCTTCATATTTCTTCAACAAGGTTGGTGATTTTAGGACATTTGCATGCTATTCATTCATCTTTCCTTGTTCATTTCATTATATTTCTTCATTAATGGTTTGATTACTAAAGTGGGATTTGTCCAAGGAAAATCCCTATAACCTAATCCTTAACCATTTTTCCCCTTTTGCATGTGTGTTTGTAGACTTGTGTATTCAAATTTATCAAGCAACTAGGTGTTGAAAGGTGGTCAAATATTCAACAAAGTGTTTGAAGTCAAATCAAACCTATTTCAAGCTTGGACACAACCTACAGTATGTTTTATGGAAATTTGACTTCGTCAACTTGACAACCAGACAACCTCAAATCTGGTGTTAGAGAATTAGTCCCTGATTTCACTAAATTTTGGGAGAGGATTGATTCACCATCAGTGGCGAATGAGTCCCTCCTTAAGGCTAAAAATATAGATTTTTTCATATTTTGAATCCCGACACTCGGAAACTAGTTTCTGAAAGTTTTCATTAGAAGTAGAACTAGTTCACCATCAGTGGAAAATGATTCCCACTTGTGATTTTTAGTGATCTTTATCAACATTCAAAACACTCCATATTCTTCATTATCTACCCAAGTGCACTCTGATTCAGCCTTCTTCTTTTCTATTTTGCATTTGTTCATGTTTAGTTCAAGTTTTCATATCACATTTTGTTTTCAAACATCAATTGTTTCTTAGGTTTTGCATTCATAATTAGTCACTTACTTAACTTATTTGCATTTATATTATCTCATTTAGCCTTAGTAACATCATACACATCTTAATTTGAGTGAACCACATTGATTTTTCATGAGGTTTATCTCTCTACTTTTAGGTGAAACATCCTAAGAGCACAAGAGTGGTCTATAAGGCTTATGCCCAAAAATCTATGGTTCAGATGTTTATGGACACTATTTCACTGCACAAACATCTATTCACCATGCTAGAATCTTGTGATGTTTCAACGTTCAAAATACCATTTCCATGCATGTTTTCCACTTATCACTTGCTTTTGTTGGTGGTAACAGCTTGGGATGCCTTGTAACCGCATGAGAAGCTTCTTTTTGCTTCTCTCCCCTCCTTAAATATTATCTCTTCAATTTATTTTGGCTTTGAGCTTCATTCTAGCTTCCTTCTAGCCTTGGCTCTTGCATTTCTCCCTTGTTATTTTTCTTGCACAGCTTCACATAGCCTTCTACAACACTTTTAAGCTCTCTTGGCTTCTCTCCTTGCAACACTCTTGGATCTTGTAGCTTTTTTTCTCTCCCTACTTTTCTTCCTTAAGCCTTGCAACTCTATCTCCCTTATCTCATGCTTGTGACCATCTTGGGATTCCATGTCCCCTATTAATTGCATTCTTACTTCATGATATAGGTTTTCCTCATTGATCAGGGATTTCTTTAACCACTCACACTTGGTGGTGTGGGTTCTACTCTTCAAGCAAATTTTTCATTCACCACACACTTTGTCGAATTTAGTTACACTCTCTCTTTCTATCTAGTTATCCATGGAGGTGGGAACACCAAAACGAGGGTTTGATCGAGGCAAATCCCTATATAGCCCCAACACTTTCTCTAGATATTATTCATGCAAGTATTGAAGACACTCCTACGCTAGAAGCTCTAGTACTTGGGTTTTTGTGAGCTTCTTCTATCTCCCATTCTCTTAATTTATCATCTATACTTCACTTTATTTCAGTCTTATTACATTATGTGATGTTCTCGCATTTTGTAAGTTCTTAACAATCAGATTGCTAGTAGTCACTTTGTCATTTTCTATGATAAATTCACTTTATAGTCCATACAAGATGCCAACATGCCTCTGGGATGCTAGCACATCACGTTTTTATCTATATCCCACATTGATGTTCTTGGGTTGAGAGCTTATTATTTTTTCTAGGAAATATTCAAGACCTACTATTTCTAATTCTATAATTATTTCATTGTTCCTTGAGGTAGTTTAGGGTAGTTCACCCCATGAGGCTCTCTAAATCAAGAGAAATCATGAGTAGCAAATCCACCTTCTCTATAGTTCTATCTAATAATAACGCAGCTTTTAACTAGAAAGCGATAAGGTGACAAATGCTAGTTCATAAAAAAGGAAATAACGTGAAAGGAAGATCGGAAAGCTATAAATCGACAACATACAGATTGAAAAGACTTCTAACTGCCATACCAAGAAAGGAGAAATTATACTACAATAAATGGATGTAATAATGTATAACACAAAAAATATGCCTCTATTACACACTTGACACAAGTCAATATGCTAAACATCACATTTAAATTCATAACACAAATATTAAAAACTATCACAATATGAATCAACATAAATGAATCATGTTCCTTCTCAAAATATAGCACAGTGTATATGTGGAGATTGGACCCTCTATCCTTTTCTATCATCCTAGATATAGCAGTGAAATCCCCCAAAATAGTTACTAAAACCACTACTAAAATTAGTGATGCTTCTTTTTGTTTGATTATCTTCTTGAAAATGGCTAAGAGAATATGATTAGGTAGAATAACTAAACTTACAAATGAAAAGATGTTAGGCAAGAAAACTTGATCTTGATTCACACCAATGATCACCAAATGACATATCCTATAGCCATGCAATTAATGAAGGTTTAAGAAGATACAAGATGATTGCACGTGTATGCTATCCAATAGGGAATACAAATTTAAAACTAGTTCTTATCAGCCATTAATTTAGATCAAGTTTCCATCTCATCGAATTGAAGAGAGATAGCTTGAATATCTAACCAACCGTCTATAAATTCAACTAGTGTCACCACACTTCCTCATTCAAAATAATCTAATATGGGGATTGCTCAGAGTGATGGAGTATCAGCAAATGATTTCATCATTCTGGAGGAGATCAAATGTAGTCCTCTATTTAGGCATCTATCTAACCAATTGAAAGAACTATTTGTCATACGTAGTGAGATAGAAGAGGAAGTTCTTCATAGCATTCTAGGTGAAGAATTTATGAGCCAATTGCATGTGCATAATACTACCATGCTAGAGCACTTTGTGTCTATGATTATTAGGACCTCTAGTCATCGTGATTGTGACATGAGGGCATTTGAGCATTTGGTGAGGCTTGAATTTCACCACTGTGTCAATGTGGCCATCGTTGGCCTAAGTCACTATCCACGAAGCGGGTTGGTGAGTGACGACATCCACATAGCATCGTCTCTTCAAAATGATGCTATGGAAGAAGCCTTGAATATTCTTTGTACAAGGTTCATGAGGAATGATATGGGGCTCTTTCCCTAGTTTTTGTAGTCGCATGAGAATCTACTATCTTCTACCCAAATTGAACACCTTCGTACTATGATAGAGGGAATTTGAGTGTTGATGGTCACCCTTTGTGTTTGAAAAATAAGTCCCTTTTTTCTTTTTGCAATCAATTTCAACTTTTTGTAGTTGAGTCAACAAATTTTGTAATTCCATTATGATGTATATAAATATATATATAAATAGAAATATCATTTTGATATCATTGCATTCTTGTATGAATGATTTTTGTGAGAATATCAAATTCAATGGCATTCATTTCTTTTTCCTATATCTGCATTTTATCTATCAAATATACATTCAATGTAAATCTGTTGATCTTCTTGAAAAAATAAATTGGCATTAGGGAGGGTAGTTCGTAGAACTTAGCATAACACTGCCCAAGTTTCTAATATTTTTTGAAATTCTGCCCAAAAGAAAAACTTGTGAAACATGTCACCTAATGATATTTTAACAAGATCGTAAGTTTTAGTATAGACCTCTAGAGATAAATAAGTCTTAAACGGGTGGTAAGTTATAATGAAACCATAAAACACTACCTACATTCAAAGAATAGTAAAGAAGAAATAAAGTGGGAGGTTGGAAAAACTAACGAAAACCCTGCCTAGGTTCGCAATGTATAGTGAAACACCACTTGGCCTTAAAATTGTGCAAAAAATGACTAAGGAGAGGGGAAGCAAGGTGGTGTAAAGGGGGTATAAAAATTAAGGGTAACACCTTGCATCCCTTTTTTGTTACATAGTTGAAGTCTACAAATGTTAATATTTGAGAAATTTTATCACCGTTTTAGTGCAAATTATAAATGTGTGACTATATTGAGGGTTTGAAGGAGTTCTTTAATTTTTGATATTTTTTTAAAAAAATATTTATTTTTTATAGAATATGGTGTCATTTTTTGTAAGGAAGCTAAGGTAGCAGAACAATGTCCTACACTAATCTTGAGAGGAGAATAATATAAAATTGTACAAATCTTTTCAGTTACAAAAACTTAAATAGAAACAAACATAAATATCATGCATACCACAACATAGTGATTTTTCATGGGGAAAACCCTTTCAAGAGAAAAACCCCACACTCCAAAAGCTGCCCAATATATTATTCGAAAGCCATAAAGATTACAATATACTTTCAAAGCAAGCTTCTCATAGGAGTATCACCAACCAGAGATTCAGAGGCAACAATACTACTATTAGACTCTCAAAATACATCACAATACACAACCATAATAGAATTCCCTTATAACCATAAATATCAAGGGAAATCTCATCTTCAATCATATTACTATGGTAACACAAGGAATAGTTTAAGGTACTGTAGAAATATCTTCATCTAAGACTCATTTAACTGTATCCCAATGAACTATACTAGGATTAGACATATATTTGGAAATAACTCCCACTACTTAGGAAATGTATGGTCTATTACAAACCATAGCGTACATCAAACTTCCAATTGCACTGTGGTAAGGCACTCTGCTCAAGTCTTCCATCTCTAATGGGGATGTTGGGAAATCCAAAATAGATAACTTTGTTCCAACTGAAATAGGAACACAGAATGGTCTACAATCCTTCATTTTAAACCTTTGAAAAATTGAATTGACATACTTTGGCCAAGGCATAGCTTTATATTCACCCTATGCCTTTTAATTTCCATCCCAATAATGTGTCTAGCTGTACCATAGTATTTCATTTAAAATTTAGACACAAGTTGAGAATTTAGTTCTAAAATCACACCTTTCCCTTTACCAATAAATACCATATCATCAACAAATAATACAGTAAATAGGAAATGATCACCATCAGTTTTATAATAAACACAATGATCTAATTTAGAATGCTCAAGTCCCAAACTCAACACATATGTGTCAAATTTGTAGTACCACATACTAGGAGCCTATTTTAGGCCATACAAATATTTCTTCATTTTGCAAACTAGTTTATTATTACCTTTCACCATGTAGTGCTCTGGCTATGTCATATAAATATCCTCATCTAATTCACCATGAAGGAAAGAAGTTTTCACATCCATTTGCTCAAGCTCTAAATCATAAGCAACAACAATAGAAAGAAAAAATCTAATGGATGTCTTTTTTGCAACATGAGAAAAAATCTCAACATAATCAACGCCCTCAACATGAGAGTGACCTTTTGCAACAAACATTTTTTTTTACTTCTCATTATCTCCATCGAAGCCAATCTTATTTTTGATCATCCATTTGAAACCAATAGGTTTTCTTCCTTCAGGAAATGGTACAAGATCCCATGTCTTATTCTTTTTCAAAGCTTCCATTTCTTCATCCATAGAAATTTTTCATGATTTTGCACCATTCATACCTAATGCATCTTCTACCAATCTAGGTTCATCCATGTTAGTATTTAGAGAAAAAATACATCTCTAAACATCAGGTGAATACCTTTCAGGTGGTTGTCTATGCTTTGTAGACGTATGAACAAGCTGAGCTTGAGGTTCTTCCTCCTCTTTTGAAGATTCTAAGCTAGATGAGCTCTCCTCAACTTCTTGTCTATCCATGGGCCTCAATTTCTTTCTCAGGTGTATAAGGAAACTGAATCAAATCTTCCTATTTACTTTGTTTTGGCTGTAATGTAATAAAAGATGGCTTAGTTTCTCTTAAAATAACACTTCTACTATATATTCATTTTTGTGCAATAGGTTTCCAGCCTTGTATCCTTTCACACCATAATTGTATCCGATGAAGATGCATTTCACAACCTTGTTCTCTAACTTTGTTCACTTCTCCTTTGGCACATGTGCATATGCCTTGCAACCAAAAACTCTGAAATATTTTAATGAAGGCTCTTAACTTGACCATGCCTCTATAGGCATCTTATCAACAAGAGTTGATGTAAGAGACTTGCTAGTCAACTAATAGGAAGTAGTAATAGTTTCCACCTAAAACCCTTGTTCAATACCAACACCACTCAACATACTCCTAACCTTCTCCATTAGTTTCATGTTCATTCATTTTGTAACTCCATTCTATTATGGAGAGTATGAAGTTGTCTTTTGCCAATGAATATCACAATCTTTACAGAATCTATCAAAATCATTAGAGAAAAATTCACTACCAGTATTAGTCCTCAAACATTTTATTTTCTTTCTATTCTACAACTCAATCATTTATTGAAATTCTTGAAATTGATAAACTCAAATTATGACATACAAACATGCTTACAATTTTTGTTACTCACATTAGGGCTTAGTTTAAATAGGTTTAGGCTCAAATCTGCTCAACCTCCCTCCTTTTACTTTAATTGACAAACAATGTGCTCATTTCATGGCTTGCTAGTGACTAGCTAAGGATCAGTCACTATCAAGCCATAATACACACATTTTCTTTCTATAGAACAAAAAGTGGTTGCGACAACTTTTTGGCTCCCCATCTTTATGTATCCACCCCTGTACTAAATAAAATATCTATAGAATTACTTGAGATTCTTCAACAATGGCCTTAACAATGATTCTATAGAAAAAATATCATTTTTATCTCCTTTATAAATAAATATAGTCCATCCCACAAAAACCTATATTTCAAATAACATGATCTAATCAAATACTATCCACCCACTTGACATAAAAAAATACTTACCCTTTCTCATGTCTCTAGATCTTTCCATCAATTCCACCATGTTCTTAGACATGAGATGGAAAAATTTGTTTTTGAAGCATATTTTTAAATATGTTTTAAATTTTAATGACATCCATGGACCACTAAAGTGATTGATAAAGGAAATTTTTGTATTGTTCCATCCAACTAGAAAATTATAATTTATACTAAACCATTTCCACACCATTCATCAACCAACTACATTTACAATGTAACTTATCCTACTTCTCCCACCCCATCACCTAAAAAACCCTAGTATTGGATAACCATTATGTAACATTTTCATCACAATTCACTAGAATGGTGGGTAGAGTGGACCCTCTACCCTAAGCACCTTAAGTTGGAAACTTATCAAACCAACAATCCCCTTCACTTGTATTTATGTGCTTTCTAACCTATATAATGACCTCAACATTCCTACTTTGGTAAACTAGAAAAATATTTCTAGTACCTTAGTTCACCCATTTGGTATAGTCAATATAGTGACCAAGGAAATATTATAGGTCAACTAGTTACATATAGATGTATATGATCCATATGAAATTTCAATACACATGTATGAAAAGCTTTATATTTCATCCATGGGCTCTGTTTCCCTTTCTATCAAGTGGGACAAAAGATCCTAGATTTATCCTTCCCCATCATTCCTACATCAAATTAATTTTAAATCCCCTTAAGCCATACATAGCTCACTATACTTTATATTTATTTTTCATATTTGTCTTAAGTTTCTCTATAATAATGTAGTATATATAATATTTTAATAGTGCATATAATTAGCCACTCACCATTTGTGATAACTTCTCGCTATACTATTTTGGCCTACCCCTTCTAGCCCCCTCTAAGATTACATTGATATTCTATTTAAACTCTAATAGAATTCTAAGGGGAATCACATTGTTCTCTCATTCTCTACTAAATTATATATGCACCCCCATTGTCCATTAAAATATAGTGGTTTCTTATGTTCTCCCTACCCCTAGGAAAATAAGAGGAAATAAATCTCTATTGTTTGATCCTTCCCATTCTTCTCCTACAGCTAGGGTGGTCATATAACTTATAGAAATTGCTCCAATTAAACCACTTATCACAAGGTAAAATAACTTGGGAAGCAACCCAATTAAAATTACATCAAGCCTCCTCTCCTTAAATATAACATGTGTACATGATACAACTAGTTGGCTCAAATGTGCAAGAATAATCATCATTCCATTACTTATACAATCCTTGATCCACCTCCACCCCCATCATCTAGTATACTCACACCCTAATCCACCTCCACCACCCCCTTCTAAACCTACAACTTCTCATCCACCTAAGGAAGCCCCTTAACCAAGACTTGAATAATTTTAGATTTTCTTCACTTCTTTTGATCCTTCCATCATTTGTAATATTCCTAATTTATTGCCATTCTCCACTCTATTAAACTTACCTATTGTGAGTTCCATATATATTGCTACCATTTTATCCCTTGTACAGTTTATGTGGACCCATCATAATTTATTTCCTAAGATCTATGTGTCCACATTTGAAATTGGCATAATCTACCCACCACTTAAACAAAACTATAAACACTAACCCACCATATCTTTTCAATGAGACAAGCCTAATCCCATCTAACTAACCCTGAGTCCTTTGGTATACCTTCTCCCTAGCATGGAGGACATTCTTCCACCCCATTCTATTGATTCTCCTACCCATAGTATTATATTTTTAAATTCAATCCATAGCCAATGGTGTTTTATCTAGATATTTATTCACCAGGTCTCATCTTTAGATGAATACAAGTTTGAAGAAACAACTAATCATTTGACATTGTTCTTGATCTTTAAAATATCATTGACGCTTTCCCCTCTAGTAGACCCCATGGATGATTTTTCTCCCTTACATTTTCCTTGGCTTCTTATAATTAATTCTTCTATTAATTTCAGTTAGGTGGTGTCCCCACCACTTAGTATCACTAGTTCCAACCTTGAACTACAATAGGAGTAGTACAATTACTTGATCAAGGACCTTATAAGTATCGCCCCCATCTCAATTGTTTATATTTTTAGCTTGAACTTATTGATTTCTTTATTATTGTGATATTTTATATGTACTTTCATTTTCTTGTTAGTTCCCCTTAATGGACCCTTGCTATCCTTGTAGATACAAGGATATAATAGAGACATGATATTATGAATTTTTTCTATTTGTATCTTGATTTGATCTATTTATCTTATGGTTTTATTTTTTGAAGGATGATGTAATTGTAGTTTACAATTTCAAAATTTATTAGACTATACCATTTGAGTTATTATATTTTAATATAATTATATATATAATACTTTAAATTATTTATAAACCATAAAAAATTATTATTGAAAATATTATATAATATTCTTATTTAAGATAATATATATCATTAATTCAAGTATGAATTAAACTTTTATTCTGTTGCTAATTCAACATGAATTGTTATTGAGCCATCTATAACATGAATAAGTGATTTACTTAAAAATAAAAAAATAAAACTAAACTAAACTTTTTCTATATCCAAATAGACTACTTAGAACTTTTGTTTAGTCATCTACTTTTCATTCCAACCATCCACAGATAAATTTTTTAAGAAGGATGTAATTACATGCTAAATTTATTGATGCGGTTTTTGATAATATATTTTGAAAACCTTAATTGGAAGGCAGATAAAATCTTAGGAGCTTTGCTTTGCAATGTTGGTTTGTATTACGATGTCATAAAAAATCATTGTGCTCAAATAAGTCTAAAAGACAGTATAATTCGACGGGCAGTTTATAACAGAAACGTTCTCCACAAACACATATATATACACACCTGGGCTTAAATTTGACGGTCGACCTTGCCTGTCAACCAATTTTTTAATGACGGTTATCTATTCAAAGGCGCCCTTAAAACATTATGATATACCTTAGTGTAAGTAAAATTATATATAAATCAAATATATATATCATTATAATTCCATATAAATTTTGACAGTCTATCCAAAATCTCTCCTTTCATCTGATACAATCTTCTTAAAATTTTGATTGTATTTTACGGCAAAAATCTCTAAATACTGTCATACGGCCATCAAATTTAAGCTCAGATACACACACTGCACTGTAACGTCTTTTTCAAAACGTTAAAACCTGCCCTGCAAAGGCTCACGACAGAATCTCGCCATTGTAGCTATTGTCTCTATTTATCTCTTGACTACGGAGGTGTTTGATGACATTGTGACAATTGGATTGCCGTTGTTCCTGCCGAAAGTCACTCAGTTACCATATCTGATTAGCTTTGCTTTGTATTACATCATCATAAAAAATCTTAGAGCCTGTCCAAATACTATGACCCCTGGGTACCCTATCACAGTCTGAGTTTGGATTTCATGTAGATTCCCTTGCATGTGTGACAACCATATATTTGTGGCCCATCTTGGAGGGTGAATGTAGCCCACAAACTAGTATTACATCATCATAAAAAATCTCAGAGCCTGTCCAAATACTGTGACCCCTGGGTACCCTATCACAGTCTGAGTTTGGATTTCATGTAGATTCCCTTGCATGTGTGACATCCATATATTTGTGGCTCATCTTGGAGGGTGAATGTAGCCCACAAACTAGTATTACATCATCATAAAAAATCTCAGAGCCTGTCCAAATACTGTGACCCCTGGGTACCCTATCACAGTCTGAGTTTGGATTTCATGTAGATTCCCTTGCATGTGTGACATCCATATATTTGTGGCTCATCTTGGAGGGTGAATGTAGCCCACAAACTAGTATTACATCATCATAAAAAAATCTCAAAGCCTGTCCAAATACTATGACCCCTGGGTACCCTATCACAGTTTGAGTTTGGATTTCATGTAGATTCCCTTGCATGTGTGACATCCATATATTTGTGGCTCATCTTGGAGGGTGAATGTAGCCCAAAAACTAGTATCACATCATCATAAAAAATTTCAGAGCCTGTCCAAATACTGTGACCCTTGGGTACCCTATCACAGTCTGAGTTTGGATTTCATGTAGATTCCCTTGCATGTGTGACATCCATATATTTGTGGCTCATCTTGGAGGGTGAATGTAGCCCACAAACTAGTATTACATCATCATAAAAAATCTCAGAGCCTGTCCAAATACTGTGACCCCTGGGTACCCTATCACAGTCTGAGTTTGGATTTTATGTAGATTCCCTTGCATGTGTGACATCCATATATCTGTAGCTCATCTTGGAGGGTGAATGTAGCCCACAAACTACTTCTAAAGATAAGTATAATAGATACATAAGAATGTTATATATCTTACTATTGTTTACATATATTTTTCTAAAGATAAGTATCTCAATTTGTATTTACTAAGAGCTGATTTATTTTATATATTTAAATAGTTCTTTTATTTGACTTTGGAACTATTTTATTCTATAACACAATTTTTATTTTATATTTTATATAATATCTAATTGATGATTCATAGATATTCTTATAAAATATTTTGATCAATGAAAATTCAATAATAAATATTAATCACTTTCTATTTAGAATATAGTTGTAACAAATGTCAAATAAAATATATTGGTTTAATCACTTTTTAATAGTTTTAATAATCAATAATGATAACAAACTTTAAATTTTGGTTTTAATATATACTTTGTTTTTTGTTTGAATATTTTGGTCAATCATTACATGCCTAGTGTTTGTATCATTCACAAAACATTACAATTGTACAGAAATAGATTGTAATATTAATCTAACATTAAACATTCAAATCTATTTAATAAGCAAGTTAATGAATTTAGCAATGCATGCAACACAAAGAACTACACAAGTCTATGATTTATTTTAATTACTAAGAATTGCTCCTCTGAAAATCATCAATAATGTATTAAAATATCTTTGAAGTTATTTTATTCTTAAGAAATCAACAAAATTTTATTAGAATATCACACTTGTCAAATTCTTGAAAACTAGTAAAATCATCTAGATGTAATTGTACTATCAAATAATCCATAGACATAAATATTTACATGTCTATTAACCGAACACAATGTAAAATGACTTTAAAAAGATTAACGAGACTATATATATTTGTGCCTAATTAATAACACCTTTGAATGTTCTTTACTATTTATAAATATGTGAATATAATGAAAAAGACATTACAATAGAAATCTGAGTGCTAATGACTCTTCAAATTTAAAAAGATTTGGACTCTCCTATACGATAACCGACTTTGAATTCGGGTCTTCGCTTCCTTGATTATCCAATAATAATACACCGTAGCATGTGGAGCTCTCTTCTCCATATAAATAAAAATAATAATAAACCCCTCCTTGATTATCCAATAATAATACACCACTCCTTGACTATCCAATCATCTATCAAAGGCGGCTGTCGTAATATACACGACTTCCGAAGCCGGGCCCATGCTTCCTGCGTACCTGGCAGAGGGCCGGGCTTAACCGGCACACTCTAAGGGTACACTCCTTAGGTGGTCGGGCCCATTCACTGGCATTTCTGTACTTTACTTTATCAGCTTGGCTTTTTAGAGATTTCTGTTTAGTTAACTTTTATCTTTGTTTTCCGTTTTAGTCTTCGTTTTCTGTTTCAGTCTATGTTTTGTTTCCCTCACATCCCATACGTGAATAAATATGTTGGAAAAGAGTCTATGTTTTATTTCCCTCACATTCCATACGGGAATAAATATGTTGGAATCTTTTCCAGTAAATAATTGCCGAATACTTTGGCAAAGGAAAGATATTGCACAACATTTTAAAACCATACTCTATGCACTTATTCGTAGGAGATGATTTAGGTGTCTCGGAGTTTAATCAGTGATGCATGTTTATATAATAGAAAATTTTAAATATTTAATTAAAAAAATTGATAATAAATATATAATGAAAAATAATGAAATAAGTTTTAAAAATAATAATAATAAATATATATAATGAAGTATTTTGAAACAAAATTTATATAAATAATTAGTTTTGAATTTTTTTTATTTTTTTATTTTTTTAAATATATTTTTGTTATGTTTGTTTTTAATGTACACATGATTTCGTGACAACAGTTATATAATATATTTATATAATATTATTATTCTATTTTAAAATAATATAAATATATTAATTAAAATTATTAACATAATAATATACATTTTTTTTCATAATATGATATTTATGATAATATATTCAATACAAGGCAACCAAGGCCATCCAAAGCAAACACATTAACAACATGGTGACAATAATATTATTGTTGTTACAATAATATACATTATACTTTTTTTTTATTTATCTAAAATTTATTTTTTACTTTACAACTATTCATGAATTTTGTATTTTATTTAATCAAGAGTTATTTCTATTTATAGTTATTTTTTAAATTTGAAATCTCACATAAAAAAACTCTCAAGAAAATAAAATAACAACAATCAATAGTACTTTAGTATGAATTACATGTTAGAATTCATAAAACATTCAATGGAAAAAATATTACATCGGCAAATTTATAATATTCAAATTTAATATCATTTTTTTCTCTTTTCTTCATTCATAAAAAAAATATTTGAATATATTAAACTTAAAACATTAATATATATATATATAGAAGATTTTAATTTTTTAAAACAAAAATTAAATAGTATAATATCTCATTTTCCATTATTTATTGTTTATAATGTCTACCTCTATCAAAGTTTGCATATATTTTCTCCCTCTTCATCTCCCATGTGTCCATTAAGTTTAAAATTTTCTCAGTGTGTAGGTGTGTTCAATTTTCTAAGTGTGCAAGCTTTTAAAGTTTCATATATTTTCATCCTATCATATCATTTACTCAAACTCCGCCCTTTCCTTTATATTCGCATTAAAACATTGAACTTTCACATCCTAGCATTCCTTTTTTACCAACATTTTGTTAATCCTTATTCCTATCAATAGTTAAGATGTCCCTATCCTAGCATGCCTTTCTACATGACTTCATTGTTTCCTTTATTCCTATTGAGATGTTAGAATTTGCAATTATGACATGAATTTCCTTCTAAGTTTATTTGTTTCCTTTGTCCCCACTATATTTTTTAGCTCTCCTTCCCAACATCCCTTTCTTTCAATCCCCCCACTTTTACTTATTTTTATCATATTTTTGTATTATTCCTTACCAATATGCCTTTAGCCTAGACCCCAACTCCCCAACACTTACATCAAATTACCTTTCAATATTGGCTCTTCAACCTTTATCTAACTCAAGTACCTTATACATGGTACCCCCAAACTCTAATCCCCAACATATTAAACTATGTCACCTCAATTAGATCAAAATTTTGGGTATCTTCATATAATTTGGGTATCTAGGGTGCTATACTCCCAAACATTGACCATCCATATGGGGCATGAGATTTAAGTTTTTCCCAACCTAATTTTTTTGATATTTTCACTTTTTCACACTATTTACTCTCATATTCCTTGTTCCACACCCTAGAGTGCCATTAATGGCCAATTTTAATGTTTAATCTATTGCATAAGGGTTTTCCCTATACAAAAAAAAGTTTTAAATAACAAGGTAATGATTTCACATGAATTCACAATGCTAGAGGTGGAATATAGCCATGTTTTCATTAATGTGGTGGTTGCATCCTATTCTACCTTGTTCCTTATGTAATCTTAGCTAGTATTTTGGAAAAATCGAATACCAATCATTAATTGGAAGGATATCAACAGTGAAAACATCCAATTGAAGATTATTATTCATATTCTACACATAAAAAATAACTTGCAAAATCATTTTAACTATTGTCCCTACCATTATTACAAAGTATTTTGATGTAATCTTATAATTAGTTGAAATAGTATGAAAATTTATAAATTTTATCTTTCTTCACTAACACAATTATTTATTTTGGGTTATGAATGTTGATGTATAAGTTGTAAAGAAATATGGGTTTTTACAAGTTATAATTAAAATATATATATTTTTTTTTACATAAAATAATCATTAGGGTTATTGCAATGGTATCAAATTTGTGATCTTGTCATCCTATAAATCATAGAGTTATCATATCTTGTTGCTAGATTCAATATATATGAAACTCTACGTAGATGGATTCAAAGAGAGATTATCTTTCTACACTTCAAGGAATTACATTGAGATCATCACTAGATGAAATTACTTTAAGGTTTGTAAGTTACTAGAATCTATCAAAATATTTGAAGGAAACCCTCATTTCAAAAATATATAGAATTTACTTTCCAAAACTATTTGAAATGGATAAAAATAAAGGGTGGACAAATACAAAAATGGAAAATCCACAACTAGTATTGACATATAAATAATTTATAAAACACCATATTTGAACAATTCAAAGGAAGAATCACATAAGAAGGGACATCATGCATCCACTAGAGGACCACACTACCAATTATTACAAAGAAGATGAATGCAGATATTAGAAATAATTTGAGAAGAAATAGAATTTTCTTCTTTTGTAATGGACCTTGTGAGTTAAGCCAAAAATATCAAAGTAAAAATGAGATAATTCCAAAAGAAGAGTTAGATAAATTTGCTAAAGGGTTAGAAAAATGGATCATGGAACCAAAAAATTATGGGTATACTAGATTCAAACCTAGAATAAAGGGTCTTAGCTAAATTATGAAGCATGAACAAAAGAAAGAAGAACAATTCTAGATCTGCAAGAAAGGGATAATAAACAAAGCATGGAAGAGTATGGAAAAAGAGTATTTTGAAGCATTCAAGTTTACGAGCATTATAGAATTACAAGAGTGTTTTTAAGGCACTTTAAGGCAGATTTCAAGAGTTTATTGCAGCAATTCAAGATCAATTCATCATGACAAGGGTTTAAAGCATTCATGTATGTTGCTATGGTAAGAAAGTGGAGGTAACATTGAAGATCTATTTGAAAACATTGTTCACATCATATTTAAGGATCCAATATCTACATTCTTCATGGCCACTACATGCTAGTTTTTAGATTTGTATCATATGACATCATCCAAGGTGACATCAATTGCATATTTCATGTTTCATGCTTCAATTCCTTTATTTCATAAATTGGCTTAATTACCTACAAGGAGTTTGACTGAGGAAAACCCTTGTTTAGTAAAAATCAACAAGTTTTTCTTCCCTTGAATGTGTAATTGCATATTTATAGGTTGAAGATGAATTGGAGCAACTTTGGAGAAAAATTGTTAAAGTTGTCGAGTTGCAAAAGTTGTCATTTAAAGTGCAAAATCAAATATTTAAATATACATAATTATCTAAAAAATTCCACAAGCTCACAACCAGGATTTTGAGAGTGCAGACATCAAGGAATAGGACCCTGATCTTAGTTTCAAAAACCTTAACAGGGACCCATTCGCCACTGAAAGCGAATGATTCCTTTGTAGCTTAAAAACAATAATTTTTTGACAAGGTACACAACTTTTTATTCTCTAAAAAATTCCCTCATAGTTGCTATAACAATTAGGCATCTTTATAATTATTATTATCTTATCATGTACATAATTGAGTGACAAACCCCTTAGAAAAATAGTGGTTCATCATCTTGTTTATTAAATATTTTGGTGAACACATTTTTCAGTGTTTCATTATGGTGAATGCAACGTATTGAGCATTGCAATTTTCTAATTTTTGAAGTTTTTTTTGCATCCTAGGTTAGATCTTTCATTCATTTTCATTTACATTTGAATTGAATTAAGATCTCTTTCAGAGTTACTTGTGTTACATTGAAATCTTGCATCTTGTCTAGGGTTTAGACTTGCATTGTTTTGCATCTCTCTAAATCTGAAAAATACAAAAAGAAAATTATTCATTTTGCATCTCATTTAGATCTCATAAAATTTAATTTAAAAATGAAAAAAAAATTGCATTTCAATTTAGACCTTGCATTTCATCTTTTCATTGCATATTTATGTTCCATTTCTTGAAAATCTGAAACTGAAATTCACTATCTCAAACATGGAACTAAAAGATATCACTAAAAGCTTGTAAATAATTTAAAAATAGTTTAAAAACACCTAACCAAGACCCATTCACCCTTACTGGAAAATGAGTCCCTGATCAGGTCATGTCTGTACCTTCTAGCAACTAAAAAATCATCAAAATTCACTCTGAAATCTATAGAAACATCTCAGAAACATCTAACCAAGATCCATTCACCCTTACTAGTAAATGAGTCCTTGTTAGCTACTGATTTTTATTTTTTGGACACTAAAATATTAGTTTCTATCTTCTTTTTTGTGTTGTTATTTTCCTATTTCAGTTTCTCGATTTGTTGTTTCATCAAATTCATTATACTTAGCTTAAATTGCTTCATTTCAGTGTCTTGTTTGAGTTCAAAATTTCATTCAAACATTTCATTTTCAGCTTACTGCATTTTGTAATTAGTAAATTGCATTGCATAGAATCTAAAAATTGCATTTCATTCTAGGTTATTGCATTTCCCCTTTGCTATTCTACGGTTGTAAAAATTGCATGAGCTTTACAACTTGGTGTCCTATTCACAATACTATTGTAAGACATAGTTTGAGGCTCATGTCATCTTGTGATCTATCACTCATCATGGATCTTGGGTGACCTACCTCTCTTTGTGATAGTGTTGAAAATAAACCCTCCATGGTTCATAGTTTGCATACTTCATTTCCCATTACTTCACCTCCTACAACCAATGTCCTTAATGTTACCAACACCATCCCTACCATTATGACTTCAACTCAAGCTCTGGGGTCTACTCAAAGTCAAGGTGAAATTCCAATCCCGTCCTCCACGATAGAAATTTCCATCCCTACATACACTAGTACACAACCTAAAACAACATTCCAACCTACAACAACCTTGCAACCTACAACAACCTTCCAACCTACAACAACCATTCAGCCAACCACAACATCTACACCCACTATCACTATGTAAACTTCCATAGGTATTCCCATGGGAATACTTTCCACCTATGTGCCTTCGAATATAATAATTCCTTAACAATCCAACTCCACCAACCTACAATTCACTAGCCCTCCATATACATACACTACACCACCTTATTCCCTTCAACCTTACAAACAAAATGACCCTCTCATTAAATCACTTTTGAAAACCACGACATCCCTTCAACAACAAGTGGTAACATTACAACAGAACAATAATGGTCAACCTTTGCAATACATCAAGTCCACCGCATTTTCCCTTGATTTAAGAAATATTGTGGGAAAGGAGATCCTGTCAACCATGTTTCCACCTTCACAACCTTGTGTAGTGACTTCATCTTTGATGATAAAATTTTGGCTAAGTTATTCCGTAGATCATTAAAATATATTGCTTTAGAGTGGTTCTCCTCTTTTCCCAAAAATTAAACTGGTTCATTCAATGAACTCATTGATTCCTTTTACAACCACTTCCATATTAAAATGGATCCCAATATGACCCTTGTTGATTTAATGACATGCAAGCAAAAAGAGAATGAGAAAGTGACTAATTTCATAGCAAGATATCAAACACTTTATTAACAATTGAACATTAAGATTCTTGATGCTGACCTTCAATGAATGTTCATTGCCAATGTACAAGATAAACTCCAAAGAAAACTTGAAATGTTGAGGTTTCTATCCACACAGTTATGTACAACCCTTCATGACCATCAAAACTCGACTAGTGGCCATGATATGAAAAATCCCCCTAGTTGTCCTAAACAATTTGAATCCAGAACTCAAAACAACTATCAACCTTTTAGGAAAAAAAATAAGGGTTGTTTATAATCAAATCCTCCTTAAACAAGTCAACAAAATAATAATCAAGTAGTTGCTATAAAGATGACAACTCATATTTTCTGATAGGGAGAGAGAGTTCATCCCTTTACCCATTACCCTTCACATTATCATGTTCCAGTTTATTGAAAAGAACATGAGCTTACCTTACCCACTCTTAGAGAACATGGCCCTAATATACCATTTCCTAAAGACTTTGAAAAAATGATTATTCTCATTACCATCAACAAAATGGACATGGTATAGAATAGTGTAAGCATCCTAAACATCTTGTGCAAGACCTTATTGATAATAATCAAATTCAAATTGGAGGTGTGAATGATCAAGGTAGTAAGTCTATAGTCCCTCCTAATCAAAATTTACAATTTTTAACCAATCCCATACTCAAGCACAATATTTCATTTGTTAAAGCTAGTGAAACAAAGAATGATGTGATGAATGTTGACACAAATGATGACAATATGGATATTCTTCAACAGAATCCCCTAGATGAAGTGGTAAAATTTATCGAAGCTATACCTTATAAGGGCTGAACTAAAAAGCCTCTTGAAATTTCTTTCTCACAAAATGACATACCTAAAAGTGCACCTAATGGTCCTCTTTACATAGCTGGTTGAATCAATGACAAACCCACTAATGGTATATTGATTGATTCTATCTGTGGAGATAATATGATCATAAAATAATTATTATATGTGCATGAACTCTAGCAAGACATATATGATAACCAAAAATCATGGATCAAGATGCATAATTAATTTTCTTGCCCTATGATAGGCTTGATAAATCTCCCTTTCAAAGTGGGATCAAAAACATTAACTCTCTATTTTTCTATCATTCTGCAAGTGAACCAATTTCATATGAATCTAGGCTATCCATGGCTTTGCTCCATGAATGTCATACCCTCGATTATGCATAAATGTCTAAAGTTTCCATTTGGAAATGATATTTTTAATATACATCATAGCAGATTTAATATTGCCTTGGGAAAAGGGAAATTTTCACTAGATTACTTTTGGCTTGATCCTATTAAACCTATCAAGCCTCGTGGAGATTTCCTTTTGAAATCATATCAAAAATTCAAGGCAAAGAATATAGCAGAATTATCCCTTCACAATATGCCTCAACCTATGACTGAACCAACTATCCCAATGAAACAATGATTGAACCAAAAGCACTTATGAACATACAAGAACAACCTATAGAAAAAACTCATGCAATTTCCTACAAGAGACCACAAGATAACACAAGCAATCTCATTGTTCCTCCTAGAGTCAAACAAGTTTACAAAGTCAAAGAGAAAGCAGTTGAGAAACCTCTTGTTGTTTCTTCTATTCCTCCCAAGAAATAGAAGAAGCCTATGATTGACAAACAAACTCTTACACAAAAACAAATTGACAATACACTAAAACAAAATTGAAGTGATAGAGAGCATATGCTTAGAAGATGTGCTATTGCTCATAGATTACAACTAAAGAAAAAAACAACATAGAAAATCAAAATCCAAACCTACCATAAGCAAAGAATGATGACTCTCAACCCTTGCCATAACATAAACAAGAACATTGCATGTACATTGTTATTTGACCTCTTCTTGTGATTAACTTAGACGATGACATTGATATTGCAAAAAATGATGAACAAGTGCATGATGAGTTGAATACATTGATTTCTTCTTCTATGAGCTTAGATGAAAAATCTCCTAAAAAGAGTGTTGAACTTGGTGCATGCCCTAGTTTAGTACACTATGTTTTCCCTTTGGCTAGTTGTCCACATTTTGTTATATTGACCAAGATTGGGAGGAAGATGACCTACTTTAGTTTGACTCACCTATGCCTTACTAGTCTTTTTCTTTTTCATGTTTCTCTTTATGTGATTGCATTTGTGTAATGTGATCCCCTATAACATTTCATTTGATGGATCCAAAGCATCAAGACAATTCAAATTCTTCCATGTTGACCCAAAAGCTTTGATTTATCTTATTCATTTGTATTTTATTTTCCTTTTGGGGATGACACAAGGCATCAAGACATTTAGGTCTCTTCCATGTTAACCCAGAAGGATTTTTCTTTATTTTCACTCTCTTTATGTCAGTCTTCCGATTCTATGAGTATTTGGGGAATGATGAAAATTCCATGCTCTATAACAACATTGTAGCAAAGAAATACTAACCTCAAATCCATAGATCACTTATGTATATGTGGGGAAAACCCTTACTTCCTATTTAATGATGCAGCTTATTTTAGAAACATATGACTTGGAATAGGGATTTTTGAGGAAATCTTTCATGTATTAGGCTAAAAATGTTGGCTACTTTAAAGAAATTTCTCAAATTGATGGTGTAGCAACCACTTTAAAGTGGGGGCATACAATGATGACATCTTTTGGAAAAATTTCTTTGCGTGATTTTTCTCTTTTCTTGTGATGTCTCCTCTTCTTAGTGCTATCATTTGGTTTGATTTTGTCCAAGAGTGTACAATCTACTATCATGGAATGATGCAAATGAGGCATCCCATGGGAAACGATCTAAAACTTTTGACTTGTCCTCTCTTGGAGACATTAGGCACAATGCTCCATAAGAAGAACACCTTTACTTGAATAAAGAAAAATCCCCTTTAACAAAATTTTGCATAACAAAATCATTTACAAAAGCATTACATTGTGCTGCCTTGTCGAAGTTGTTAGGAGGATAACTTCAGTATGGTATGAGAGGCTAATATGATTCTCTCATTTTCAACTTTGTTGGAACAACTCGCCTAGTGGATAGATTGAGGTTCCACTATGCGAAAGTGAGCAGTGTATGTAATGGACAAAAAACCCCATTCCACATTACGTTGGAATAGTTGTGCTTGATCCTTTATTTTTATTTTTCTTGGCCTTTGATAGGGTATGATTATGTATCTTTGCTATTTTTTCATACTTAAGTGTCTTGGATGTCTACTTTAGTGTGATTTTTACATGGGGTCATCCTCTCGCTAAACTGGGGGTAAAATGTAGTAACAGAAAAAGTAGTATTTTTCCCTTAGTTTGATAAGTGACATTAAAACTGAATAATTGGTGTCTTGAAGTAGTGTTGTAATGTGTTTTACACATTCACATCATTCTAGACCCTTATTTGATTAAAAAAAGCTTAAATTGATCCATTGCACAGGCGTTGTGAAGTGTTCTAACACACTTTCACAATTTTTTAGGATTTATTTACTTAATTAAGATCAATGGGCCCCTTCTTAATAAAGTTTATTTAAATTTGTACCTTATTTAAGTGTTGTAAAAAACTTTCAAATTTATCTAGGGTGTTCTTAATTAATTTGTGTTAATTGGAGTGAATTATTCCCTTTAATTCAAACTTAAACCTTATTTACGACATCTCCCAAAGATCTATCCCAACACCCATGTGATTTAAATAATATAACATTTAATTTGGAAAAAAATAGGTCCTGGAAAATGGTGCCAGGACCCATTCACCCTAGGTGGTGAATGGGTCCTCCCTTAATAGGATCCCCCTTAATTAGTTGATTTTAAATAAGTTTTTAATTCTCTTTCTATCCCCCAAGGTTAGGTCCTAGAAAACTGAGCCAAGACCCATTTTCCCTAGATGGCGAATGTGTCCTTCCTTAATATGGACCCCCTTTTCAAATTTAATTCTAATGGGAATTTAATAAAGTTTACTACTAGATCTGGTGTCGACCTTAATTGTTTGAATTTCAAGGTTAATCTCCTAATTTAGTATAAATAAGGGGTTAATATACCTAGTTTCCTCCTAATTCATCTAGAAATTTTATGAAGCATTCAATTTTACAAGCATTAGACCATTACAAAATCATTTTCAAGGCATTTCAAGCTAGATTTCAAGAGTTTATTGTAGCAATTGAAGATCAATTCATCATGACAAGGGTTTAAAGAATTCATATATGTTCTTGAGCTAAAAAAGTTGATGTAGCATTGAAGATCTACTAGGAAACATTGTTCACATAATATTCAAGGATCTAAGATCTACATTCTTCGTGGCCATTGCATGCTAGCTTGCAAATTTTTTTCACAAGATGTCATCCAAGGTGACATCAATTACATATTTCATGTTTCATGCTTCAATTCCTTTATTTCATCAATTAGTTTAATTACCTACAAGGGGTTTGATTGAGGAAAATTCCCATTCAGTAAAAATCAACAAGTTTTTATTCCCTTGAATGTATAAGTGTATATTTACAAGTTGAAGATCAAGTGGAGCAAGTTTGGAACAAAATTGTCAAAGTTGTCAAGTTTCAAAAGTTATCATCTAAAGTGCAAAATCAAAGATTTAAAGCTACAAAATTATCTATAGAATTCCACAAGCTAATAATTGTGACTTTGAGACTACAGAAATCAAGGAATATAACCCTAATCTCAGTTTTAGAAACCCTAATAGGGAATTGTTCATCACTGAAGGCGAATGAGTCATCTATAGCTTAAAAAAACAAGTTTTTGACAAGGTACAAAGCTTTTTATGCTTTAAAAACTTCCCGCATAGTTTCTATAATAGTTAGGCATCATTTCTAAGTGTTATTTGCATCTTATCATGTACATAATTGAGTGAAACACCCCTTAGAAAAATAGTGGTTCATCATCTTGTTTATTATACATTTTGGTGAACCCATTTTTGGTGTTTCACTATCATGTGTGAAAATACAAGTGCAATCAATATTTCAAAGAATTTGGTAATGTATTCAAGAACTAAACATGTCTCAATCTGATATCACATCTTGAGAGAGAAAGTTGTAGAGAATGAGGTGAAATTGGAGTATATGCCTACTAGGGACCAGGTTGTTTATATTTTCACAAAGACTCTTCTAAAATATACTTTTGAGTATCTCTAGGAGAAGTTAGGGGTTATTACACCCGCTTCTTTCAACTAGATGCATAAGTATTTCTATCTATTTGGAAAGCATTTCAAGATACATTGTTTGTCCTAGACAAATGCTAAAGGATACCTCTCATGAGGAGTTGGTAGTAGTGGTTGATAGATGAGGCAGTTAGATGGAGCATATTATATGCTCATAAGGGGGAGTATATAGAAAATAGAATCTAGAGGAATGAGTGTAGTTGTAGGTGTTTCCCATTCTATGTTGTCAAAGGGGGAGAGAAAGAGAGTTGTATGAGTTTATGGCCCTTTTCCACTGATTTCAAAGGGGGAGAGAAACTTAAAGTGGTTCCATATGGGAGAAAGATAAGCCATTGTGCAAAAGTGAATATGGTCTAAAAACCATAGGGGGAGAGGGAGTATGGAAAAGTATTGTCATTTAGAGTGTAGGTGTTGCAAGAGAAGAAATTTGTGAATAGTAAAGAGTTGTCCTAGTCAAGAGGGGTAATATTTATTATAATATTGATGTTGGTTGATTTTTTTATTAGTGGTTTTTAAGAAATTAATTGTTTCTATCAAGGACAAATGGGGAGATTGTTGGAAGTTTAGAAATGTTGGAAGATTGAATTTCTTGTGAGTTGCTTGGGTGAGCCATTGATGTCAACCTCATGTATGTAGAAAGTATTAGAATGCTATTGGTGTTGATGATGTAAACCCTTAGCATTGTAGTTGGAATTTTGGATTTGTTGGTATTAATGTCAACACAATATTGCTATTTTTGTCATTGATGTACTACTTTTGTATAGTTGTAGAGGTTGTTGGTCTAAATTGTATTTTGGAGAAAAGACTATTGTAGTTGGAAAATGTATCATATTTAAAATGATGTACATGTGTTTTAGATATGTGATTAATGTTTCTAGCGAAGTTAGTTCACTTGGCTTCCAAGTTCTTTTGAAAAAAATTCAAGAAAATCAATTTTAGTGTGACAGAGTGGTGTTCAATGTTTTGCTCCACATTTATTCATGGTTGAAGATGTGTCCATGCGGTCTGGATGTGATGATAACAAGTGTTCAAAGGTTTCATATCTAGAGTTTTAGGTTTTGGATCATTGTGCAGTGGAAGATGTGTTTGATAGTATGTCTATCTAGAAAAACAAGGTGTATGGGAGAAATGAGATTGCTCTGCATTTCTCTATAATGAATTTTCTGGTATTGTGGATCTAGGAACATGCTTATAACATTTGAATCTACCTTCCCTTGAAGTTTTAGGTGTTGCTATTTTGCATAAGATTGTCTAATGAGTTGAGTTTTTCCACTAGTACATCTGGTTTCATAGAATGAAGGTATTCATGAGTTTTAGGTGGTTACAATAGTTGTCTATAATATTTTGATGATGATACAATATTATGATATGTTGTATGAATAGTGTAGAATTTTTTTGTGTGGTCTGCAAAATGTTTTTGAACCTTGAGACGTGTGTTTGGAGTCACTTGTTAGTGCTAGTGCAGGTTTGGCCGACTTGGCATGCTAGTGCTAATTGCAGATGATAATATTTTATTGAGTAAGTGTTGAGAAGTGTGTTTCTATAGGTTTGGGTCCCAATTAAGTAATAGTGTGTTTTGGATTCACTTATTTATATTGTGGAATTGTTTTGTGCCAACTTATTTTATGTTGTACAGTTGAGGTGTATACATTTCATTAACGCTGACCTAATTGAGATTGTTTTAGTTCATGGAGGGTATAAATGCAATGACGATCATTGTATTGATGATGAGAAAAGAGTGTGTGATGTGAAAGATGTGAAAGTGATCAAGTATGTTGATCTAAGTGAGAGAGTTAATGCTCATGACTTCCTAATGTAGTGAGTAGAAGGTGTCTACATTTCAATCTATTTGATAAGTTGTTTGTGCTTTAGTGGAACTATAATTTTGACATATGAGAGATGCATTGTTATTATTTTAAATTGGTAGTGAGCCACCCCATATTCTTTCTTTCTTTTGGATAGCAATTCCTTTGGCAGTGAGCTACCAACAGTGATCCTTTCTTTATCTTTTTGGGAAATGAGCCTTATTTTATTTAGTGTTGTACTTCATATATTAGTGAGCTAATCCTTAAGTTGTTTTTCCCTTCTTGTGTTTTCCATGTAAATCTAGTTTTCTTATGTGTTTGATGTGGTTTCATTACTACTTGACATGTTTACATTATGTTAATGCATGATAATGGTTTAATAGAGATAAGGGTTTAAGATATAATATAGATCTGAATGTTAATGAGGGTTTTTGATGTTTTAAAAGTATACAACTTATTCAACCCCCATCTCAATTGTTCTATGCATCTAACATCACAGTGGTGAATTTTGAAGATAAATTTGGGATCTCATTTCATGTTATTTGGTTAATTATTTTGCAAGTTCTTTTCTTGAGTTATGTTTTATTAAACTACTATATCATCATTATATACTAAATTTTTCACATCCATGTATTTTTAGGATGTAGAAATTCTTTTATTTCCTTAAAAAATGATATTTGAGTTTATATATATATGGAAGTTCCTAAATTTATATGATTATATTACATGTAATTTAATTGAAAATGAAGAGTATGAAATTGTAAGTTTTTATATTTTAAGTATTTCACTGAAATTAGAAGAAATATTTTAGTGAATGTTATGCATATCCACATTTTTATGGAAAAAATTATAGATGTTGAAATTTTCTTTTGTATCCTTTATTTGTAGCATTATTATAATAAGTTGAAAATATAGGTTTTACCATCTTAATTATTATTTATTTTTTATTGTGATTATTTAAAACCCTCAGATATTCCCTTATGTTAGCAAATGAATTGGATTTTTAGAAAATATTACTAAATTTGACTCTATTTAACACTTAGGACACTAGATCCAATCGCTAATAGATTAGGAAATGTCACAATTACATTTGCAACTTTGCTTCAAATTCAAGAGGTACAACTCCCTCATATGATCTATCTAATAATATGATCACTTTTAACTAAAAAATGGTAAGGTGAAAAATGCTAGTTCATAAAAATGGCTCTAACATGAAAGGAATATCAGAAAGCCATAAATCAACAACACATAAATTGAAGACTTATGACTATAGTACCAAGAAAGGAGAAATTATACTACAATAAATGGATGCAATAAATTATATTTCACACATAAAATATGCCTCTATTACATGCTCGACACATAGATCGATATGCTAAACATCACATTTAAATTTAAAACACACAAATTACAAACTATTACAATATAAATCAACATAAATGAATTGTGTCCCTTCTCAAAATACAACATAGTGTATTTGTGGATATCAAACCCTTTTTCCTTCTCCATCATCCTAGATATAGTAGTTAAATCCCCCAAAACTGCTACCAAAACTTTTACTAAAACTAGTGACACTCTTTATCGTTTAATCATCTACTTGAAAATGGCTAAGAGAATATGATTGGCCGAAATAATTAAACTAAAAAATGAAAAGATGTCAGGAAAGAAAACTTGATCTTGGTTCACACCAACAACCACCAAATGACATATCCCATAGTCATGCAATTAATAAAGGTTTAAGGAGATATGAGATGATTGCATGTGTATGTTGTTCGAGCAAGGAATGTAAATTCAAAACTTGTTTGCATCAACCACTAATTTAAATCAAGTTTCCATCTCATCAAATTTAAGAGAGATAGCTCAAATGTCTAACCAACTATCTATAAATTCTACCAATCTCACCACACTTCATCATTCAAAAGCATCCAATATGGTGAGCACTTAGAGTGATGTAGTATCAGTGAATGATTTCATCATTTAAGAGGAGATCAAATGCAGTCCTCTATTCAAGAATCTGTCTGACCAACTAAAAAAGTCTTTGTCATACAACTCGTGAGATAGAAGAGGAAGTTCTTTGTAGCTTTCTTGGTGAAGCATTTCCGAGCCAAGTGCATGTGCATAACACTACCATGTTGGAGCATTTTGTGTATATACTTATTAGGACTTTTGGTCACCATGATTGGGGCATGGGAAAATTTGAGCATTTGGTGAGGCCTAAATTTTGCCACCATGTCAATGTACCCATGATTAGGCTGAGTCACTATCCATGGAGTGGGTTAGTGGGTGATGCCATATGCATAGTATCATCTCTTCAAAATGAGGCTCTAAAAGAAGTCGTAACTCTTCTTCATGTAGGGGTCGTTAGGAATGATATGGGGCTCTTTACCCAATTTCTATAGTCTCATGAGAACCTACTATCACCTACCCAAATTGAACACCTTCAAATTTTGATAGAGGACATTCAAGTTCTAATATTTGACCTCTTCGTTTGAAAAATAAATCCCTATTTACATTTTGCAATTGATATCAACATTTTGTAGTCGAATCAATAAATTTTGTAATACCACTATGATGTATATATATATACATAAATACCATTTTGATATCACTTCATTCTTGTATGAATGATTTTTGTCAATTTTTTGCATATCAAATTCAATTGCATTCATTTCTTTTTCTTGTATAACTACGTTTTTCATTCAAATTTCCATTCATTGTTAATCTATTAATCTACTTGAAAATGTTTTCTAGCAATAGGGCAGGTAGTTCATAGAAATTAGTAAAACACCACCCAAGTTTCTAACATCTTCTAAAATCTTGCCCCCAAAAGTGAAACTTTCAAAACAAGTCACCTTACGATTTTTGAAAATCTTGTGAGTTTTAGTCAGACCGTTAGAGATAAATAAGGCTTAAATGGGTGGTATGTTACCATGAAACCATAAAACACCACCTACATTAAAATAATAGTGAAGAAGTGGTAGGTTATAAAAACTAATGAAAACCCCACCAAGGTTCGCAACATATGGTGAAACATTGCTTGGCCTTAAAATTTTGCAAAACTTGACTAAGGAGAGGGGAAGAAAGGTGGTGTAAAAGGGGGTATCAAAATTAAGGGTAACAGTGACTCTAACTTGGGACAATGACTGCAAAGGATGTTGAAGAACCCAAAATATGTGACCAATAAATCCATTAGGCACAATCAAAATAAGGAGGACACCAAAACCGAAAACAAAAAACCAAACAACAAGCAAGCACACCCAAAAAAATAAACTGTGCAGGGTAGGAAGAACCTACTAGAAGCAAAGGGAAAAATAAAGGCCTACACAAAACATTAATAGGTTGAGAAAAGAATGACTTATCCCTAAATAGGCCCACCTTTGCATGAATCTTTTGGAGAAAATAAGGATATAAGATCACCCAAATACAAATGTAAAGGGTGAAAAAATTTCCACCAATTGAACCTCCAAAAACCCATCTCTCATCATAGATTTCCTCTTGTTGCAAGAAGACCTGTGCTAGACCATATTTACTCATCCATTTTTCTTTACTAGGTTTCATTGATTCATGTACCTCCAACCCTTGTGAAAAATCCCACGGTTCAATTTCTTCACTAGCGCCAGGTTTCCCAAATTCACAAGCCAACAACTCTACACCATTGCTTTGCTTTTGTATAGTAACAACAAAAAAAAATTCGTCCATTGATGAGCAGCATTATCTTCTTGCTTCCATCAAGGGATGATCAACAACTGAATCAATGAAAAGGGGATTATTGTACATTTCAAATTCATCAAAGACAAAAAGGGGGGGTATGTGCAGGATCATGATGGGCCAAAAGGAGGAAATATGATGGGTATGTGGCTGATGACTTTTCTTTTACCCAAAATTGATGAAACAAAAAAGGGTTTTTAAAGGAGATTCTCAACTTTCCACCAATATAAAGTATTCTTTACTTTTAATTTAATAAGTAATTATTATTCATTTTCTATTCGAATTACAACTAAAGTCTTAATTGATAGGCTGATTGAAAAACATCTAGAGCTTTCAAACAATATCACATTTTTTGAATCCAAAACATGTGTCACATTCTATGCTTTGAATACTATAGGATTAAAAAAGAAAAGTTGAATGTGCTGAAGTTTTTACCAAGTTAAGGTGCTTAGATATACGTGTTTTTATATTTTTAAAAAGTTGAAATAAAAAAATTATAATCAATTATTTACTTGGAAAAAAATTACAAAAAAATATGCATCACATCAGGACATGCATCCTCTACTTATATCTAAAGTCTTATAAAAAAATATTATCATTAAATTATTGTGGTTAGGGTGGTCAGATAAACACATAATTCTTATTTTTTCCCTAAAATTTAAGTACTACTGTATTGAAATTTCAAATTTTCACCAAATAGATTTTTCTTTTTTTAAACAAACCTAGTAGTTTAAAAACTACATTCAATTTGCTACAGATTCTATTCTTACATATTTTTGAAATAATATAGATAACTTATTCAAATTTTTATGTCAATTTTCCTAACTCTAATTTTTTTGAATTTTTTGCCACTTAAGGCCTTGTTTTTTCCATGATGATCTTGCACATACCTAGGGGTTGGAAATAATTGACCACTTTATCCCCTCTTGGGAAGCATCATGCACAGAGTCTTCATTCTCTTCCATATTACAACAGCGAGTTTCATTAATAATCTCTTCAAAAATTAAATTTTCATATTCTAGAGCAAGAAGAGAATTCAGTATTGAACCATTCATACTGGCATCAGGAGAGAGAGACTTGTCCTCGAAATGGAAAGGAGAAGTAACCTGAGGCACATAAAGTGACTTCTTGTACATGGTGAATTATCTTCTTCATCATTGAATGAATTGAGATCATTTTCACCTTCAATAAAGCCATTCAAACTAAAAGCTTGAGAATCATAGTGTTGAATTTCTCTTCTCTCAAGCCATTCCATTCTACCAAGGACTATCAGGTTGATATTTTCAGCAATTGAATTCAAGAAAGTTTCATTGCTTCAGGAAATTTGAGAGGACTAATAGGTAGTCTGCGATCAATTTTATATTTCTTAATATTATCAGATTTCTACTTTCCCATAGTTATAAAATCATCCTCGATACTCGCCGCTTCTAACTAAGTATTTTCAATCCTTTGGACTCTATCTCTTTTGAGGATGAATTGAATATCAAGATCTAGAGTGGAAATGAATATGTGAAACTGAATTTCCTCTCTTGGCCTTTCAAGAACAACAATCTTTTGAAGGGATCATTTAAAGCAATACACAAAATATATCATTGTCTCATCTTTATCTTTCATAATCTAAAAAATTTGTCATAAGATGGTCGCAACATTATTTGGAGTTCTATAACATTGGAGAAACTTTTCTCTTAAAATGTTTCATCTTATGATGCATCCCTTTTCCAGTCCCTTGAACCATGCAGCCACCTTTCTGATCAAACTATCAACAAAAATTCTTACAAAAACATCTTCATCTTGAATACCCAAGATTCCACTCACTGTAGTCATAGCTAGGATGTGTTCTTCAAGGTCTTGTGTGTCTTCACCAAAGAGCTTAGGATTTTTTTTTGGGAGCTTCTAGGCATGTTATGATATTGTGAGAAGGCAAGGGGTCCAAAGTGATTACACTAAATATTCGAGGTCATGGATGATTAGAGTTTCCAACTCACAAAGGAGTAAGGGTAATGGGGAAACACCCTTGGATTAATCTCTCGGTGGCAGATGAGAAGGAGGTGGGTCCATAGGATGATGGGGAGGTTGATTAGGACAATGATTAGGATAATAGGGAGGATTGTCGTAGTACACAAACACCAATCTTGGAGGACATTCAACTATTGGCTCAGGTGGGTGTTGGGCCCACTCTTCTTCTTCCAAGACAAGATTCACTTGCATATAATTGAATGCACTCCTTCTATACCTCTAGGAAATCCTATTTAATTGTGATATAATGTCTTTTTTTTCTTCTTGCATCCAATCTAAATTAGTCTACAATACAGGAATTACATTATCATGGGAAGTACCATCTTTTCGCATGACATGATGGCAACTTGTTAGATATTACAATTTCTACTTTCCCCAATGGAGTCACCAAAAATCTACTAGTGAATGAGTTGGCCTTTTAGAAAATATTACTAACTTTTATTTTGTTTAACCCTTAGTACACTATTGCCAATCACTAACATGTTTGCAAATGTCACAATTGAATTTGTGACTTTCCTCTGAATTGAAGAGGTATAGCTCCCTTGTATGTTCTTGTAATGTCATAAAATTACACCCCTTGTAATTTCACATACATTCTTTTATCCTCTTTAGTGTCCACTTACCTAGCATTTGTGTAAGCTCATTTTAGCCCTTGCATCAACCTCTTTCCCTCTCAAGATGCTTGAGATCCTTTTTAGCAGCTACCTTCACACATTAGCTTTACATTGAACTTGGTGCTTTTCCCATTTGTGTCATTTTGTAGCATGAAGTGTATGGACACTAGCATGCTACATAGATGTTTGCACGTGGTGCTAGCATCCTACAACATTTCAATGTTCAAAAGATTATTTCCATACACGTGTTTTCCACTTTTCACCTGCTTTTGTTGGTTGTAATGGCTCGAGATGCCTTGTAACTTCCTGGGAAGATTATTTTTTCTTCTCTCCCCTCATTAAATTCTATCTCTAAAATTCATTTTGGCTTCAAGCTTCATTTTAGCTTCCTTCTGGACTCAGCTCTTGCATTTATCCCTTGTTATTTTATTTGTGCATCTTCACATAGCCCTCTACAACACTTTTAAGCTCTCTTGGATTCTCTCCTTGCAACACTCTTGTCTCTTGCAGCTCTCTTTGTCTCCCTATTTGGATTCCTTAGGTCTTGTAGCTCCATCTCCCTTATCTCATGCTTGCGAGCATCTTGGGATTCCATATCCCCTATCAATTGCATTCTTATTTCATGATATGAGTTTTCCTCCTCAAGTGGGGATTGCTTTTATCACTCACACTTGGTGGTACGGGTTCTACTACTAAAGAAAGTTTTTATTTCACCACACTTTGTCCATTTTAGTTACCCTCTCTCTTTCTATCTAGCTATCCATGGAGGTGGGAACACCAAAATGGGGGTTTGACTAAGGGAAACCCTTATACAGCCCCAACACTTTATCTAGATATTATGCATGGAGGTATTAAAGAAACTCATTTGCTGGAAGCTCCATTACTTGGATTTTTGTGAGCTTCTTCTATATTTTATTCTCTTAATTTGTCATTTGTACTTCACTTTATTTCAATCTTGTTACATTATGTGATTTTACTGCATTCTATAAGTTCTTAGCAATTTTATTGCTAGTAGTCACTTTGTCATTTTATGATAAATTTACTTTTTGGTCTATATGAGATGCCACTGTGCCTCTAGGATTCTAGCATGCCATGCTATCATTTGTATCCCATGTTGGCATCCTTTGGACGAGAGCTTGTTAGTTTTTTTGGTAAATCTTTGTGACCTACTCTTTCTGATTCTATAATTTTCATGATGATCCTTAACATAGATTAGGGTAGTTCACCCCGTGAGGCTCTCTAAATGAAGAGAACTCGTGAGTAGTGAATCCCCCTTCTCTACATTTTTGTGAACCCAATGTGAAGAACTTTTTTTCAAAAACTAGGAATTTATTTACCCCTACTTGGGGGGGGGTCATAACTTTTTACTCGGTGCTCTAAATTTAGAACTATTTGCACCATTGGAAAGATCTCCAAGAGGGCTAATTCAGTCCCTAAAATACTATGCATTCAACAACCAAATTTTAGGGATCAATGAAAGTTTCAACCACAAATTCCACTTCAGAGACCTCCAAAAATGTAAATTACTATAACCTAGAAAAGACTGAAAAAAAATAGAAAATCTAGATTTTTGGGTTTTCTTAGTTCTATCCCCAAGATGAATTTAAAATCTTCTTTTATCAGTTCAAGATCTAATTATATTCAAAAAATTAATGATGTTCCATTTGATTCATGTGATAGTGACTTGGCTTTACCCATGTCACTCAGTTTCTTTGATCCTTCTCATGAAATTCCTCTTACTTCGGAGGACATCTTGTTACAAGAAGATGAAATCATTGCTACCTTTCTTAATTCTACTCTACCCTATCTTCATTCCAATGAAATCTCTTCTAGAGATGATGCATTCGTGAATGATGAATCTACTCTTCACTCCCATGCACTCTCTTCTAGAGATGATGCATTGGTGAATAATAAATCTTGTCTATATTCCAATGCACTTTCTTCTAGAGATGATGCATCATTGAATGATGAATATCCTTCCACATTTGATCCTCCCCATATCATTGTTGAGAACATGTCTTAAAATAATTATTCCAGTAGTTGTGATGATTCATTAAATGTAATTTATGTCTCTACTACCCCTCAAAGGCCTAAGAGACGGGTCATTTATGTGACTCCATCTAGCCTTCCTAAAAGGATTTTCTCTATTCATAGTATTCCATTTGATAGTGATTCTCTTGATCTTTACATGGCTCCCTCCCATAGAGCGGTAGCCCATAATTATGAGAATAGAACTAATACACAACCAAGCCTTCTTCAAGCGCCTAAATCTATAACTAAAGCACCTGATGATTATGATCTTGTCAAGCAACTTCGTGTTACTCTGACTAAGATCTCACTTTGGCACTTTCTTCAATCTACTCCAGTTCACCAAGGTGTACTTAAAGAAGCCTTGCAAAAGATCCTCTTACCTTCTTCTCCTAGGATGATAGATCCTAATGTATTGATATCTGATATTCATGCAGATTTGTCTAACATTACATTTTTTCCATTGGAACTCCCACCTTTAGAAGTACAAAAACAAGTAGATCCTCTAATGATTATAGTTAATATTAATAATATCAGTGTTAGATGTACTCTCGTTGATGTTGGTTCAACACTCAATGTATGTAGCATTGATCTATTTCCTAAGACTAATATTGATCCATCTTCTCTTAATGCTTATTCTTCTAACATTCATGGGTTTGCTAATGTCGGTCAACAAGCCTTAGGCATGATAGTCTTTCCTTTGAGGTCGGTACTCGTTACCATACCCACCCTTGTATTTGTTATGTTAGAAAAGCTGCCATATAACCTTCTTCTTGCTAGACCATGGATTCATGCTATTGGTGTAGTCCCCTCTACCTTACATAAATCTATTAAGTTCATTTGTAACAATAAAGTAGTCATAGTCAGAGTTGACCATGAAGCTATGCACTTATGTGAGATGACAGTTGTTGGTCAGGTTTCGATTATGACTACTCTTATTCCTTTAGTGTCTTCTAATTTGTCGATGTTTACTCTAGTGGTACATACTACAAAGGATACTCTCAAGATAGATGTCCCTAAAGAAGATACTTCTAGAGAAGAAATCTTAAGTCTGCTCCTTCCACTTCTTCTCAAGAAAATACATGTCTTGGTGATGATTGGGGTTCTCTAGACTTTACAAAACCCTACATTAGGGAATATAAAGTCGACCTGAACCACTTAGACCTTCCAATAACATCATCTGAACCTTCTATCAAAGATGATCATTCTTTTGTGTCACGAGATAGTGTAAATTGTAATGTTCTTAGTATTGATCCTCCTTCTGAGGAAGATGATTGCACTTCTGCTAAAGAGGATAATGTTAGTAGCCCTATTAATAAGGATGATGGAAATCCCATAGAGGAGCATAATCCCCATTGCTGGAACAATGCTAATTATGAAGATCCTCTTCCTTCTCAAGATTTGCAAACATGTTATGGCCTTGGCTTTAGGCTTGCCTCTAAATATGGTTATGGGTGTAAATTTTATGGGAATAACAAACAAGGAATTCAAGTCCCTATAGAATTTTCACCCCATAGCATAAATTGGGGCTTGGTTGATCAAATGAACAATATTAATGTAAGCCATGGTTGAGTGACATGAATTCTTGTCAACCTCATTCTGTTGAAAATATCCATCCTCCATTATCTTCTATCTTCATGTCCTCTTTTTGTGAGCAATCAAGTATTTCTCCACAAGAGAAAGGGTTACGTATTGCTCCTCATTCTTTGTTTGAGCAAGAACGTACCCTGTTGAGGCTTTTAAAATACTACTTGATTACTCTTCATTCTCCTGCATGCAAGAAATTTCATAAACATCTTCATGGTTCAGGTACCATCACTCATTTATTTGATGATGCACCTACCTCTTCTTCAAATGACAAGTGATATCTAGGTTTACCTCTATCTTGGATGTTCTAAGTATCTTGCATGGTCTCCTCCCCTATATGTTGGGTGTAGTGATAACTCATTTTGGAGATGTGTGTCCTTTTAAAGGACCCCTTCTTTTCTTTATACACTTTCAAACAAAGCGTCCCTCAAGTGGACCCCTTTTCTTTTGAGGGGTTCCCAAGGGACCCCTTTGAAAATCTTCCAGATCTTCGATGATCTATGTGATTGTCTGCTTGATTGCCTATGTGGCTGATTTTTTTTTAGACATGCTTTATCTATGGGTAAGCATGTCACTTTGTAGGTGCACCTATAAAGCTATTTTCCAATTTGACTCTGCAAGAGTCTCCTACTTTGGGTTTCCTCCATATGAGAGATCTTAGGGGATGCCTCTTTGTAGTTTTTTGGGCCTATAAGGCACTTACTTATTTGGGTTTCCTTCATGTAAGAGATCTTGAGGGATGCCTCCTTGAAGGTCTATGGGTCTATAAGGCACTTTCATCTGGGTTTCCTTCATGTGAGATATCTTATGGGATGCTTTCTTGCAGGTCTTCAGGCCTGTAAGGCACATACTTCATCGGGCTTCCTTCATGTCAGAGATCTTAGGGGATGCCTCCTTGCAGGTCTATAGTCCTATAAGACACTTTCATTCTATAGGATTTTTCCATAAATGGTTTGTGAGCCTTTGGTGTACTTTGTACAACTTCCTAATTCCACAAAGCTACTGAGTCCATTTATTCAAACTTCCTCAGGAGAGAGTACCTGTGAAGTTGTCTCTCTTGGAATTTTCATTCCACCTTCTTGCTCTCTCATTGATCCTTTCTCTTGTCTCTTCTCTTCCCAATTGTATATACCGAATTGAATATCTGCATCTTCTTCATCCTAAGTAATTTGTCTTTCTCTCTTTGACATTGATTACTTCCCTAGCTCTTGTATGTATTCTTCTCTTGAGGAAATCGATCCTTACATTCTTCTCTTAATTTTAGAATTATTCTGTGTTATTTCTTAATTTGTGGATGATACTGTGTTGACTCAAATCGTTTATCTTTTTATACATTAACATTGTTGTTAACTACAGGTTTTTCTTTTCTAATGGATTTGTTTTGCAGGTCTTCACCCTGGGGGCATGCTTCCTTAGTTTGGAGAGTAATCTACTTCCTCTATAGTATCCTTTTGGCATAATGTTGTTATTTATATTTAGTAGATTTCCTTTAGCGTGCATATTAGTGTAGATTCATATGCGCACTAAAGTGGTGGAAAAATGTAATGTCGTAAAATTGCACCCTTTGAAAATTCACATATATTCTTGTATTTGCTTTAGTTTCCACTCCCCTATCATTTGTGTCGGCTCATTTTATCCCCTGCATCAGCCTCTTTCCCTCTCAGGATTCTCAAGACCGCTTTTCAGCAGCTACCTTCATGCCTTAGCTTTGCATTGAACCTAGTGCTTTTCCTATTTCTGTCATTTTCTAGCATGATGTTGTGCCATAGAAAAATGACCCCTTAAAATTTTTTATGGTCTTTTAGGCCTTTCTCCATGATGCTTGTTCTATTTTGCTCTGATTTAATGTTGCAATGTGGCTTGAACATTCACATTAGGTCCTTACAATTTAAATTATGGCATCTTGTGAAGGTGTTGTGAAGTTTTGTAAAACAATTCTACACTTTTCTAGACTCTATTCATTACAATTCACCTAAAAATCACCTTTTTATCCCTTATCAAGTCATATTTCAAAGTTTTGTAAAGTCTTGTAACAAGATTTCACGCTCTTCTAGGCTTAATTTCATTATTTACACCTTTCTTATGCTTTATTTGACCCCTTTATTTCCTTATAAGGCTTAATTAAGTGTGCTTTTAAATGTAAACCTAACAAAAAATATTAAATACAGGATAATTTTTTATACCCACTTTCAAGTCCAAGGTGGGATCCATTCACCATGGGTGGTAAATGAGTCACTCTTGGCTCAAAATTCAAAATATTTCAAAATCTCTTTATGGTTTTTATTTAAAATCAGCTTGTGTTGGCCTATGATGAGGTTTCTTCAGGTTAATAAGGCACAAGTGTGTATGAATAAGTGTTTTTACATCCATTTTAACCCCCATTCATCAAGTTCACTTATTCACTTGATCATTCAAGCATTCAAACACTTTGCATCATTCAATCAAGAATTAATCAAGTATCTTGGAGTAGCCATTGATATATGTTCATATTTCTTCAACAAGGTTGGTGAGTTTAGGAGATTTGCATGTTGTTCATTCATCTTTCCTTGTTCATTTCGTTCCATTTCTTCATTAAGGGTGTGTTTACCAAAGTGAGATTTGAGAAAGGAAAATCCCTATAACCTAAACCTTAACCACTTTTCCCCTTTTGCATGTGTGTTTTCAGATTGTGTATGCATATTTATCAAGAAATTAGGAGTTGAAAGGTGGTCAACAAGCCAACAAATTGTTTCAAGTCAAATCAAACCTATTTCAAGCTTAGAGACAACCTACTGTTTGTTTTCTACAAATTTGACTCCATCAACCCAACAAGTAGACAACCTCAGATTTGGTGTTCCAAAATTGGTCCCTGATTTCACAAAATTTTGGGAGAGGACTAATTCACCACTAGTAGCGAATGAGTCCCACCTTAAGGGTAAAAAACTAGATCTTATTAGATTTCAAATCTGAACACTAAAAAACCAGTTTCCAGAAGTTTTCATGAGAAGTAGGACTGATCCTCCATCAGTGGTGAATGAGTCCCATTGGTGATTTTTAGTGATCTCTGTCAGCATTCAGAACACTCCAGATTCTTCATTCTCTACCCAAGTGCACTATGATTCAACCTTCTTTTATGTTTTGCATTTGTTCATGTTTAGGTCATGTTTGCATATCACATTGTGTTTTCATACATCAATTGTTTCTTAGGTTTTTCATTCATAATCGGTCAATTACTTAGCTTAGTTGCATTTATATCATCTCATTTAGCCTTAGTAACATCATACACATCTTAATTTGAGCGAACCACATTGATTTTTTGTGAGGTTTATCTCCCTCCTTTTAGGTGGAACATCTTAAGAGTGCAAGAGTAGTCTATAAGCCTCACACTCATTCGCCACCCTGGCCGAATATGTCCACCTACACATTTCATACTGCATTTTCAAGCAATTTTCTGGGTAATTACTACATTTTTGTTCTCTATTGTTATTTCTCTATTTTAATTTGTAGAATTCCTATTATTTTCATTTTTCACTCCTAGATTACATTACATTGAAATTCACCCCATTTTGTGGTACTTGTATGAGTGTTTGGTGCCCCATTGATAACACTTTAGTGAGATGAAGTTCTAGACTCATGGTTGCACAATGATGATGATGATAAGTAAATCAAAAAAATAGATGAAGAAGTGCATAATGATCTAAACTCTTTATTTTCATCTACCATAAGCTTTAATCATAAATCTTCTCAACCAAGTGAAGAACTTGGTACATCTCCTAGTTTGGCACTTGCAATTCTTCCTTTGGACAATCAACTACCCTCGCAATACACTGAACATGATTGGGAGGAAGATGACTTGTTGGATGGTTGACTTGCACTCTCCTTACTAGCCTTTTATATTCCTTTTTCTTTTTCTTTGGTTTTATGTGTGTATTTTGTTCCCATTAATGTGTGTTTGATGTTCTCTCTCTTTGTACACTTCTTCTATTTCTACCTCTATTCTTCTATGTGTCATGAATTTCCTTTTTCACTTTTGTTTTGTGTTTTCCTTTTAGGGATGATGTAAAGCATTGATATAGCCTATATCTCTTCCATGTTAACCCAAAAGGTCCTTTTCTTTTGTTCCTTTTTGTTTTTTGTTTTCCTTTTGGTGATGACACAAAGTGTTGAGATGCCCTATGTCTCTTCCATGTTGACCCAATATGTCATTTTTCTTTTCTTTTTCACTTTTTTTTTTTTGTTTTCCTTTTATGGATGACACAAGGCATTGAGACCTAAATGTCTCCTTCATGTTGACCCAAAAGCTTTTCCTTTTCTTTTTCCTTTTTCCTTTTCCTTTTGGGGATGATGCAAAGCATTGACACCACAATGTCTCTTCCATGTTGACCCAAAATGGACTTTAATTTTCTTTTTTTTTCTCTCTTTGTGTCATTCTTCTAGTTCTATGTGATTTGGGGAATGATGACAATTCTGAGCTCTTTTATAAAAACATTGCAACAACAAACATACTAACCCCAAATCCATAGATCCCTTATGTGTTTGGTTTGTTTTCTTCTAGGGGGCAACCCTCCTTTTCTTTTTTTCTCTTTATCATTTACATGATGTAGCCTTACTTGGAAACATATGACTTGGCATAGGGGCTCTCCAAGTTGGCTCTCATTTCTTGTTTTACTTTTGCATTCTTCCCTCTACTACTTTAAAGTAATTGCTCACATAACAGTGTGTAGTAATTCCTTTAAAGTGGGGAACATACATTGGCATAATCCATTTTCATGATTGGTTCTAAGTGTAGCCTTGTCACTTCATACGATGTGTTCATCACTTTGTAGATGACACTTGGTTTGATTTCCTTCATAAGTGTGATCTATCTTAGTATATTACATTTCTCTTGGTGGCCTGATGTGATGCACTGCATCCCCTAAGTTGTGAATATACTATTCTTTGATTGGTTCTCTCTTGGAGACGTTAGACACAATGTTCCCTAAGCGACAAACCTTGCATGAACTTAACAAGACTCCCTTTGAACATCTTTTACATTTTGCATTTTACATATTTTCTACCTTTCATAATGCAACTTGCATGCCTGTGGAACCTTGCTCTTTGTTCATGGGCTCTAAGCATACAGAGCTTCACTTGTCTCATGAAGCACAAACCAACATTTTTCCTTTGTGGAGCCTTGTTAATATGGTTGATCAGGAAGCCCATTCAATAGCACAACTTTCCCAATAGCCACCTTTTTGTTTGTGAGTGCATACCAACTAGTGTATGTACTTCACCTTTTTGGGTCTTCTCACTCAGTGGACCATGAGTTATGTTTCCCCAGAGTGAGTATGCATTCTCTTTTTCTCACAAACATCTTAAATCTAATCCACAACTAGTTGGATGGATGATTGAAGCTTAATCCAATTTCCCCTTCACTTGTGTTCCTTTGTTCTTATGTTTAGTTTTCCATGGGATCTTCATCTTGGGGACTTGATCATCCCTCTTGATCATTGTCATTCCATCTTTCTAACATAAGTGCATTTAGATTCTTCTCAATATGCATGGCTACTTTAGTGTGAGTCTGAAGCAAGTTCACCCTCTCACTAAAGTGGGGGCTAAACGTGCCATAGAAAAATGGCCCCTTAACATTTTCATGGTCTTTTAGGCCTTTCTTCATGATGCTTGGTCTTTTGTACTATGATTTAAGGTTGAAATGTGGCTTGAACATTCACATTAGATCCTTAGAACTGAAATTATGTCATCTTGTGAAGGTGTTGTGAAATGTTGTAAAACATTTCTACACTTTTATAGAGTTTATTCATTACAATTCACCTAAAAATCACCTTTTTATCACTTATCAAGCCCTATTTCAAAGTCTTGTAAAGTCTTGTAATAGTATTTCACACTTTTCTATGCTTAATTCCACTATTTACACCTTTCTTATGCTTTATTCTGACCCCTGTATGCCCTTATAAGGCTTAATTAATTGTGTTTTTGAATGCAAACATGACAAAAAACATTAAATACAAGATAATTCTTGAAAACCACTTTCAAGTCCAAGGTGGGACCAACTTGCCATGGGTGAAGAATGAGTCCCTCTTGGCTCGAAATTCAAAATATTTCAAATTTTATTTCGGGTTTTTATTTAAAATCACCTTATTTCTATCTGTGATGACATATCTTTGGGTTACTAAGCAACAAGTGTGTATAAATACGTGTTTTCACATCCATTTTAACCCCCATTCATCAAGTTCACTTATTCACTCATTCATTGAAGCATTGAAACACTTTGCATCATTCAATCAAGCATTAATCAAGTATCTTGGAGCAACGATTGATATATCTTCATATTTCTTCAACAAGGTTGGTGATTTTAGGACATTTGCATGCTATTCATTCATCTTTCCTTGTTCATTTCATTATATTTCTTCATTAATGGTTTGATTACTAAAGTGGGATTTGTCCAAGGAAAATCCCTATAACCTAATCCTTAACCATTTTTCCCCTTTTGCATGTGTGTTTGTAGACTTGTGTATTCAAATTTATCAAGCAACTAGGTGTTGAAAGGTGGTCAAATATTCAACAAAGTGTTTGAAGTCAAATCAAACCTATTTCAAGCTTGGACACAACCTACAGTATGTTTTATGGAAATTTGACTTCGTCAACTTGACAACCAGACAACCTCAAATCTGGTGTTAGAGAATTAGTCCCTGATTTCACTAAATTTTGGGAGAGGATTGATTCACCATCAGTGGCGAATGAGTCCCTCCTTAAGGCTAAAAATATAGATTTTTTCATATTTTGAATCCCGACACTCGGAAACTAGTTTCTGAAAGTTTTCATTAGAAGTAGAACTAGTTCACCATCAGTGGAAAATGATTCCCACTTGTGATTTTTAGTGATCTTTATCAACATTCAAAACACTCCATATTCTTCATTATCTACCCAAGTGCACTCTGATTCAGCCTTCTTCTTTTCTATTTTGCATTTGTTCATGTTTAGTTCAAGTTTTCATATCACATTTTGTTTTCAAACATCAATTGTTTCTTAGGTTTTGCATTCATAATTAGTCACTTACTTAACTTATTTGCATTTATATTATCTCATTTAGCCTTAGTAACATCATACACATCTTAATTTGAGTGAACCACATTGATTTTTCATGAGGTTTATCTCTCTACTTTTAGGTGAAACATCCTAAGAGCACAAGAGTGGTCTATAAGGCTTATGCCCAAAAATCTATGGTTCAGATGTTTATGGACACTATTTCACTGCACAAACATCTATTCACCATGCTAGAATCTTGTGATGTTTCAACGTTCAAAATACCATTTCCATGCATGTTTTCCACTTATCACTTGCTTTTGTTGGTGGTAACAGCTTGGGATGCCTTGTAACCGCATGAGAAGCTTCTTTTTGCTTCTCTCCCCTCCTTAAATATTATCTCTTCAATTTATTTTGGCTTTGAGCTTCATTCTAGCTTCCTTCTAGCCTTGGCTCTTGCATTTCTCCCTTGTTATTTTTCTTGCACAGCTTCACATAGCCTTCTACAACACTTTTAAGCTCTCTTGGCTTCTCTCCTTGCAACACTCTTGGATCTTGTAGCTTTTTTTCTCTCCCTACTTTTCTTCCTTAAGCCTTGCAACTCTATCTCCCTTATCTCATGCTTGTGACCATCTTGGGATTCCATGTCCCCTATTAATTGCATTCTTACTTCATGATATAGGTTTTCCTCATTGATCAGGGATTTCTTTAACCACTCACACTTGGTGGTGTGGGTTCTACTCTTCAAGCAAATTTTTCATTCACCACACACTTTGTCGAATTTAGTTACACTCTCTCTTTCTATCTAGTTATCCATGGAGGTGGGAACACCAAAACGAGGGTTTGATCGAGGCAAATCCCTATATAGCCCCAACACTTTCTCTAGATATTATTCATGCAAGTATTGAAGACACTCCTACGCTAGAAGCTCTAGTACTTGGGTTTTTGTGAGCTTCTTCTATCTCCCATTCTCTTAATTTATCATCTATACTTCACTTTATTTCAGTCTTATTACATTATGTGATGTTCTCGCATTTTGTAAGTTCTTAACAATCAGATTGCTAGTAGTCACTTTGTCATTTTCTATGATAAATTCACTTTATAGTCCATACAAGATGCCAACATGCCTCTGGGATGCTAGCACATCACGTTTTTATCTATATCCCACATTGATGTTCTTGGGTTGAGAGCTTATTATTTTTTCTAGGAAATATTCAAGACCTACTATTTCTAATTCTATAATTATTTCATTGTTCCTTGAGGTAGTTTAGGGTAGTTCACCCCATGAGGCTCTCTAAATCAAGAGAAATCATGAGTAGCAAATCCACCTTCTCTATAGTTCTATCTAATAATAACGCAGCTTTTAACTAGAAAGCGATAAGGTGACAAATGCTAGTTCATAAAAAAGGAAATAACGTGAAAGGAAGATCGGAAAGCTATAAATCGACAACATACAGATTGAAAAGACTTCTAACTGCCATACCAAGAAAGGAGAAATTATACTACAATAAATGGATGTAATAATGTATAACACAAAAAATATGCCTCTATTACACACTTGACACAAGTCAATATGCTAAACATCACATTTAAATTCATAACACAAATATTAAAAACTATCACAATATGAATCAACATAAATGAATCATGTTCCTTCTCAAAATATAGCACAGTGTATATGTGGAGATTGGACCCTCTATCCTTTTCTATCATCCTAGATATAGCAGTGAAATCCCCCAAAATAGTTACTAAAACCACTACTAAAATTAGTGATGCTTCTTTTTGTTTGATTATCTTCTTGAAAATGGCTAAGAGAATATGATTAGGTAGAATAACTAAACTTACAAATGAAAAGATGTTAGGCAAGAAAACTTGATCTTGATTCACACCAATGATCACCAAATGACATATCCTATAGCCATGCAATTAATGAAGGTTTAAGAAGATACAAGATGATTGCACGTGTATGCTATCCAATAGGGAATACAAATTTAAAACTAGTTCTTATCAGCCATTAATTTAGATCAAGTTTCCATCTCATCGAATTGAAGAGAGATAGCTTGAATATCTAACCAACCGTCTATAAATTCAACTAGTGTCACCACACTTCCTCATTCAAAATAATCTAATATGGGGATTGCTCAGAGTGATGGAGTATCAGCAAATGATTTCATCATTCTGGAGGAGATCAAATGTAGTCCTCTATTTAGGCATCTATCTAACCAATTGAAAGAACTATTTGTCATACGTAGTGAGATAGAAGAGGAAGTTCTTCATAGCATTCTAGGTGAAGAATTTATGAGCCAATTGCATGTGCATAATACTACCATGCTAGAGCACTTTGTGTCTATGATTATTAGGACCTCTAGTCATCGTGATTGTGACATGAGGGCATTTGAGCATTTGGTGAGGCTTGAATTTCACCACTGTGTCAATGTGGCCATCGTTGGCCTAAGTCACTATCCACGAAGCGGGTTGGTGAGTGACGACATCCACATAGCATCGTCTCTTCAAAATGATGCTATGGAAGAAGCCTTGAATATTCTTTGTACAAGGTTCATGAGGAATGATATGGGGCTCTTTCCCTAGTTTTTGTAGTCGCATGAGAATCTACTATCTTCTACCCAAATTGAACACCTTCGTACTATGATAGAGGGAATTTGAGTGTTGATGGTCACCCTTTGTGTTTGAAAAATAAGTCCCTTTTTTCTTTTTGCAATCAATTTCAACTTTTTGTAGTTGAGTCAACAAATTTTGTAATTCCATTATGATGTATATAAATATATATATAAATAGAAATATCATTTTGATATCATTGCATTCTTGTATGAATGATTTTTGTGAGAATATCAAATTCAATGGCATTCATTTCTTTTTCCTATATCTGCATTTTATCTATCAAATATACATTCAATGTAAATCTGTTGATCTTCTTGAAAAAATAAATTGGCATTAGGGAGGGTAGTTCATAGAACTTAGCATAACACTGCCCAAGTTTCTAATATTTTTTGAAATTCTGCCCAAAAGAAAAACTTGTGAAACATGTCACCTAATGATATTTTAACAAGATCGTAAGTTTTAGTATAGACCTCTAGAGATAAATAAGTCTTAAACGGGTGGTAAGTTATAATGAAACCATAAAACACTACCTACATTCAAAGAATAGTAAAGAAGAAATAAAGTGGGAGGTTGGAAAAACTAACGAAAAACCCTGCCTAGGTTCGCAATGTACAGTGAAACACCACTTGGCCTTAAAATTGTGCAAAAAATGACTAAGGAGAGGGGAAGCAAGGTGGTGTAAAAGGGGGTATAAAAATTAAGGGTAACACCTTGCATCCCTTTTTTGTTACATAGTTGAAGTCTACAAATGTTAATATTTGAGAAATTTTATCATCATTTTAGTGCAAATTATAAATGTGTGACTATATTGAGGGTTTGAAGGAGTTCTTTAATTTTTGATATTTTTTAAAAAAATTATTTATTTTTTATAGAATATGGTGTCATTTTTTGTAAGGAAGCTAAGGTAGCAGAACAATGTCCTACACTAATCTTGAGAGGAGAATAATATAAAATTGTACAAATCTTTTCAGTTACAAAAACTTAAATAGAAACAAACATAAATATCATGCATACCACAACATAGTGATTTTTCATGGGGAAAACCCTTTCAAGAGAAAAACCCCACACTCCAAAAGCTTCCCAATATATTATTCAAAAGCCATAAAGATTACAATATACTTTCAAAGCAAGCTTCTCATAGGAGTATCACCAACCAGAGATTCAAAGGCAACAATACTACTATTAGACTCTCAAAATACATCACAATACACAACCATAATAGAATTCCCTTATAACCATAAATATCAAGGGAAATCTCATCTTCAATCATATTACTATGGTAACACAAGGAATAGTTTAAGGTACTGTAGAAATATCTTCATCTAAGACTCATTTAACTATATCCCAATGAACTATACTAGGATTAGACATATATTTGGAAATAACTCCCACTACTTAGGAAATGTATGGTCTATTACAAACCATAGCGTACATCAAACTTCCAATTGTACTATGGTAAGGCACTCTGCTCAAGTCTTCCATCTCTAATGGGGATGTTGGGAAATCCAAAATAGATAACCTTGTTCCAACTGAAATAGGAACACACAATGGTCTACAATCCTTCATTTTAAACCTTTGAAAAATTGAATTGACATACTTTGGCCAAGGCATAGCTTTATATTCACCCTATTCCTTTTAATTTCCATCCCAATAATGTGTCTAGCTGTACCATAGTCTTTCATTTAAAATTTAGAAACAAGTTGAGATTTTAGTTCTAAAATCATACCTTTCCCTTTACCAATAAATACCATATCATCAACAAATAATACAGTAAATAGGAAATGATCGCCATCAATTTTATAATAAACACAATGATCTAATTTAGAATGCTCAAGTCCCAAACTCAACACATATGTGTCAAATTTGTAGTACCACATACTAGGAACCTATTTTAGGCCATACAAATATTTCTTCATTTTTCAAACTAATTTATTATTACCTTTCACCATGTAGTGCTCTGGCTATGTCATATAAATATCCTCGTCTAATTCACCATGAAGGAAAGCAGTTTTCACATCCATTTGCTCAAGCTCTAAATCATAAGCAACAACAATAGAAAGAAAAAATCTAATGGATGTCTTTTTTGCAACATGAGAAAATATCTCAATATAATCAACACCCTCAAAATGAGAGTGACCTTTTGCAACAAACATTTTTTTGTACTTCTCATTATCTCCATCGAAGCCAATCTTATTTTTGATCATCCATTTGAAACCAATAGGATTTCTTCCTTCAGAAAATGGTACAAGATCCCATGTCTTATTCTTTTTCAAAGCTTCCATTTCTTCATCCATAGAAATCTTTCAGGATTTTGCATCATTCATACCTAATGCATCTTCTACCAATCTAGGTTCATCCATGTTAGTATTTAGAGAAAAAATACATCTCTAAACATCAGGTGAATACCTTTCAGGTGGTTGTCTATGCTTTGTAGACGTATGAACAAGCTGAGCTTGAGGTTCTTCCTCCTCTTTTGAAGATTCTAAGCTAGATGAGCTCTCCTCAACTTCTTGTCTATCCATGGGCCTCAATTTCTTTCTCAGGTGTATAAGGAAACTGAATCAAATCTTCCTATTTACTTTGTTTTGGCTGTAATGTAATAAAAGATGGCTTAGTTTCTCTTAAAATAACACTTCTACTATATATTCATTTTTGTGCAATAGGTTTCCAGCCTTGTATCCTTTCACACCATAATTGTATCCGATGAAGATGCATTTCACAACCTTGTTCTCTAACTTTGTTCACTTCTCCTTTGGCACATGTGCATATGCCTTGCAACCAAAAACTCTGAAATATTTTAATGAAGGCTCTTAACTTGACCATGCCTCTATAGGCATCTTATCAACAAGAGTTGATGTAAGAGACTTGCTAGTCAACTAATAGGAAGTAGTAATAGTTTCCACCTAAAACCCTTGTTCAATACCAACACCACTCAACATACTCCTAACCTTCTCCATTAGTTTCATGTTCATTCATTTTGTAACTCCATTCTATTATGGAGAGTATGAAGTTGTCTTTTGCCAATGAATATCACAATCTTTACAGAATCTATCAAAATCATTAGAGAAAAATTCACTACCAGTATTAGTCCTCAAACATTTTATTTTCTTTCTATTCTACAACTCAATCATTTATTGAAATTCTTGAAATTGATAAACTCAAATTATGACATACAAACATGCTTACAATTTTTGTTACTCACATTAGGGCTTAGTTTAAATAGGTTTAGGCTCAAATCTGCTCAACCTCCCTCCTTTTACTTTAATTGACAAACAATGTGCTCATTTCATGGCTTGCTAGTGACTAGCTAAGGATCAGTCACTATCAAGCCATAATACACACATTTTCTTTCTATAGAACAAAAAGTGGTTGCGACAACTTTTTGGCTCCCCATCTTTATGTATCCACCCCTGTACTAAATAAAATATCTATAGAATTACTTGAGATTCTTCAACAATGGCCTTAACAATGATTCTATAGAAAAAATATCATTTTTATCTCCTTTATAAATAAATATAGTCCATCCCACAAAAACCTATATTTCAAATAACATGATCTAATCAAATACTATCCACCCACTTGACATAAAAAAATACTTACCCTTTCTCATGTCTCTAGATCTTTCCATCAATTCCACCATGTTCTTAGACATGAGATGGAAAAATTTGTTTTTGAAGCATATTTTTAAATATGTTTTAAATTTTAATGACATCCATGGACCACTAAAGTGATTGATAAAGGAAATTTTTGTATTGTTCCATCCAACTAGAAAATTATAATTTATACTAAACCATTTCCACACCATTCATCAACCAACTACATTTACAATGTAACTTATCCTACTTCTCCCACCCCATCACCTAAAAAACCCTAGTATTGGATAACCATTATGTAACATTTTCATCACAATTCACTAGAATGGTGGGTAGAGTGGACCCTCTACCCTAAGCACCTTAAGTTGGAAACTTATCAAACCAACAATCCCCTTCACTTGTATTTATGTGCTTTCTAACCTATATAATGACCTCAACATTCCTACTTTGGTAAACTAGAAAAATATTTCTAGTACCTTAGTTCACCCATTTGGTATAGTCAATATAGTGACCAAGGAAATATTATAGGTCAACTAGTTACATATAGATGTATATGATCCATATGAAATTTCAATACACATGTATGAAAAGCTTTATATTTCATCCATGGGCTCTGTTTCCCTTTCTATCAAGTGGGACAAAAGATCCTAGATTTATCCTTCCCCATCATTCCTACATCAAATTAATTTTAAATCCCCTTAAGCCATACATAGCTCACTATACTTTATATTTATTTTTCATATTTGTCTTAAGTTTCTCTATAATAATGTAGTATATATAATATTTTAATAGTGCATATAATTAGCCACTCACCATTTGTGATAACTTCTCGCTATACTATTTTGGCCTACCCCTTCTATCCCCCTCTAAGATTACATTGATATTCTATTTAAACTCTAATAGAATTCTAAGGGGAATCACATTGTTCTCTCATTCTCTACTAAATTATATATGCACCCCCATTGTCCATTAAAATATAGTGGTTTCTTAAGTTCTCCCTACCCCTAGGAAAATAAGAGGAAATAAATCTCTATTGTTTGATCCTTCCCATTCTTCTCGTACACCTAGGGTGGTCATAAAACTTATAGAAATTTCTCCAATTAAACCACTTATCACAAGGTAAAATAACTTGGGAAGCAACCCAATTAAAATTTCATCAAGCCTCCTCTCCTTAAATATAACATGTGTACATGATACAACTAGTTGGCTCAAATGTGCAAGCATAATCATCATTCCATTACTTATACAATCCTTGATCCACCTCCACCCCCATCATCTAGTATACTCACACCCTAATCCACCTCCACCACCCCCTTCTAAACCTACAACTTCTCATCCACCTAAGGAAGCCCCTTAACCAAGACTTGAATAATTTTAGGTTTTCTTCACTTCTTTTGATCCTTCCATCATTTGTAATATTCCTAATTTCATGCCATTCTCCACTCTATTAAACTTACCTATTGTGAGTTCCATATATATTGCTACCATTTTATCCCTTGTAAATTTTATGTGGACCCATCATAATTTATTTCCTAAGATCCATGTGTCCACATTTGAAATTGGTATAATCTACCCACCACTTAAACAAAACTATAAACACTAACCCACCATATCTTTTCAATGAGACGAGCCTAATCCCATCTAACTAACCTTGAGTCCTTTGGTATACCTTCTCCCTAGCATGGAGGAATTCCTCCACCCCATTCTATTGATTCTCCCACCCATAGTATTATATTTTTAAATTCAATCCATAGCCAATGGTGTTTTATCTAGATATTTATTCACCAGGTCTCATCTTTAGATGAATACAAGTTTGAAGAAACAACTAATCATTTGACATTGTTCTTGATCTTTAAAATATCATTGACGCTTTCCCCTCTAGTAGACCCCATGGATTATTTTTCTCCGTTACATTTTCCTTGGCTTCTTATAATTAATTCTTCTATTAATTTCAGTTAGGTGGTGTCCCCACCACTTAGTATCACTAGTTCCAACCTTGAACTACAATAGGAGTAGTACAATTACTTGATCAAGGACCTTATAAGTATCGCCCCCATCTCAATTGTTTATATTTTTAGCTTGAACTTATTGATTTCTTTATTATTGTGATATTTTATATGTACTTTCATTTTCTTGTTAGTTCCCCTTAATGGAACCTTGCTATCCTTGTAGATACAAGGATATAATAGAGACATGATATTATGAAATTTTTCTATTTGTATCTTGATTTGATCTATTTATCTTATGGTTTTATTTTTTGAAGGATGATGTAATTGTAGTTTACAATTTCAAAATTTATTAGACTATACCATTTGAGTTATTATATTTTAATATAATTATATATATAATACTTTAAATTATTTATAAACCATAAAAAATTATTATTGAAAATATTATATAATATTCTTATTTAAGATAATATATATCATTAATTCAAGTATGAATTAAACTTTTATTCTGTTGCTAATTCAACATGAATTGTTATTGAGCCATCTATAACATGAATAAGTGATTTACTTAAAAATAAAAAAATAAAACTAAACTAAACTTTTTCTATATCCAAATAGACTACTTAGAACTTTTGTTTAGTCATCTACTTTTCATTCCAACCATCCACAGATAAATTTTTTAAGAAGGATGTAATTACATGCTAAATTTATTGATGCGGTTTTTGATAATATATTTTGAAAACCTTAATTGGAAGGCAGATAAAATCTTAGGAGCTTTGCTTTGCAATGTTGGTTTGTATTACGATGTCATAAAAAATCATTGTGCTCAAATAAGTCTAAAAGACAGTATAATTCGACGGGCAGTTTATAACAGAAACGTTCTCCACAAACACATATATATACACACCTGGGCTTAAATTTGACGGTCGACCTTGCCTGTCAACCAATTTTTTAATGACGGTTATCTATTCAAAGGCGCCCTTAAAACATTATGATATACCTTAGTGTAAGTAAAATTATATATAAATCAAATATATATATCATTATAATTCCATATAAATTTTGACAGTCTATCCAAAATCTCTCCTTTCATCTGATACAATCTTCTTAAAATTTTGATTGTATTTTACGGCAAAAATCTCTAAATACTGTCATACGGCCATCAAATTTAAGCTCAGATACACACACTGCACTGTAACGTCTTTTTCAAAACGTTAAAACCTGCCCTGCAAAGGCTCACGACAGAATCTCGCCATTGTAGCTATTGTCTCTATTTATCTCTTGACTACGGAGGTGTTTGATGACATTGTGACAATTGGATTGCCGTTGTTCCTGCCGAAAGTCACTCAGTTACCATATCTGATTAGCTTTGCTTTGTATTACATCATCATAAAAAATCTTAGAGCCTGTCCAAATACTATGACCCCTGGGTACCCTATCACAGTCTGAGTTTGGATTTCATGTAGATTCCCTTGCATGTGTGACATCCATATATTTGTGGCCCATCTTGGAGGGTGAATGTAGCCCACAAACTAGTATTACATCATCATAAAAAATCTCAGAGCCTGTCCAAATACTGTGACCCCTGGGTACCCTATCACAGTCTGAGTTTGGATTTCATGTAGATTCCCTTGCATGTGTGACATCCATATATTTGTGGCTCATCTTGGAGGGTGAATGTAGCCCACAAACTAGTATTACATCATCATAAAAAATCTCAGAGCCTGTCCAAATACTGTGACCCCTGGGTACCCTATCACAGTCTGAGTTTGGATTTCATGTAGATTCCCTTGCATGTGTGACATCCATATATTTGTGGCTCATCTTGGAGGGTGAATGTAGCCCACAAACTAGTATTACATCATCATAAAAAAATCTCAAAGCCTGTCCAAATACTATGACCCCTGGGTACCCTATCACAGTTTGAGTTTGGATTTCATGTAGATTCCCTTGCATGTGTGACATCCATATATTTGTGGCTCAAAAAGGAGCCTGTCCCACAAACTAGTTGTAGATTCCCTTGCATGTGTGACATCCATATATTTGTGGCTCATCTTGGAGGGTGAATGTAGCCCACAAACTAGTTCTAAAGATAAGTATAATAGATACATAAGAATGTTATATATCTTACTGTTGTTTACATATATTTTTCTAAAGATAAGTATCTCAATTTGTATTTACTAAGAGCTGATTTATTTTATATATTTAAATAGTTCTTTTATTTTACTTTGGAACTATTTTATTCTATAACACAATTTTTATTTTATATTTTATATAATATCTAATTGATGATTCATAGATATTCTTATAAAATATTTTGTTCAATGAAATTTCAATAATAAATATTAATCACTTTCTATTTAGAATATAGTTGTAACAAATGTCAAATAAAATATATTGGTTTAATCACTTTTTAATAGTTTTAATAATCAATAATGATAACAAACTTTAAATTTTGGTTTTTACATAGAAAAATTTAAGCTTTTTCTCCTTCAAATTAGGAAAAATAACAAAATTTTAAAGCATTTTGCTTAATAATTTTATTTTATATATATTAAAAATATATATTTTTATTGTTAAAAATTATGTTTAAAAGAAACATATAATCATGATATTCATGCATTTTCATACTGTTCTAATATATACTTTGTTTTTTGTTTGAATATTTTGGTCAATCATTACATGCCTAGTGTTTGTATCATTCACAAAACATTACAATTGTACAGAAATAGATTGTAATATTAATCTAACATTAAACATTCAAATCTATTTAATAAGCAAGTTAATGAATTTAGCAATGCATGCAACACAAAGAACTACACAAGTCTATGATTTATTTTAATTACTAAGAATTGCTCCTCTGAAAATCATCAATAATGTATTAAAATATCTTTGAAGTTATTTTATTCTTAAGAAATCAACAAAATTTTATTAGAATATCACACTTGTAAAATTCTTGAAAACTAGTAAAATCATCTAGATGTAATTGTACTATCAAATAATCCATAGACATAAATATTTACATGTCTATTAACCGAACACAATGTAAAATGACTTTAAAAAGATTAACGAGACTATATATATTTGTGCCTAATTAATAACACCTTTGAATGTTCTTTACTATTTATAAATATGTGAATATAATGAAAAAGACATTACAATAGAAATCTGAGTGCTAATGACTCTTCAAATTTAAAAAGATTTGGACTCTCCTATACGATAACCGACTTTGAAGTCGGGTCTTCGCTTCCTTGATTATCCAATAATAATACACCGTAGCACGTGGAGCTCTCTTCTCCATATAAATAAAAATAATAATAAACCCCTCCTTGATTATCCAATAATAATACACCACTCCTTGACTATCCAATCATCTATCAAAGGCGGCTGTCGTAATATACACGGCTTCCGAAGCCAGGCCCATGCTTCCTGCGTACCTGGCAGAGGGCCAGGGTTAACCAGCACACTCTAAGGGTACACTCCTTAGGTGGTCGGGCCCATTCACTGGCATTTCCGTACTTTACTTTATCAGCTTGGCTTTTTAGAGATTTCCGTTTAGCTAGTTAACTTTTATCTTCGTTTTCTGTTTTAGTCTTCGTTTTCCGTTTCAGTCTATGTTTTGTTTCCCTCACATCCCATACGGGAATAAATATGTTGGAAAAGAGTCTATGTTTTATTTCCCTCACATTCCATACGGGAATAAATATGTTGGAATCTTTTCCAGTAAATAATTGCCGAATACTTTGCCAAAGGAAAGATATTGCACAACATTTTAAAACCATACTCTGTGCACTTATTCGTAGGAGATGATTTAGGTGTCTCGGAGTTTAATCAGTGATGCGTGATTATATAATATAAAATTTTAAATATTTAATTAAAAAAAATTGATAATAAATATATAATGAAAAATAATGAAATAAGTTTTAAAAATAATAATAATAAATATATATAATGAAGGATTTTGAAACAAAATTTATATAAATAATTAGTTTTGACTTTTTTTTATTTTTTTATTTTTTTAAATATATTTTTGTTATGTTTGTTTTTAATGTACACATGATTTTGTGACAACAGTTATATAATATATTTATATAATATTATTATTCTATTTTAAAATAATATAAATATATTAATTAAAATTATTAACATAATAATATACATTTTTTTTCATAATATGATATTTATGATAATATATTCAATACAAGGCAACCAAGGCCATCCAAAGCAAACACATTAACAACATGGTGACAATAATATTATTATTGTTACAATAATATACATTATACTTTATTTTTATTTATCTAAAATTTAATTTTTACTTTACAACTATTCAAGAATTTTGTATTTTATTTAGTCAAGAGTTATTTCTATTTATAGTTATTTTTGAAATTTGAAATCTCACATAAAAAAACTCTCAAGAAAATAAAATAACAACAATCAATAGCACTTTAGTATGAATTACATGTTAGAATTCATAAAACATTCAATGGAAAAAATATTACATCGGCAAATTTATAATATTCAAATTCAATATCATTTTTTTCTCTTTTCTTCGTTCATAAAAAAAATATTTGAATTTATTAAACTTAAAACATTAATATATATATATATATATATATATATATATATATATATATATATATATATATATATATAAGATTTTAATTTTTTAAAACAAAAATTAAATAATATAATATCTCATTTTCCATTATTTATTGTTTATAATGTCTACCTCTATCAAAGTTTGCATATATTTTCTCCCTCTTCATCTCCCATGTGTCCATTAAGTTTAAAATTTTCTCAGTGTGTAGGTGTGTTCAATTTTCTAAGTGTGCAAGCTTTTAAAGTTTCATATATTTTCATCCTATCATATCATTTACTCAAACTCCACCCTTTCCTTTATATCCACATCAAAACATTGAACTTTCATATCCTAGCATTCCTTTTTGACCAACATTTTGTTAATCCTTATTCTTATCAATAGTTAAGATGTCCCTATCCTAGCATGCCTTTCTACATGACTTCATTGTTTCCTTTATTCCTATTGAGATGTTAGACTTTGCAACTATGACATGAATTTCCTTCTAAGTTTATTTGTTTCCTTTGTCCCCACTATATTTCTTAGTTCTCCTTCCCAACATCCCTTTCTTTCAATCCCCCCACTTTTACTTAGTTTTATCATATTTTTGTATTATTCCTTACCAATATGCCTTTAGCCTAGACCCCAACTCCCCAACACTTGCATCAAATTACCTTTCAATATTGGCTCTTCAACCTTTATCTAACTCAAGTACCTTATACATGGTACCCCCAAACTCAAATTCCCAACATATTAAACCATGTCACCTTAATTAGACCAAAATTTTGGGTATCTTCATATAATTTGGGTATCTAGGGTGCTATACTCCCAAACATTGACCATCCATATGGGGCATGAGATTTAAGTTTTTCCCAACCTAATTTTTTTGATATTTTCACTTTTTCACAATATTTACTCTCATATTCCTTGTTCCACACCCTAGAGTGCCATTAATGGCCAATTTTAATGTTGAAACTATTGCATAATGGTTTTCCCTATACAAAAAAAAGTTTTAAATAACAAGGTAATGATTTCACATGAATTCACAATGCTAGAGGTGGAATATAGCCATGTTTTCATTAATGTGGTGGTTGCATCCTATTCTACCTTGTTCCTTATGTAATCTTAGCTAGTATTTTGGAAAAATCGAATACCAATCATTAATTGGAAGGATATCAACAGTGAAAACATCCAATCGAAGATTATTATTCATATTCTACACATAAAAAATAACTTGCAAAATCATTGTAACTATTGTCCCTACCATTATTACAAAGTATTTTGATGTAATCTTATAATTAGTTGAAATAGTATGAAAATTTCTAAATTTTATCTTTCTTCACTAACATAATTATTTATTTTGGTTTATGAATGTTGATGTATAAGTTGTAAAGAAATATAGGTTTTTACAAGTTATAATTAAAATATTTAAATTTTTTTTTACATAAAATAATCATTAGGGTTATTGCAATGGTATCAAATTTGTGATCTTATCATCCTATAAATCATAGAGTTATCATATCTTGTTGCTAGATTCAATATATATGAAACTCTACGTAGATGGATTCAAAGAGAGATTATCTTTCTACACTTCAAGGAATTACATTGAGATCATCACTAGATGAATTTACTTTAAGGTTTGTAAGTTACTAGAATCTATCAAAATATTTGAAGGAAACCCTCATTTCAAAAATATATAGAATTTAATTTCCAAAACTACTTGAAATGGATAAAAATAAAGGGTGGACAAATACAAAAATGGAAAATCCACAACTAGTATTGACATATAAATAATTTATAAAACACCATATTTGAACAATTCAAAGGAAGAATCACATAAGAAGGGACATCATGCATCCACTAGAGGACCACACTACCAATTATTACAAAGAAGATGAATGCAAATATTAGAAATAATTTGAGATGAAATAGAATTTTCTTCTTTTGTAATGGACCTTGTGAGTTAAGCCACAAATATCAAAGAAAAAATGAGATAATTCCGAAAGAAGAGTTAGATAAATTTGATAAAGGGTTAGAAAAATGGATCATGGAACCAAAAAATTATGGGTATACTAGATTCAAACCTAGAATAAAGGGTCTTAGCTAAATTATGAAACATGAACAAAATAAAGAAGAAAAATTCTAGATCTGCAAGAAAGGGATAATAAACAAAGCATGGAAGAGTATGGAAAAAGAGCTATGAGTTTCAAGAATTTAAAGTCATTTGTATTTCAATAGAGGAGCTAAAAACTTTGACTATATGCATGTTATTAGATATCTTTTACTTCATGCTTTATCATGTTTGATTTGTTAGCATCATGGTACAAATCACTAGAAAGGTGAAATAATTCAAACTTATCATTCCATAAGATTATGAAATCCAAGTGTTAATTGGAGACATGTGAACATAAATGTAGAACTTGTTGGAAGATATTAAGGAACACATGAACTTGTTGGAATATTTGATGTATTTAATATTATCATTACTAATAAATTCATCATACCATTTTCTTGGATAATTAGATGAATTAATTTATCCATGGGAAATCATAAGGTAGGTGATCAATTGCATATGTTTAGAAAATTGACATTAATTTATGTTTATTTACTTATGAGTTATTTTATTAAAAAAAAATTAAATAAAAGGTTTTAATGTTCTAATTTTTTTTTAAATAATTCTAGGTAAATGAAAAAAATTGTAAAAATAATAAAATTAAATAATTCTTAATTAGTTTAAAAATTTTAGAACATTTAATTGTGTTTCAATTTTTATATATGATCGTGACATATAAAATAACTCTTAAGTAGATTAAAAATTAAATAATTCTTATATAGTTTTAATTTTTTAAATATGTAGTTGTGTTTCAATTTTTATATATGATCATGGCATGTCACTTTGTGTCTTACTATTATTGTAGATATCCATTATTTATTTAGAGTTTAAGAGGTACATGAATGGCTATAATCTAATCATTATTGTTTAATATTTTTAATTTAATAAAATTGAAATATTTTTTATGAATGAACGAAAAGAGAAAGAAAATGATATTAAATTTGAATATTATAAATTTTCCTACGATTCATGTTGATCAACATGGGACTATAAAAATATTTTGTCCATTGAATTTTTTATGAATTATAATATTTTGAAAGTTGTTTATATTTTTATGTTAGTTTAAGAATTATTTTTTCACAAATTATTTTAATAAGTGCTGTTAAAATTAGTTTTTGTTGTAATATGTTAGAAATTATAATTCATACTAAAGTACTATTGATTGTTGTTATTTTATTTTCTTGAGAGCTTTTTTATGAGATTTCAAAAAAAAAAAATTAAAAAAAAAAATTATAAATAGAAATAACTCTTGTTAAATAAACTAAAAAAATTCCTGAATAGTTGTAAAGTAAAAAAATTAATTTTAGGTAAATTAAAATAAAATAATGTATATTTTTGTATCAACAATTTTAATATTATTTTAAACGTAGGATAATAATATTATCATAAATATATTATCGTAAATGAACTATATTATAAAAAATAATGTATATTATTGTATCAACAATTTTAATTAGTATATTTATATTATCTTAAAAATAAAATAATAATATTATATAAGTGTTGTCATGAAATCATTGTGTATATTAAAAAAAAAACATAACAAAAATATATTAAAAAAATTAAAAACAATTTATTGTATAAAATTTGTTTCAAAATCTTTCATTATATATTATTATTATTTTCAAAACTTGTTTCATTATTTTTCATTATATATATTTATTATAAAATATTTTTTAAATTAATTATTTAAAATTCATATTATTTAAACACCCTTAATATAGAGCATCTCTAATTAAAATTGGCCATTAATGGCACTCTAGGGTGTGCAACAAGGAATATGAGAGTAAATAGTGTGAAAAGGTGAAAATATCAAAGTTTTTAGGTTGGGAAAAACTTAAATCTCATGCCCCATATCGACGGTCAATGTTTGGGAGTATAGCACTCTAGATACCCAAATTATAGGAAGATACCCAAAATTTTGATCTAATTGAGGTGACATAGTTTAATATGTTGGGGATTAAAGTTTGGGGGTACCATGTATAAAGTACTTGAGTTAGATAAAGGTTGAAGATCCAATATTGAAAGGTAATTTGATGCAAGTGTTGGGGAGTTGGGGTCTAGGCTAAAGGCATATTGGTAAGGAATAACACAAAAATATGATAAAACTAAGTAAAAGTGGGGGGATTGAAAGAATGAGATATTGGGAAGGAGAACTAAAAAATATAGTGGGGGCAAAGGAAACAAATAAACTTAGGAGGAAATTCATGCCATAGTTGCATAGTCTAACATCTTAATAGGAATAAAGGAAACAATAGAGTCATGTAGAAATGCATGCTAGGATAGGGACATCTTAACTTTTGATAGGAATAAGGATTAAGGAAATGTTGGTAAAGAAGGCATGCTAGGATGGGAAAGTTCAATGTTGTGATGTGAATATAAAGGAAAGGGTGGAGTTTGAGTAAATGATATTATAGGATGAAAATATATGAAACTTTAAAAGCTTGCACACTTAGAAAATTGAACACACCTACACAATTAGAAAATTTTGAACTTAATGGGAACATGGGAGATAAAGAGAGAGAAAATATATACAAACTTTGATAGAGGTAGACATTATAAACAAGAAATAATAATTTTCTCTATAAACATAAATTAATGGAAAATGAAATATTATATTATTTAACTTTTGTTTTAAAAAAATAAAATCTTCTAAATAAATGTGTATATATTTTTAAATAAAATAACTCTCAAGTAAATAAGAAACTTAAGTAATTCTTAGATAGTTTTAACATTTTAAACATTTAATTGTGTTTCAATTTTTATATATGATCATGACATATAAAATAATTCTAAAGTAAATAAAAATTAAATAATTCTTAGATAGTTCTAATTTTTAAATATTTAGTTGTGTTTCAATTTGTATATATGACATGGCATGACACTTTCTGTCTTACAAGTACAATTATAATCTAATGGAGGGATCATTATTGTTTAATATTTTAAATTTAATAAATTCAAATATTTTTTTATGAATGAAAAAAAGAGAAAAAAATGATATTAAATTTGAATATTATAAATTTGCCTAGGTTCATCAACATGAGACTATATAAATATTTTTTTACATTGAATGTTTTATGAATTATAACTTGTAATTCATATTAAAGTACTATTGGTTGTTGTTATTTTATTTTCCAAGATTTCAAATTTAAAAAATAACTATAAATAGAAATAACTCTTGATTAAATAAAATAAAAAAATCCTAATAGTTGTAAAGTAAAAAATAAATTTTAGATAAATAAAAATAAAGTATAATGTAGATTATTGTATCAACAATTTTAATATTATCTTAAAAGTAGGATAATAATATTATATAAATATATTATCATAAATGTTATCATATTCTGAAAAAAAAATGTATATTGCTGTATCAACAATTTAAATAATATATTTATATTATTTTAAAAATAGAATAATAATATTATATAACTGTTGTCATGAAATCATTGTGTACATTAAAAACAAACATAACAAAAATATATTTTAAAAAATAAAAAAAATTAAAATAATTCAAAACTAATTTATTATATAAAATTTGTTTCAAAATTCTTAATTATATATATTTATTATTATTATTTTTAAAACTTATTTCAATATTTTACATTATATATTTATTATCAAATTTTTAAATTAATTATTTAAAATTTGATATTATTTAAACACGCATCTCTGATTAAACTCCCATACACCTAAATCATCTCCTCCCAATAAGTGCACAAGTATGGTTTTATATCTTTCCTTTGGTAGAGTATTCGGCTAATTATTTGCAGGAAAATATTCCAACATATTTATTCCCGTATGGAATGTGAGAGGGAAAAAAATCATAACTTTAAACGTGAAAACGGAGATTAAAATTAATGAAAAGAAAAACGGAGATAAAAGTTAACTAAACAGAAATCTCCAAAAAACCGATAAAGTACGGGAATGTCAGTGAATGGACCCGACCACCTAAGGAGTGTACCCTTAGAGTGTGCCGGTTAAGCCCGGCCCTGGCAGAGAGATCTCTATATAAATGACAAATCCTTCCTCATATACACAATGCATCCATTTTCATTCAACCGAGAAGGTATAATGGCAACAGTATCAGATCTTGCGCTTGTTCTCGTGGCTGGACTGGTCATATCTCTATATATGCAAGGTAAGTTGTATTGGTAACATAATACGTGGTGTAGTCAGTTGCTACAAGATATGTTGAATACTATATACACATCTAAGGCCTATTATCTGTGTGTGTGTTTGTCGCAGAGGTGGGAGCAGTTAAGTTTGATATACGGAACCAGTGCGGGTACACAGTTTGGGCGGCAGGATTACCCGGAGGGGGGCAGCGGCTGGACCAGGGTCAGACATGGACGGTCAATGTGCCGGCGGGGACAGCGTCGGGACGATTCTGGGGCCGAACCGGCTGCTCTTTCGATGCGAGCGGGCGAGGAACCTGTAAAACTGGAGACTGCGCCAACCTACTGAGCTGCCAAGTCTCCGGAGAAGTTCCCACCACGCTGGCCGAGTACACCCTGAGCAACCAGGACACCTACGATATCTCACTGGTGGACGGCTTTAACGTTCCTCTTTCTATCAATCCTACAAACGGAGGGTGCGTCGCCCCTGCCTGCAAAAGCAACGTGACTGCTGTGTGCCCTGCTGAATTGAAGGTTGACGGAGGATGCAAGAGTGCGTGCAATGTCTTTCACACCGACCAGTATTGTTGCACAGGCGCCAATGAAAACAACTGCTCACCCACAAACTATTCGATGATCTTTAAGCAGCAGTGCCCCCAGGCCTACAGTTATGCCAAGGACGATCCTACCAGCACTTTCACTTGCCCCTCTGGTACCGACTACACTATTGTTTTCTGTCCCTAGATGTATAGGATTATGCTCATTATTAACCACTAAATAAGCGGCTATGAGCTAAGCACCCCGTCTTTTAGATATCTGGTATATGGCGGCATAAACCATCATTTGGTGGAGTGATATAAATGAACCATTTAGCCCCTTCTACCTCCCAGCCTACGCTGATATATATGTGGAATAATATACCATTAAGTATTGTTATCTTGTATTTGCACTGTTGGTGTAACCGCCTAGGCGGTTGTGAGGGATATGTGGCTATCTCAATTCTCACAACTCATTATTAATAAAAGTCGCTGTCGTCTCATCCATAACGTGAAAAGAGTGACTCATATTCAATATATTGATAAGAAAAAACGTTTTACAAGTAGTAATAGTATTTTAATTTTATGTTCAAATGTTTTAAATATATTTATAAAAAGATTAGAGATTTTTATTCGTTTTGAATTATAGTGATAGTAAGGGGTAGAATGTAGCGGTCTTACTATGCCAATAAAAAATATTATAGTGTCAATATACAAAAATAATATAAGCTAATATATACCTAATTAATATCTCTTATATATTCAAATTATATATTATTTCACTTATTTTTAATAATAATTATTAGTCACTCTCTTTAAAATAGTAGTAATAAATATCAACTAAATTATGTTAATTATTAATATGTCATTAGCATTTTTTAACCACTTAAAAATAAATCCTCATGATAAGGAATACTTAAAAGTTATATGAGAGGTGGTTGAAGGAATGGATTTAACATCAAAACACTCTATGATTTTGCAAAAAATATATTATTGAGTTTTAAAAACTTAATGACTAGTTGAAATGAAAAAATGAAATTTCGATTTCCTTAAAATGAATATATTTTTCTTGATATTCATTTTATTTTATGTTAAAACATATTTTTCTTTTCTTATTTAAGAATTATTTTATTTATTTATTTTATTTGTTTTAAGAGTTATTTTTTGATAATATATTTATGTTTGTAACTTTTAATCTTAATTTCAAAAAATCCATCATTCATTATTTTAGTATTTTTTATGTTTTTTCATTTATTTTAAAAGTGTAGTAAACATTGTATATTTTTATGCTACTTTTTAATGTTTCAATTGTAAATATTAATATATATTTTAATTTTTTTGTCTTAATATTTAAAAATTAAATGATGTTTTTTTAATAGTTCTTAATAAATGATATTCCACATTAACTATCATGCCATTTCTCATCTTTCTATTGGATCATGGAGTGTTATCCAAAATTTTGATGTAAAAATTGTTACATAGTTAAAATCTAAACATCTTATTATGCTGATATTATTTCATAGTAATCACATTAAATGTCTCTCCTCTTATAGGTTATACCATTTTTTTTAATTATATGTTTATTTATAACTTTTTCATTATTTAAAATAATAAAAATATTGGTGGAACTATCTTTCTGAAAGCAAGTAAAGCTATTTTCTTAAGAAGAATAGATAATCATAATCATATATCATCCTATATTTATATCACATAAAATTCAACAGTGAGAATTATATCTCTTTTTTGTTAAGCTTGTGCCTAGAAATTTATTACATAAGAGACGTTATGAATTTAGCAAAACTATTCATTTATTTCTTAACCTTTTACTTGTATGGAAGATAGAAAAATCATTCAATCATATACAATATAATATCCTAGAGAGGATAAAAAAGCTATTGTATGAGATGGTGTACATGCACTCCAAAAATTTTGGAATTAATCTACACCTTATACTATATGTTTACAAATGAGTTCCTAAATTTTAAAGGATTTGAAAAGGTGGGTTACTAGTAGAACACATCTCTATGCATTTTTTAGCATAAAAGAGAATAATAATTTGTATGCATTTTTTAGGTACAAAAGAAATATCTTTTTGTATACATTTTATAGTTTCACAATAAACTAGCAGTCACATGCCAGGAATGCAACAATTAGTTGATAGGGTGCACTGCTAATGGATATCCTATGGGAAGGAAGTAGCAAGATTTTTTGTGGAATGGATTGGAAGATATAAATAATTAGTAATATATGGAATTATCTGAATGGCAGATATAAATAATGTGAAGTTAGTTCATAGTTGGTGGAAAATCTTATGATTTTGGACTTTACGTAGGATAAAATAGGTGGAGTAGATCATAATGAAGGGATGTGTTTGAAAATCAATGTATATATTATTATGGATAATTAGATGGATAGATGAATCATATCGATACATAATTTTGACACAAGCATTATTTTATATGTCTTCATTTAATTTGAGCATTGTAAAGCATTATAAACCTGATGTTATAGTCCACTTGTTTGTTCTTATGATGTGGGATTAGGAACCATTTGCATAAAATGGAAAATTGGTCTTTGCATTGTGACATAAAGATTTATTAGTTTAAAATTGGTTATGAAAATGTAAAATAAAACTATAGGTCATGTTGAAGAACCTGTATATTTGCAATGTATCCATTAATTTTAATGTTAATTAATTAATCATCAATAACATTATTTTTATTAATATGTAATATTTAATAATTTTAGTAACAATAGTTATTTAAAATCCACTTTAATTAATAATTTTATGTATCACAAGATAAAGACAAATCATTGGGAATCAATAGTAAAATAACTCTCAATGAATATCGGATTTTAATATTTTTTTCTTGAAAAATTAGAGTTGAAAATTTAAGTAAACTTTAAATTTTTAAATAATTAAATTTCAAGCACAATATAATTTTAGGTCTATCTTAGTTTTATATTTACTAGACCTAGATGTACATCTATATTTTACCCTTTTGTGTAGGTTAATCAATCAATTGATAGATTATTATTTAATTATCTTAAGATACATATGGATACAAATACATGGTAGACTTGAAGTTATGGATTAAATAATATTTATGAAAAGTATGGAAGATTAAAGGATTATTATTTTTTAAAGAGTTATTGGTCATGCCTTTAATCACTAACATTCAATAAAAAAGTATTTTTTTTTAAAGTTCAATGCATTACTTTAGGTATGGTATATTTTTTTCCAATGCTTATGTGGTAGTAGATAATTTATTACTTTGATGTGATTTATTTTGATTATTTTTTAGTTGGATATTAGTTATGATGGTTATTACTAATGACTTTCTCAAAAAAGGAAGATCTTATAAGTAGTATTGAGTCCATAATTTTTGAAATTAAAGCATTATTGTGAATGTGATTTATGGGTTAAAAGAAGAATGCAATGACACAATACACATATTTTGCATTGTTAGAATAATTGAATTAGAAGGTATGCCTTGTTTTGAGATGACATGAAAAGCATGTTATTATAGAGCATGTTATGAGAAACATATTTTACTTCCCAACTGCTTGCTATGACATGAGAAACATGTTATTATAGAGTATGTTTGACGAAGCTAAGTGTAAACAAGGATTTGTTCACACATGTATCTATGCAACAACAAATGTCTGGTGTTAAAATTAAAACCACAAAAGCCACACTCGTTATCCTCCCTACCATATTGGCATCATGAAGCCTCATGGGCTCTAGCCAAACCCTCGAGAAAAAAGAGTATGAAACACCAATGGAAAATTCCATGGAGTTTCATCATACATCACACAATAACAAAGTTGGGGAAAATATGGTGTTTTCATATATAATCTCTCATATTGTTCTGTTTTGTTTGTTGTGGAAACTTTAAAATAATAGCCATCCTAATTTTTGAATGCTTTTGCATGCTTTAGCTTAGTTCTTGTAAATAAAAGATAGGGTTATGTTAGTCAACAAGAAAGAAAAATAAAAAGGAAGCATAAAAAGTGAGTAAGTATATGGATAAAATTAATATAGACAATGTGAAGCTAAAATAAATTAATAATTTTCACAATTGGTTAACCGAATCTATCTATTGACAATGGAAAAGTCATGTACTTACATGCACTATTGATTGTGTTTAATAGGGGCAAGCTACATTGGATCGAGTTGTTGGACCATGAAAGAATTTGAAATAGACAGTTTACAATACACTAATTTTGTTGAATGTCTATTCTATTTGTGCAACATTATAATCAAAATAATATAGATATACAATAAAGGAGGTTAAGACTATTTGTTGTAAATAAAAGAGATAAAATGGAACATTTTGAATACATGACATCTTGATAAAGAATTGTGAATAAGTAATCTATTTGGGAAGTTGAAAAGAGAGTTGTGGAAAGAATTACAAATGCAATTGATAGAATATAGTATTTTTTTGGTAGACAAGTGCATGGGAGAATTTGTGTGTTCATGTATAACCAACAATAAATATATGATAGTGGAAGGAAAAAGTGCTAAACCCATGGTCGTTGTCCTCCCTACCATATTGACATCATGAAGCATCATGGGCTCTATCCAAACCCTTGAGCAAGAAAGGCAGGTAAGGTCCATGGAAAATTGCATGGACTCTTATCATCTATCATACAAGTTGACAAAAATAGGTATCCTGATAAAGAATTACCATAATGGGGTTTGAAGATGGATGGAGGAAGACAAATAGAGGGAATGTATAGAACAACATACAATAACAAAAAAGGTGCATCTAACTTCACAATGAGAGTTGCAATGTACTAAACCATCAATTTTAAGGTTTATGATCTATGTACTTCTCTTGCACTCTTAGGGTTTTTCACCTAAAAGGAGAGAGATAGACCCCTAAAATTGAGGTGGTTCACTCAAACTAAGGAATGTATGATGTAAATATGACTAAGTGCAATGATCCAAGTGCAACTAATTGATAAAATTGACTAATTATCAATATAAAACTAATGAAATATGTAATATTTCAAAACATAGTGTGATATGCAGAAATGAACTAAAAACATAAACAAATGTAGACAAAAATGAATGAGACTAAAAAGAGTGCATCTGGAAGTTGAATGTTGATTCTGGAAGGTTATGGAAACTAGAAAAAATCACTATTTATCACTAGTGGGACTCATTCGCCACTGATGGTGAATCAGTCCTCCTACTGGTATAAAAAACCTAAAAAAAATTTTGACTACCACAAACTGAATTATAATAAAATCAAATTTTATAGCTTATAGGTGGGACACATTCACCACTGATGGTGAATCAGTCCTTCTCCAAAAGTCCACAAATTCAAGAATCAATTCTGTGGGCCCAAATTTACACTTGCCTTATTGTTAGGTTAGCAGAGTCAAATCTGCAGAAAATAGATTGTAGGTTATCCCCAAGCTTGAATTAGGGTTTGGTTAACTTGAAACACGTTGATGACTTGTTGAACACTTTCCAACACCTAGTTCTTTGCTAAATCTTCCTACAAGACCTGCAAACACATGTAAATAGGGGGGAAATGGTTAAGGGTTAGAGTATAGGGATTTTCCTTGGTCAAATCCCACTTTGGTAATCAAACAATTGATAAAGAAATGAAATGAAATGAAGAAGGAAATGATGAATAACAACATGAAAATGTCCTAACTCACCAAAACCTTGTTGTTGAAGTTTGAAGATATGTCAATGGCTGCTGCTCCAAGATGCTTGATGTTTGCTTGATTGAATGATGCTTTGAAGCTTGAGTGGATGAATGATATTGAATGCTTGAATGAATTATGTGTAAAATGGAAAGAAAAAAAATTATTTATACACACTTATGCCCTAATAACCCAATAATACAACATCATAGGCTGACATAATTCCTTTTTAAATAAAAACCTGAAAGAAGTTTTGAATTATTTTTAATTTGGAGCTAAGAGGGACTCATTCGCCACCCATGGTGAATGGGTCCCACTCTAGGCTTGTAAGTGCGTATTGGGAATTAATTTGCATTTAATGTTGTTTATCAGGTTTACATTAAAAAATACACTTAATTATGACCTATAACTACATAAAGGGGCCAAATAAAGCATAATAAAGGTGTAAATAGTGATAACAAGCCTAGAAAAGCATGAAATATTGTTACAAGACTTTATGACATTTTGAAATAGGACTTGATAAGGGATAAAATGGTGATTTTTAGATGAATTATAGTGAGAAGAGTCTAGAAAAGTATAGAAATGTGTTACAACACTTCACAACACCTTCAGAAGACATCATAATTTGAATATTAAAGACCTAATGTGAAAGCATAAGTTACATTGCAACATTAAATCAAATCAAGATAAGTCAAACATCAAAGGAAAAAGATCTAAATAACTATTAAAATGTCAATGATCCATTTTTTATGGTACATATAGCCCCCACTTTAGTGAGAGGATGAACTTGCTTCAAACTCACACTAAAGTAGCCATGCATATCGAGAAGGATCCACATGTACTTATGCTAGAAAGATGGAATGAAAATGATCAAGAAGGATTATCAAGCCCCCCAGATGAAGATCCCATGACAAACTAAACATAAGAACAAAGGAACACACATGTGAAAGAGAAAAAAAAAGGGAAAGGGAAAATTTGGATCAAGCTTCAATTGTTTGTTCAACTAGTTGTGAATTAGATCTAGGCTATTTTTCCAAAAAAGAAAAATGCATACTCACTTTGGGGTGACATAATTCATGGTTTTCCATTAGGTGAGAAGGCCCAAAAGGTGAGAAACATACACTTGGGTGCTATGTACTTACAAACACATAGGTGGCTATGGGGAAAGTTGTGTCATAGAATGGGCTTCCCGCTCAACCATACCAAAGTTATACCTCCTGATAACTTTAATAGGGCACCACAAAGGGAAATTTTGGTTCATGCTTCATGAGACAAGAAAAGCTTCATATGCTTAGAACTCATGGAAAAACATGATGGTGCCACAGGCATGCAAGCTGTGTTATGCAAGGTGGCTATGTGAATGCAAAAATGTAAAAATGTAAAATGCAAACAATGTTCAAAGGAGTCTTGTTTAGTTCATGCGAGGTCTATCACTTAGGGAACATTGTGTCTAATGTCTCCAAGAGAGGACCAATCAAAGAATAGAATATTCACAATTTTAGTGGATGAAGTGTGTCACATTAGGCCACTAAGAGGAATGTAATATGCTAAGATAGATCACACTTATGAAGGACATCATACCCAATGTCATCCACAAAGTAAGAAATGCATCGTATGAAGTAACAAAGCTACACTAAGAACCAAGAAAAATGAAAATGAATAATGGAAATGTATGCCCCCACTTTACATGAATTTCTACACACCATTGTATGAGAAATTACTTTAAAGTAAAAAAGGAAAAGTGAAAAAAGAACCAAGACATGAGAGCCAGCTTGGAAAGCCCCTATACCAAGTCATATGTTTTTTAGTAAGGCTACGTCATGAAAAAGAAAAAATAAATAAAGGAGGGTTTCCCCCCAGAAAGGAACACACCAAACACACAAGGGATCTATGGATTTGGGGTCAGTATGTTCATTGCTACAATGTTTTGTTTAAAGAGCCTAGAACTGTAATCATTCCCTAAATACATAGAACTTAAAGAATGACACAAAGAGAGTGAAAAAAAATAAAAAGAAGATTATTTTTGGGTCAACATGGAAGAGACATTGCTGTCTAAACGCTTTGTGTCATCCCCAAAAGGAAAAGACAAGCGAAAATAAAATGAAAAGGAAAAAGAAAAGGAAAATATTTTAGGTCAACATGAAGGAGACATTTTGGTCTCAATGTCTTGTGTCATCCCCAAAAGGAAAACACAAGAAAATAGAAAGTAAAATGGAAAAGGGATCAATTGCGTCAACATGGAAGAGACATAGGGTGTCTCTACACTTTGCATCATCCCCAAAAGGAAAACACAAAACAAAAGTGAAAAGGGTAAAGTAAAATGTATGACAGATAGAGGAATGGAGGTACAACTAGAGGAAGTGCACAAAGAGAGAGAGAGAGAGAGAAGAAAAAATGCACATTACGGGGGAACATGATACACACATAAAAGAGAAAGAAAAAAGGAAAATGAAAATAGGTAGCAAGGTGAATGCAAGTCAACCATTAACTGAGTTATTGGCTTCACAATCATAATTAGTATAAGCAGAAGATGGATAACACAATTAAGAGACAATGAAAAATGCATTACTAGGACAAGGCTAACAACTTCATGCCCCCATAGAGTGTAAGGAAAGAATGAGAAAAGATCGGTGATGGGAAAGGTCATGCAATAGTGAGAATGGAAAATTCTACAAGTATGGCATGATGATAGTATTGGGTTTAAGGAATTATGGGATGAGAGGATAGCAGTCAGTATTAGTGAAGTGATACTTGTTTAGTATGTCCTTCAATGTGCGACATTCATCAGTTCAATGTCCAATAACACAATGATATTTGCAATATGGTATGTTAGAATCTTTGGGATGAATCACCAACCTATTTGAAGGTGGTAAGAGTATAATACCTCAATTTAGAAGAATTTTTAGTTTGACTTCACATTCAGGTGGTGGATGAAGAGGAAACTTTAATTTTTTTCAATTTGTAAGGTCATTTGCATTTACTAGATTCACCTTTTTCATGAATTGAAAGAGGAAGAGGACCCATGGGGATCATATCATCCTTTTCATTAGAATTAGGTAATGGTTGTTCTCATCAGAGGAGGATTTTCAAGTTAGGAGGAGAATCAAAGATCACTATAACATCATCTCAAAGTCTCCAATATTCAAAAGGAGACTTGTTGTCATGAGGAGGATCTTTATACCTTAGTCTTGTTGTGTTTTCATTTGTTGGTCTTTGTTCCAAGAGTTGGTGAAAGTTACGCTTGGTTGTTGTGTTAGAACCTTGTTTTCTTAAGATAGTAAATCCTTTGCCATATGTTTCTTCAAGGTTGATTGGTGTGTTTGTAGTTTTATGATCATAAAATGGTTGAGTTGGTTGTGGGAGCTCTGTCTGCCTGATGGAGGGAACTTAGGTCCTTCATTTGTTTTAGGATATAGATAACCAAATGTATCAGGAGGTGCAATAGTAGGAAGGTTTTAATGTTTCATGGAGGGGTAAAAAGTTGCATTGGCTTCAAGGTTATCAAGAAATTCAATTAGGAAATTTCTCATGCTATCGTCATCTTCTCCAATGATGTCTACATCATGAGGAGGACATTCATGAGGAGTTGAAGGAGCACGAGGAAGCTCAAGATCATTAGGATCACAACCAAAGGCTCAATTGGACATGTCCACTAAATATTTCAATAAATTTCAAAAATTATTAAAGCAAAAAGCCATGATGGCAATGGATGAAAGTAAACTAATATGCAAAAAAAAGAAGAAAACAAAATTTTTGGAAAGTATAACATAAATTAATAACATAAAATTGTAATGTAGAAAATGCCCAGAAAATGCCTAAAAATGTAGTTTAAAATGTGCAATTGGACTTATTCACCCAGGGTGACAAATGAGTCTAGGGATGAGATTTTTTTTGTTTTTTTCAAAAAAAATAAATATGCAAAAATGAAATCTATATGATTCTTTCACTAATGCAATTTTAGGAACCCTAGGATGCAAAAAAAATGCAAAAGGCTAATGCAAATGCTAATGCTATGAGTACTAGGATGTGAATGCAAATGAAAATAAAAAAGATAATGTGTTCAAAATGTAGGTTCACCAAAATGAACCATCAATTTTAAGGTTTGTGATGTATGTACTTCTCTTGCAGTCTTAGGGTTTTTCACCTAAAAGGAGAGAGATAGACCCCTAAAATTGAGGTGGTTCACTCAAACTAAGGAATCTATGATGCAAAAATGACAAAGTCAAATGATCTAAGTGCAACTAATTGATAAAATTCACTAATTATGAATGTAAAACTAATGAAATATGCAATGTTTGAAAACATAAACAAATGCAAACAAAAATGAATGAGACTAAACTGAGTGCACCTGGAAGTTGAATGTTGATTCAGGAAGGTTTTGGAAACTAGAAAAAATCATTTTTTATCGCCAATGGGACTCATTCACCACTCATGGTGAATCAGTCCTCCTACTGGTAAAAATGTCTAAAACTATTTTCCGACTATCAAGAACTAAACACCAACAAAATTAAATTTTCCAACCTACAAGTGGGACTCATTCACCACTGATGGAAAATCAATCCTTCTCCAAAAGTCTACAAATTTAAGAATCAATTTTGTGGGCCAAGATCTACACTTGTCTTGTTGTCGGGTTGACAGAGTCAAATCTATAGAAAATGGATTGTAGGTTGTCTCCAAGCTTGAATTAGGGTTTAGTTGACTTGAAACACTTTGATTAATTTTTGACCACCTTCCAACACCTATTTCTTTGCTAAATCTACCAACAAGACCTACAAACACACATGCAAAGAGGGGGAAAATGGTTAAGGGTTAGAGTATAGGGATTTTCCTTGGTCAAATCCCACTTTGGTAATCAAACCCTTGATAAAAAAATGAAATGAAATGAAATGAAGAAGTAAATGATGAATAACAACATGCAAATGTCCTAACTCAGAAAAACCTTGTTGTTGAAGTCTGAAGATATGTCAATGGCTACTCCAAGATGCTTAATGTTTGCTTGATTGAATGATGCTTTGAAGCTTAAGTAGATGAATGAGATTAATGAAAGGATGAATTCTTGAATGAATTAGATGTAAAATGGATAGAAAAACACTTCTTTATACACACTTATACCCTAATAACCCAATAATACAACATCATAGGCCAACATAAGGCCTTTTTTAATATAAACCCAAAAGAAATTTTGAATTATTTTTAATTTGGAGCCAAGAGGGACTCATTTGCCACCCATGGTGAATGGGTCCCACTCTAGGCTTGTAAGTGGGTGACAGGAATTAAGTTTCATTT